>CM040981.1:7158824-7221324 GCA_022985145.1 Pangasius djambal | reverse complement strand
AATAGTTTGAGATGACTAAGAGAGGCTGAAATCTGAGCGTGTTTCCATGCTGTTGACCAGGATATAAAAAAAAAATCAGGCAGTAAGGCTCATGTCCTTGGCTGTGGTGAATCATAAGTGTGTTTGTGCCACCTCTTTCATTTTCCAATTGGTGCCCCAGTTCAGCCATCGAGCCATTTCTGACGAGTGACTCAACTCGCCTCACTTCCTGTGACATCATCCTGTTTGAGCAGCAGTAGCAGCAACAAAGCAAATGCTGCTTTTTTTTTTTGTATTTGTTTTAAATAGCATTTTCCTTTTACAGTAGAGAATTGAGGCAGTTTTGCATTTTTCTTCATTTTTAATTGCTACCATTTTGCTACAGAAATGTGTAAAGCAAGCTGTCCGAGTTGTTCTCTCAAACGTTTAACCCCAAAGACATGAAAATGGCACTAAAATGGCGCAACCTGGGGTGTTAAACTTCAGCGTTGCTTAAAGACTCCATGAAATTTTGATTTTACTGAAGTTGCTGACCTCCACCGTCCACTCGCCATCCAAAGCGGTGGAGGACGTTGTTGCAATTGGAGTTCTGTCCCAAGCTTACAAAGAGCTGGCACTTTCTAAAGTAACGGAGTCTACCATTCAAGTTCATAACTGCTAATATCATGCTGCACTGCTGCTATTCTAACATCTCTCTCAGCTAGCATCCTGTCTAGCCTTTAGTTCCTGCATCTTGTTTTGTCCAATAGCTTTTTTTTTTTTATTTTTTTTTTTTAAATAACTATTTCACATACATTGTATTGGCCTAACATGGATAAATGTGCATATGTGAAGAATGATGGAATGATTATCCTTGATAGCATAGTGAGATTAAGATCCTCATGTGATTGACTATGTATATTTCAGTGAATGGTGTGGAGGTAGGGCTGGGGGGAGGGAGGGGGTTAAAATCCATCATGTTACTTACAAAACTAAAATAAATGGATTCTATGAAAGACGTATGTCTCTTCAATCTAGGCGTTGTGTGCTGATTTATTTGGTGGTGGGCAGGCCATTATAATTGGAAATATTTTTCAGTCACCACAATTTTTTTTCCCCCCACCTTTTCCTTTCTGTATGAAGGTTTTCCTTTTAGTTTGTTCTTGGTCTAAGCAAATTCTTTATTTTATGATAGTATGTTGAAGTAAACTACCTTCTAATAAGGCTGTCCATGACTAAAGATTTTATATATAGCTTTGACTTTAACTTTTCCTTTCACCTCTGTTTTCCTTGCTCTAACACGGGAATTGTATGAGTAAAGGTGACATGCCCTGGATGGTCATCTCATTCTTTTGATGAATAAAAATAAATAATCTAATGAGAATAATGTGTGATGTGCAAAGATATTTAGCATGTGTGGGTTCTTTTGTTCCGCATAAACATACCAAATTACCTGGCCATATATGACTGCACATTATTGCCAGTTTTGGTGACCCTTAAAATACATGCAAATACACAATGAGATTTTGCCAGGGCAAAGGGCTGCCTTCACATCATGTGATAGCAATCACATGACATAAACATCTCTGTGATCTATCTGAATGATCTAAAATTAGCTCCAAGAGCAGGAAGTATGCCACATGAGAGGACTATTTTGGGAACTGCAAACAATTAGTACATTTGAGTTGCGTAATTCTGCGTTATATGGGTCAGACAAGGCCTTGGCCAGAAGTTGTTGAAGCTTTCGATGCAAGAATGATTCAGGGGCTGGTACAAGTCCTGTTGGACCATCTGACCCTACTCTCTGTTTCTGTGAACATCTGAGACATGATTTTTCCTCACTTGGTGCCAAATGTTGTGAGCTGGAGAATGAAACTGTTCAGGTAACATCACAAAGACTTGGATGAGAGAAGTGAAGTGAAGTGACATGTGAAGACGTGCAAAGATATAACAGTGAGGAGAAACTCATTAGTGTAGGCCAGTTCGCTTGCTTTTAATTACAATAATATGGGATAAGAGTCCTCTGTATTAAAAAAAAAAAAAAAGTGTGTGCTTAGCTACATTTGTACATGAAAGTATTTTCATGCATTCTCGTGCAAATCACAGCACGTGGTGTGTTTGATGTAGGGTCACATCACAGCTCCAGGGTTCCTGGTTCGACTCATAGCAGGGGTTAGAGGCTGTGTGGAGTTTTGCATGGTCTTCCTGTGTTTGTGGGTTTCCTCCAAATTCTTCATTCTTCTCCTGCCTCCCAAAAACATGCCAGTAGGTGGACTGGATCCCATTGTGTGTGTGTGTGTGTCTAGTGTCCCAGGGATAGGCTTCAGATCCACTACAAACTATTATAAAGCATGTACTAAAGATGAATGTATAAATGAATGAAAACCATTAAAACCCACTTATCACCACTTCTATTATCCGTACTAGTAAAACAAATATATTTTATATTATTTCTATATTAATCTGGGATTACCAAAAGTTTTATCTCTTTCATTTGAAAAAGATAATATAGTTTTTCCTGATGAACATTTCACACAAACCCTTTATTACATTTGAAAACACCACAACAATGCACTTTTATCATTCACAGCCGTTTGCAGTGGAAACTACATGAAACTGCGTGACAGTCGCTCGTGTGTTTCCTACGATAGTGGAATGTTTTTTTCCGAGAGTGTCGTACGTCACTGAGATACATTATTCTGATTGGCTACTCGGACTGCTCATCAGAGAAAGAAGGCGGGGAAAAGCGGGCGGCTCGTGACGCTTTTCTGAAAAAAAAAAACGAGAAGAAAAAGAAAAAAAAACTTGTTACAAGATGGCGACGGCGAACTGCTTGTACACTGGAAAACAATAGAAACAGCAGAGTGAGAGGAGAGTTTATCTGGGTGCTGTTGCGTTTTGTTTTCGCTCTGTTTATTAGACACGGGCTCGGTGGTGGTTGTTTTGGGCTGTGAGTAACTTTTACTGCTTGCTATCGCTGAAAGTGATTTATTTATTCCAGCATGCTTTGTTATTAGGGCTAGTTAGCGCTAGCTTGCTAGCTTAGCTACATCCGTAGCTTTGCTCAGTACTATCTAGCTCTATAGATTTTAATACAGGTCAGCTGTTAGCCAGCTAGCTAATTTAAAAAAAAAAGTTGTAAAAGTGGATAACTTTGTGCTTTAATTCTTTAATGGCTGAGACGCTTTTTTATCGGGTTTTACACGACATGGTTGTTTGTGTCAGAAATGTTGTAGGTCTGAAAGTTTGACTGAGAGAAAGAAAGAGAGAGAGAGAGAGAGAGAGAGAGAGTCCATTCGGCTGTAAGGAGGCTAAGTTGGGGAAAAGTCTTTACAAGAGGAACGCTATCATCCCAAAACCTCGCAGGACATGAGAGACAAAACAACAGTCGTGTAATTTTCTTCACTCAAAGCTAGGTTTTATTTCTGATGACTGGCAGCATCACTCTTGTCTAGTCAGCTGGTTTAAGAAATAAACCTGATTGCTTTTGATGATCCTGTAGTCTGAGTAAGCCGAGTCCACTTCTGCACACACAGAGAAAGTTTGTACCCCCTAGCTCAAAAGCTCATGCTCTGTAATCCTGGTCGTACTGAAGGAAAGTGTATTCTCGGATGGATTTCAGGTTGTAAAACTTTTGTCTTTCTTTTGGTGCGGCTGGATGTGTAACTTTTTACCAGCGAGATGCCATGGATGTTAGAAAAGTCCGCATTAAATCAAATGCAAAGTACTTTTGGAGTAAAACTGGCTTGTTAGTTTAGTGTGACTTGGATTTGTGTTGAAAAATCGTGAGGGTTTTTTGGATGGAAAATCTGATTTCTGGTTTTTTGTCGCTGTGATTTGTGTAGGTGTGTTTCTCTATCTGTATGTATGTGTGTGTGTGTGTGAACTCAGACTGCCCTGATATTTAACTGCAAATCGCTGAACTATGTCGGATTTGTTGTTGTTGTTGTGCTAGAGCACTCAGTAGTTGACAAATATATTGACTAAAATGGAGGCATTTGAGAGTGTTTTGTAAAAAAAAAAAAAAACAAATAAATAAATAAAATAAATTTTTTTAAAAAAAGGTGAAAGGGTGGGGGTCCCAGTCGCCCACACGCCGACCGGGGAAATAAAGAGGCAGCTGAAGTCAGCGATATTGAAGTTGAGGGGGAAATAAGGCGTCTCGGTAGCGGGTTGAGGTAGCGGCTGATCGGCATGGCGGATTATGTGGTGTCGCGGCACAGCGCGGTGATGGAGCGGCTCCGGCGGCGCATCGAGCTCTTCCGGCGGCATCACAACAGCTGCGAGAGCCGCTACGAAAACACGGCCATGGAGCGCCTCGAGCTCGAGAGGCAGCAAACTTTCGCCCTGCACCAGCGCTGTTTGCAGACTAAAGCCAAGCGCTCCAACAAGCACCGGCAGCCGCAGACGGGGAGCGAGCAGGCGGCGCAGAGAGGCACCGGGAGCGCGGAGAGCGCGGAGGGAGGAGGCGGCGGCGGCGGAGGAGGAGGAGGAGGAAGCGCGCCTGGAGAGCAGAGCCGCAACAGCACTCTGATCGCGGTAAGGAGCGATAGCTACACTGATCTGAACACTTTAACCATTACCATACGATACCCATTATCAGATACCGATCTTAACTGATCCAATCCAACCCTCGGAAAGTTCCTGTTGGCGAGTTGTATACACACACAGTGCTACACTACAATGCACTATAAGTAAGTACACACTTGACCATCATTCCTGCATGCGGCTCTTCCCCAAACTGCTAGCACAATGCTGGAAGCACCCAGTAGTATAGGATGTCTTTGTATGCTGTTGCCTGACCTCAACAATGCTCTTCTGGCTGAAATGAGCACAGATCCCTTCAGCCAGGCTCCAGAATCTAGTAGAAGAGTGGAGATCATTATAACAGCAGACGAGGGCTACATCTGGAATGGGATGTTCAGCAAGCACATATGGGTTTGATGGTCAGGTGTCTACAAACTCTTGGCGATATAGTGAATGGTAATAGGCTTAAGACTGTTCACGTGCAAGATCTGAGTTGTGCACTCAACCTCAGACATTTACATTCACTCATTCGGTCGACGCTTTTATCCAAATGGACCTACAGTTAAGTCGGGCAGTTGAGGATTAAGGGCCTTGCTGAAATACCTGACAGTGTCAACTTGGCACTAACAGGATTCAAACTCGCAACCACCCGGGTCATGTTTCCCAAAGGCATCACATCATTAAATGGTAAAGTGAGTGTCGCATTGAGCCCCCCCTCTCCCAGTTAAGATGATCTTAGCTATAACCCTGTTCAGATTGGATTTGTTTATCAGGGGAATGTCTGTAATAAATATTTTACTCACATACAGACGGCAATAAAATCACCACAAGAGGAGTGAGTTTCTAGAGGGTTGTAACTTGTACGAACCCAGATGTGTGTGTCACATGCATCAATTCCGTAAATATCTAATATTAAAATCGGATAAATTAATAGCTGTTAATAATTAGCAGATCTAAACAGTTAAATCTTTCGCAGTATTAATTCAGCAGCGCTTAACATTGAATAGTTAAGGAACTGGAAGTGATGCAACTTATTGTGCATATGTTAATATAAAGTAATGCTGTATATGTTTAGCTGGCATTACAACAGCTTATTTAATCAGCCTACTGGATCTCGCTTTTCTTAATGATTTTATTTTCAGGACGGAGGAAAAACAAAGACATGGCCGATCCGGACGGAAATAAAATCTCGGAGTGGCTGTCAAATTAGAAATGACCCCAGGACCCCATGTAAATTTAATCCTGTCTGGATAGGGCTTTTTCAGTGCTTTTGGGAAACTCAGCCCAGCTCAGAAGTGTAGAGACTTAACCGCGGAGCCGCCACTGCTACACTTTCAGATAGGGCACATAAGTGAATCAGAAAATCTGATTTCATATGAGCTGTGTTTACACGCAGACTAATAATCTGCTAATCCAATTGATACCTGGAGGAAAAAAAAAAGTCTACATCTCCGTGAGAATAATTGAGGCCAGTCTGGTTGAAATTCCTATCTGCTTAAAATAGATGGGAAATCCTTTAATAATCCTTTAATAAATAGGAGAATAATGGGCATGTAAACCACTGTGTCTGATTCCTTTCACTACCGGAATCTGTGTATGCATTTCAGTATGTGCTCATTGTGCAATACGATGGTCATGTAAGAAAATGCAGTACTTGTTACAGATTTCATTTCGTTTAAAATAACTGTGATGTGGGATGGACATCAAATTGTTCTCAGTACTCAGTTCACTGTTAATATATTCGGCAGACATTCAGCAAGGATTCAGAATATTCAGGGGAAAACTTTTGGCAAAACGATTATTTCTTGTGCAAGCAATGGCCTTTAATATTGGTAACATCATAAGACACGTGAAAGCATTATATATCTATTATTCGTACGTTTGACGTTATTTTCAACAGAGATAAAATTTTGAGTAACTTACTGCAGTCAGAAACTCTTCTTTTTGCTGTCTGATTAATAATCACGCTTGAATGAATCAGAAATATTGTAAAACTTGTTAACAGCGCGAGCAACACAATTAAAAAGCTGAATGCGCTGACAGGACTCTCACGCTTCCTGTTGTCATGGGAACTGTGACACAAACCCCCCCCCCCCCCCCCCCCCCCCCCCCTCTTCCTTCATGCACATAACGTTGGATCAGATTACGTGTAACGTGCATAAAAATGCACATTATCTACAATGTTTTCAGTTTTGGATATACAGTCAGGTCCATAAATATTTGGACATTGACAACGTTATTTTTATTTTAGCTGTCTACTACAAAATATTGGAGCTGAAATTAAATAATGACTACGAGCTCAAAGTGCAGACTTTCAGCTTTAATTTGAGGGTATGCTGTCTAATTTGAGGGCTAACACATAATCATCAATTAAATCGTCAGTTCTAATGCTTGCAAATCCTTTACAGTCAATGTCTGCCTGAAGTCTGGGATCCATAGACCTCACCAGACTCTGGCGTTCTTCCCTGGTGATGCTCTGCCAGTCCTTTACTGCAGCTGTGTTCAGTTCCTCCTTGTTCTTGGGACGTTTTGCCTTCAGCAAGGGAAATGCACTCTCAAGTGGGTTCAGGTCAGCTGAGTGACTTGGCCATTGCAGAACATTCTACTTCTTTGCTTCTGGGTGCTTTCAAAGTATGTCATTCAAAGGTCATTGTCCATCTGCAGTGTGAAGCACTGTCCAGTGAGTTTGGATTTTGGCTGAATCTGAGCAGATAATATAGCCCAGTACACTTCAGAATTCATCCTGTTGCTTTTGTCAGCAGTCACATCGTCAATAAATACAAGGGAAGCAGTCCCACTGGCAGCCATACGTGCCCATGTCATAAGGTGAGATGGTATGCATCAGATCATTCCTGTATCCATACACTTCTCTTCTTATCATTCTGGTATGAGCTGACATTTGTCTCATCTGTCCATAGGATGTTGTTCCAGAACTATACAGTCTTTTTTTTTATTATTATTATTTAAAAAAAATTTTTTTAAACGAGGCTTTTTTGGCAAAGACTTGTCTAATCTGGTCTTCTTGTTTCTGAGGCTCAAAATGGTACAATTCTTGTGATAAACCCTCTGTACTGTGGTGAAGTCTTCTCTTGACTGTTGACTTTGACACAGATATGCCTAGAGGATCTTCTTGATCTGGCCAGCTGGTTTTCTTCACCAGGAAAAGAATTCTTCTGTCATCCACTACAGTTGTTTTCCATGGTCTTCCAGGTTTTTTGGTGTTCCTGAGCTCAGGAGTGAAATTTTCTTCTTATTATTTATTTATTTATTTATTTTTAAAAATGATTATTATTATTATTATTATTATTATTATTTTATTTTTTTAAATATCCCAAATACATGTTTATCCACACTTAATGTTTGGGTTTGTTATGATTTTTTCAGCTCAGTGATTCCTTGCTTCACTGGCAAGTGACAGCTCTTTGGACTTAATGTTGAGAATTAACAGCAACAGATTTCAAATGCAAAAATACTATACTTGAAATCAACACTAGACCTTTTGTTTGCTTAGTTATAAGTGAAATATTGAGGGGAAAAACACACACCTGGCAACGAAATAGCTGAGCAGCCAAGTGTACAATTACATTTAGTCCCATTAAGAACTTGTATACATTATTTAATATCATCTCCTATACAGTGTGGTAGACAATGAAGATAACAGTAACTTTGTCAATGTCCAAATATTTATGAACTTGACTGTATAGAAGCAGTTCATTATAATGCATTCGGTTTGGTGAAAATCTTTGCATGTGGACATAGTCACTGATTCAGTGTTTCAAGACAGTATCTTCCCCCATATCTATACTCACTATCGCCTAAGTACTTCCTTAGTGGTAAATGATGCTTATATCTCATTTGCAAATGATACATTAAGTGCCGTTAGTGATATTGTAAGGCTGGTAAATTAGAACGTGTAGCGCTTCTGTTAAGCGTTGAAACGTGCTTGTGAGCTGACAAGTGAGTGTTCATGTCTGACTGACCTTCATATGATTCATTCAGTCGTGCTGCCAGTTTTAATGAACTGAAGTGAAACGTGTGCACGCTCTGGACGTTACTCTCCTCCTGGATAGTCGGTTTTGTACCTCTGTTCAGTAACGTGGCCTTGCACATTCATCACCTATCCAAATATATTACATACTCACTGATACCATATTGGTGTGAACCAATAAACTCAACTCTTAGTTTTCTAGAAGCATAGTGAATAAGTATTGTGTATTTATTAGATCCCAGAATGCCCTGTAGTAGGATGGTGTCCAAACTCTAGCTAAGAAGTAGAGCATCATTTGGTACACTGGGACCGAGAAATGGGGTTTATTGGAAACATGACCCAGCTGGGGTTTTAACAGGAGGCTCTGGGTCTTGTTGCGGAACTTGGTTGTTCGTTTAGTAAATTTCACCGTGCCTCAGAAGGAGCGCTTAACCCGGAGACACGTCTTGCTTAATGGCAGCTACTTAAAACGAGAGAAGTGCTGTTTCCTTCCCTTTAAACACTCTGGTGTTGTGACAGAGCGAACGCAGCCTGCAGTGAATGACTAGACCGTGCCTCGTATCCACACCTCGTGTTCTTTGGTTTTGTCTGTGTAGCCCAGCAGTAGAACAGTTTAGCATAGAACAGATAATATTCTGATTTATTTTTTTTTTTTTAAACTGTGTCCATACACTTAGCTGCACAACGTCAGGTTCCCAGTTTTCTGGTCAATGTTAACTCAGACAGCTTTTATATCGTTAACTCTTTATGGATTGCTTATTTCAGATATATAGCTTTATTCCACCATACAACATGCTGCCCAGTAGGCTTGTACGTAATAATAGTTTAATCGACCCTACACGATCTTATACTGCCATGATATCCAGTGACATTCACTCTGATTATATTATATTATATTATATTATATTACCAGACCTGCCAGCTGTTAGCATTTTGCAAAGGAGCTCTCCAATTTATTATTGGGGTACGTTAGTACGAGCTGGTAAAAAAAATTTGCTAAATGAGCAGTCTCCCTGATAAAATGAGAGATGAGCCAATCAACATGTTAATCTGGAATGATTCATGCAGGTTTTTGAACTCTGATATTAACTGACATCACCTGGAAGCCCCGCCCCTTCCTCGTTCCAGTTTACCAGCCTTACAATATCACTAACAGCACTTAATGTATCATTTGCAAATGAGACGTAAGCATTATTTACCACAAAAGATGTACTTATATGATAGTAAGTATAGATATCGGGGCTGATACTGACAAGTGCAAGCTAATTTGTTAGCAGTTAGTAAACCAACAACTAGAGTGGTAGCTAGCTGGCTGGCATTTTTGGGAAAAGTAAAAACGGTCAGATTTCTTTTTAGCTGAACTGCTCTTTTGGAAGCCGGTTTGAGTTTAATGTGGAAGTTTCCTTTTGGAAAAAATTAGGTGTAGAGAATCTAGGCTGGTCAGCACAATGCTTGGCTCTGTTCTGGTAGCTAATCTGAGTCAGGTATTGTTTATGGATTTGATGAAACGTCATCCTTAAGGCTTTTATTGACCTTTTTGATGGTAGGGTCAGATCATTCTCATAGTTTCTAGCTTAGTGCTGGTGTATTGTTCGTGAAACTGTAGGTACTGACCCCATCGACTGCTCCTATGGTGATCCTTGCATTCAACATTCTTGATCTACTTTTAACATCAGGTTTCTTGCTTAGCCGTTACACACGTCCTGGGTCAGCTGAACAGACCCGTCTTTGTCGTTGTTGTTGCTGTTTTAGCTCTGTATTTTAGCACACTGGATTTGGAGTTAAACGTGGAGTGAGTGTTTACCTGTACAGCATAATCATTTTACTGCAAGAAATCAGATTTTGATCTTAACAACATGTTTTAACACTTCAGTAACATGAGGATGGGAAGCTCCATGTCTGCACACGTTCATCCTGCCTTGACGTTTAGTGAGAACAAAACCTCACTAAAGTATTATTCTGTAGTTTTGGGACACATGGCATGTCTGGTAAGTAATCTTTCCGGATGATATCTGTATTGATTACGGATGGTTCATCCCTGTATATATCTCAGAAATGGGAATGTCTGTACGACGTACACAAGACGGTTGCACAAAAAAAGTCCATGCGTACTACATACACCTCGTTTTAATACAAAATGATTTCTCTGACTTTTATTGTAAGTGCTGATTATAGTACACACAGCTGCACAACTTGTGCTTGATCATTAGTAGGTCACATGACCATAACATATACCTAGGCTTTCCTTGTGCTAGGAACACAGTAACTTACCCAAAACCCCCTGAATTATCACTTTTTTTTTTTTAAATGCATTTTTTAAAATATCTCTGTCTACGCAAAAATGCATGAGCACGCCAACCAATTAATTTACAATAGTATGTCATAAACTGTTACGTCAGATACCAGTCACACTAAGAGCATGTATACTGAGTGGTAGAGAAGACGAAATGCAGAAAAAAAACATTCAGGAGGATTCAGGATTCAGGAGCAGTACAGCACGTATCTTATTCTGGCACTTCAGCACTTTGGTGTGATGATAATACAAAAGTGAAATTAAGCTGCAAATTATCAGATAGACCACAAAGTAACAACCTGATCAGCAGTCATGATAAACAGAGTCCTGGTAAATTCATAACACTCTCAAAAGCGCAGCGGGCATCTGCGTTTGATACTTTGACATCGCCATTTTCAAAAAAATATATATATAATTAAAAATATACATATTTCTAATGAAAAAAATGTATTCACATTTGTAGGATTTTTCTGAAAGTCTTCATTTTCAGTCACCTAAAATTTCAGCCAAAAGAGAAACATGGCTAAAGATTTTGACCAAAAAAAGAAAAGAGAGAGAGATTAAATAGGACAGCTGTTTATTCTCCTGCGCCGGCCAGTGCACAGTTTGAGCAGCAGTGGATCAACAGTGAAAACCTGATTAGACCTGATTAAGCAAATGGTGCGCTGCTGTATGTTACAGCAATGAAGGACCTGGATGTGCGCATCCATGAAAACATGGCTGATGTAACAAATCCCCAGCATTCTGCTGGACGAAGTCTTACCTCTGCCAGAATGATATTACAAGGACAGTACTGAGGTGAAAAAAGATCTGATGCCTCCAGCCTACATTCTGAACGTTATTGGCTCTGAAGCATCTTATTGGCTCATCTCCAACCATGTGCCTGGAAAAAAAAAAAAATAAGGCTCCACCTTGCAGCAGTATGATAACCTGAAACATAATACCAGTGAAAATGTTCTCAAGTCTTATTATCTGAACTGAACCCAACTCGCATTTTACAGAGTGAAGAGAATAGTGAAGCCAAAAGGCCTGAAAACAAGCAGGAACTGAAATGGCTGCATAACAAGCTTAAAATCATTTACAGTCATGCTAAACTTTCATAGTGTGAAAGTGAGAGAGAGAGTGAGAGTAGTGTGTGTGTGTGTGTGTGTGAGAGAGAGTTTGTGAGTGAAATTTTTAAGGAAATAGGGCTTACAGACTGGTCAAACTGCAAAAACTGTCACAGTAGTTTTGCCACATTCTTTTAGTTAGTCCTCAGCATGTGACTGCAAGTGTTCTTACATCACAAAATGAACGAGCCAATCAGGTTCCAGTGTTGTAATGCTGGCCATTCGATACACCTTTACCACTGAAGGGTTCTTTGTAGGGGTATATGACTAGATACTGCTGTAATCGAACGATGTTCTGATGGCGTTTGCTTTTTAAATTTTACAGACATGCTTCTGTAATGTCCATTCCTGTCTAAAAAGGATAAACAATATTAGTTAAATGAAAAATGAATCAGCTAGCCTACTGGGCAAGTAAAAGGTCCAGTGTGCTGCCCAGTGTGCTAGAAAGTGGTAACTAATGTATATAACACAATGACACATAGTGAGCTAGTTAGCTTGTTCAGTGCATTAATACAAACTAAAGAAAATGAATGAGTAGCCCAGTGACCCGCAGAGGAGACGACTGTGTAGACATGCTCCTTATTCTCTCCTGATGTTTATAAAGTTTATCTTATGACCTTGACAGAATTTCATCAAGTTTTGGATATGAGCTCAGGTGTTCTGTCCTCTGAAGAACTATGAATTATTGATACAAGAACTATCCATTCATTCATTGTTTAGTCCCGTAGTTACTTATGAAACAGAAAGGTCAAGCGTTTTTTTTTTATTTTTTAATTATTTTTTAAACCACGGTGTTGTTTTCAGTTTCTTGCTACTCAGTATGTCACATATTTTGTTATAATAACCTCTCTATCTATTAGCCAACACGCTCCATGCTACTTTGCTCTTTCATAGTTCTACTTAGTAGTTGATTAGTTAATTTTCTAATTAATTTAATGTTAAAAGTGAGCCAAAGTCGAATGACTGCATGGGAGTACATGAGCATCATTCATTTATGAATGTAATTTGAGTGAAAGCCTGCACCTCATTAGGAAAGCTCATTTCAGTGAAAAGTCCATGCCGGTTGACCCACATGTTAAACACCAGCTAGCGATTGTAATAAAGTGTAGAATAAATGAAACAGGGCTTCATTAAACTGTCTTTTTGTGGCACGTTACTTTTTTGGATAGCAAACCAGGATTTCTTTTAGGTATCAGATTTTGGGAATTTCGATTTTCTGACGAGTTTTCGTTGAAATTTGATGTTTTTTTGCCTAAAAACACTTGGAGGGAGATTTGGCTGTAGTGCCTCATTTGTTCAGCTGTAATTTTGTTGTAACCAGAATATTATGCTGCAGTGCTGTTGCTGAGGTTAATTGGGGAAAATGAAAGAAAATTGAAGCCTAACCCTTACAGCAGTGCAAGAGGCAGTTGGCAGTTGATTCCTCCACCTTATGGAGTTTTTTTTTTTTTAATCATACTTTGTCTTCATCATTGTCATGGCTCTGCATGCAATGACGGTTTCATGAGTCACCACACCTACTTTTGGAACTGGCTATATGCTGGTTTCGTGTGTATCAGAATTACTATATTAAAGACAGTCTTTATAACACACTATTAGCTGATCCTATCTGGTTATTTTATAGAGTGTAGGTTTTCTCTGTAGTTTTTGATTCTTTCAGTAATGTTCTTCCACTACCTGCATTTTCAGGGCATCAACAGATTATCAGGATCTCTATGCCCACACCTCACGCCTACGCAAAATCCTGTCAGACTCGTGCCTTACAGGGAACCGGCTAGGCTTTGTTCTGTTAAGCATCTGGACTTATGCCAGGGAATTCCACCTGTAGGATGCACCTCGATGTTGTGGTTGTCCCTGGTGTAGGGGGATTTCTCTTTCTTTTGTTTAAAAAAAAAAAAAAAAAAAAGAAAAAGGAATGCCCTTTGACGGATAGATACAACTTTGTTGTCATTGCACAGTACAGATACTCAGCAGCGAAATGCAGTTTAGCATCTACCAGAAGCGCAAATAGTAGCATTGTGCAAACTAACAAAGTTTTTTTTTTTTTTCCCGTCTGTATCGTTAGAGGATCTTTATCATAGACTCTGACAAGGAGAACCCGTGTTATTGCACAGACTGTTATAGACTTTAGCCATGATTTTTTGGAATTGAAACTGTGATTGAACACTTGGGCGTCAGACGATGGATTAATCGGCATTGATTACATAACTGCAAATTTCACCGCCTGTAGAGGTGATTACTACACGCAAAATGCTTGCCAAGATTCTGTCTTAATTGAGCCGGCTGCATTACATACAGTAGAAGTTTTATTCCCCTCAGCTTTTTCACCTTGCTATAGTGGAAATGGTTTTGCTTGGCTTTGGCTGCTTTGTATGAATACAAACAAGTGTGAAAGTGCAAATTCAATAACATTTAGTTAGCAGACGCTTACAACGGAATGGGGCGTGAAGCCCACTGCGTCGCTTGCAATAAAAGCATAAAACTCAGCATGATGGGTATTAAGGCCTTGGAGTCCCATATGCAACGCATCAATCAAAAAAATAGTGCCAGCTGCCAATATCATGTTCCTGAGCCATCTTCAGCACCACAGCTGAGGACACATCAGGCTATCGCTGGGTGACATTAACATGACTTTTAACACAGTCTCCAGATGATGGTCGAGAACATTATCGCTGTTGTGTTAATTATCTTAAATTACATCACAAGTTATTAAAAAGCTTTAAAAGTCTTGAACACCCAGGTCATGTGTAAATCCTCCACAATTTGGTGAATCTATATAGAGCCTCGTGTTAGCGCGCAGTAAATCATCCAGCTCTGTGTTGCAAGAAGAAAGGCTGTCGAAAGGAAAGAGGCTGATTGGGGGACTTTTAGGATGACTCGGGTCTAACCTTACCCTCCCCCCAGCTCGCCCACACAGATGACTCACTATTGTTCCCAGTGCCTCAGGACAGCTGTATGTCTGTGTGTATTGATGCAAGTGTCCATACTGGTCCCATACCCTGCAACAGGAAATATTTGTGTGCTGCACGTTACTTAGGCCAAAGTTCAGTGTGCACTATTTACAGTGTCCTCAGCTTTTATTTACAATGGCTCACACAAATGATTTGACAGCGTACCTTGAGAAATTCTCCCTTGGTCTACTTTGCAGTGTGTCGATGTAGGGTCAGTACAGCTGTAGCAATGCTGACACTCACACTCCCCTCCATGCCAGAATGACTCAGTAAAACTCATCTTACCTGCTAAGCAGTTGGCCTACATTTGCTCTTACTCAGCTGCTGATACAGTATCAGCCTACAATACGAGTAAACATAAAGGCTGTTTCCACCACACAATCTTGCTTTCCCTTCTAATAACATTTTAAATGACAACTTTTCACTGTTGTTTTGGGAAATGCAAAACAAGTTCCAAGGCTTTTCCATTTGTAATTATATGCTTGCTGTGTAAGAGCGCTGTCAGCAGCCGAGCAGTCATTGTCAGCTTGCTGCTTGGCGTAATGTAACACTAAAGCTGCAGTGCTGGCAAGCAGCTACCAGTGGTCTGTGTGCCCAGTTTGGTGGCGCTTGGCCGAGGTGGGCAGCCCTTACTCTGCCTCTCTGTGGCCTCAAAGGCGAGCAGCGCCCAGCCAGGAATTCGGCACGCTCTCTCAACCCCACTGCAGCCGCAGTGCCGCCTCTTTTGTTGTGGTTCGTACATCCATACACATGGTAATTAGCCTCATGTGGCTCAGCCCTGTGGTGGCCATGGTTGTGAAGAGGGGGAGTCATGAAGGCAGAGAAGGGGGTGGGGTGGGGGGGGGGGTGAAAAAGATTAAGAGCAGAGGCGACAGAGGTGGTTTAGTAAAAAGTCTTGGGAATAGGTTTTGGGAATGTGAGAAAGGGTGTGCATTCGTAACTTGAGGGAGATGATGCCGGCACAAGCGTGCAAAAAGAGAGACCAGTTTTTCTGGTTCAGAAAGCCCTGCAGTAACTCGCCTCCCTCGATGGTTTTATGTGTGTGTGTGTGTTGGAGAGCATGTTAAGAATGGCTTGGCAAGCCCCTAGCTCAGCTCTGCTTGTGTTCAGATGAAACTGCTACCTCAGCTAGCTGGGGCTGGAGATTAAACACAAGGCACGTTAAGATATGAATGACTGTGCAATACATTGTATATACTGATGAATTATTATACCTTTTGACCTCCTTGTTGAGGCCAATGAATTGTTTGCCAAATGTACGAATTGACTTTGCCATAGATCAGTGTCCTCTGTCTTGAAACAAGTGCTTGGCTCTCCGAGAACAGTCAGCATTTTATTGCAAGCCTATGGGCAATCTGTAGGTTAGGTTTACTGAAGCTACTGCAGTCTATTGTAATAAATACCAATGGTTTTGTTAAAATATAACACCAATTGTTTTTATTTTATGCCCTCTAGCTGCAAGAGACGGTGAAGAGGAAACTGGAGAACGCCAGCCCTCCTGGTGGCCGTGAGCAGGTAAATGGATTCAGTGATGGTTACCCCCCAGCCAAAAAGTCCTGTTTGGAGGATGCTTTGGGTAGTCTGAATGGGTCGTCAAATGGTGCCATGCCCCCTCTTTCACCCATGGACACCAAGCATGGTGTGACTGCTGACTTGGCCCTAAATGGTGCACCAGCGGTGGGTACTGCTGAGCAAAATGGCGTCACTTTAGCCACTGAATCTGACATCCGTCTGAAGGAGATGAAGCAAGAGCCCATGGATGACATCCTGCCTGCCGGTGGGGGCAACGGCAACATCATCCTGCCTGACCTCAACCTGAACGAACAGGAGTGGACTGAGCTCATGGAGGAGTTTAATCGCTCTGTGCCTTATGAAGAAATCCAAGAGCTCTTCAACGATGGCTTTGAGGACCGCAAGGAATCCGAGGTGCCATCTGGAAGTGTGGCACCTGCCAGCCTCCTCCCTACAGATCTTGCTGGCACGGTTAAGGCAGAGTTTTCCCCAGCCCCAGCCTCTTCTGCCTTTGAGCAGGACACGCGCACTGGGTCACCACACATCCCGTCCACCTCATCTGGGCCTCCAATGCATGCCAGCTCCCCAATCATGCCGCCAGCCTCTGCCTCCTCACCTGCTCTGTCTGGACACCAGCATACGCAGCAGCAGCCTAGCCAGCCCAGGCCGCTTCAAAACCACCTGATGCCACCCAAAGACTTGTCGCCGGCGCAGCAGCTGCAGCAGCTAGCTGCCCGGGAGCAACAAAGAGCACAGCTCATGCAGAACCAGCAGCACCAGGCCCAGAAACAGCAGAAACAACAGCAGCAGCAGGCACCCAAATTTCACCAGCAGTCCAGTCATCCCTCCGCTTGGCAGAGTGCCCCCCCTAATCAGAGTCCACTAGGAGGTGGCACGTTTGGCCTGGAGAAGCCCACTAGCCCTTCACTCTACCCTTCAGACTTCCAGAATCCCAAGTCCCTCCTCATGCCTGGCCAGCAGCCCAGTAAGGGCTCTCCAAAAGCCGGTGCCCCAGGGGCATACATGCAGCCGCCCAGTGGGCACCCAATGTTGGGTCATGGTGCAGCTGCATCTGGAGCCCTCAGCCATCAACCAGCCTCTGGAGGCCAGACAGCCATGTTGGACTACAACAACACCAAACCGCTGAGTCACTTTGAGGCTGGAGCACCAAGAGGCCCTGCGAATACACAGAGCCAGAACAAAGCAGCAATGCTCAACCTCCTGCGCCAGCAACAGCAGCACCAGCAGCAGCAGCAGCAGCAGATGAAGCCGAGGTCCACTGGCATGCCGTTCAGACCCCCAACACATCTGCCACACTCGCAGGTAAGGATCTGCAAAGCAACCGCATACATGTTGCACATTTCACAATTAGCTAATCACAATTATTTGTAGGTCTGTAGATTGTTTAGATTGTTTGCTAACATGAGGTTCAGCAATGTAATCAAATCCTTGCAACATTTTAATGAGCTAGTTATAACTATGGATTTAGTGTAAAACGGTAAGATATAGTCTAGTTGTAAATTACATTATTAGGTTAGATAATTACAGTGCATTGTTTTTCAGGACCCTCACTGTATCTTAGTAATAGATTTTTATATGTGTATGGTTATTATTTAAACTTGTTGGTTGAATGAGTAATTATTAATTTTTTGGTCAATTTGTGCTAATATAAAAAAATGCCATCACATTTAGTATGCTGTGATTTGTTTTCTCGCCATTCTTTGCTAGCTTATTAGGTTAGAAGAAAGCAGTAGATTTACTGTGTAAATGTTTATTTGCTTGAAATGAAACACTTTAGAACATGAAAAATAATTAATTTCTTTCCTTGAAAGATTATCTCCTATGTTTGTCCAGAAAATGTAAGTCAGTAAAACAAATTAACACGTGTCTCACTCCTTCATTTAGCTACAGGTTAACTCGGTATGTCTGAGAACAGAATGGGAAACCACTGTGTAAACATGCTTTCAAACACTTGGACATAAACACATTTTGTCATTTTACTAATTTTCTTGGTAAATTGTATGGAAGGGAAACCTATCTGCAGCATCATGTGTTTTAAGCTGCAGAGCGTATTGGTGGCCAGATAGCTGCTAGTTTTTTTTTTTTTCCCCTCCCTCTAATGTGTCTTTACATGCAGACCATCACTTTCACTCTCGTTTGTGTAGAAATTAAAGTGCAATTCCTCTGACTGATGCTGAACTTTGGTAGCTGGTATGCTAGTTCACTTGCTGGAACAGCTTGAGAGAACCTTTTCTTTACTCTTTCTTTACTAAGTGCCTGAATCAGTTCTGTCTGTGCGTGTTATCAGGGTGACTGCAGTTGTAGGTCAGTGTAGGTGTGTTTTAGTTGTACATTTTTTGTATGTTATTGACTTGCTTAGTGGTGTTTTGGAGTTGTAGTGTGTGTGTGTGTGTGTGTGTGTGTGTGTGTGTGTGTGTGTGTGTGTGTGTGTGTGTGTGTGTGTGTGTGTGTGTGTGTGTGTGTGTGTGTGTGTGTGTGTGTGTGTGTGTGTGTGTGTGTGTGTGTGCGCGGTTGTCCCAGTGTGTCTGGCAGCAGGTCTCTTCAACCTTGGGGATGAACACAGTTTGTCTGGGTCAGGCAACTGGTTGCTAAGGAGCAAAGTGCTGGCAGGCGTTCTCTGTCTCGATCGCTCTCTCTCTCTTGCTCATTCTCTCTCCACACACACACACACACACACGCAAACACGCACACGCACACAGAGGGATGGGGGCTGGGATGGGCCGGGAGGTTGCAGCCCAGCGACAGAGGAGTCAGTAGAGAAGAGTGAGTGGGAGAGTGGGAAGAAGGGGGACTGAGAGAGAGAGAGATGGAGGGAGGGACACGGGGACGACAAAGCAGTCTTTCATGCAAAGTTCCTCCCCCTCCCCTGGCTGTCGTCCTGCGAAGAGTATTTTGGGATTGGCCCCCGTCTCTCTCGCGGTTCTCCCTATTTAAATATAGCTGCTTAACCCACTTGGGTTTTTTTCCTCTTTCATGAGATGAACTTTTTGCTCTTTTTCACTTTCCTTCGATCCTTTTTGTAGTGCATTGGGCCACATTTTTCTTTTTTCCCTCTGTCTTGCTATCTCTTTGTTTTTCTCTAAGTCTCTGCCTTCCAACTGTAAACTGTACATTCTTGGCTGGAGAGAAGGAGAAGGAGTCTTGCTCTTGGCACCCTTGTCACTTTTCATGCACACATGATGACCTTGTGCACATGTTTGTGTATGTGAGAGGGAAAGAGAGAGAAAAATGCTTGAATGGAAAATGTGTGAATGGAAAGTAGCCAGGGATTGCATCCTTGATTTATTTTTAAAGCAGCTTGCAGGCGCTGCACTGTCGTATTTGTCTGTGGTTAGCTCCAAGTGCTGGTGTAGTTCTTGGCTGTCCAGTGCGCACACTCCAGAATCGAACTCATAAATTGTACATTCACATCAGTCACTGTTATTTCTTTCCTAGTCAGCAGTCATCTCTGCACTTGTGTGAACTTGATGTCTTCAAGACTTGAACTTCAGCAATCCCTCAGGTCCTTCATGAAAGCATAGAGGACACACATTGATTTGAAAGCTCTGAGTGTACGTTTTCTTAACTGTAAAGTCTAGCAGGTGACATTTCGTTTAAGTTCTTAGTGGCTTCGATTTTAGTTTCATTCGCTGACTGTTCTCCTTTCCTCAGTTTTGCGTATTGTTTTCTCTCCCCTCTGCTCTTGAACAAAGTTTTGGTACCCTGCCCTCTAGTGGAAAGAACAAGTTCACTGCAGTGCAGTCACCCTCAAATCTCTAGCATAGGGCCCTTTTAATGGGGGAGGAAAAAAAACCCAGACCCTCGTATGAGCACAGCGTTGAGTTGGAGCGTTTTATTCTTTAACTTTTAACCCATAGAATCCAAACCAGTGCCACTGTCTTCAACATAAACAGCACTTTTCCTTGTTTTTGTTATACATTCAAATTTATTAGTGTGACTGGCATAGTTTTAAACGCTGCAGTAATTAATAATGTAGTGGTTTTAACATAAATTGTGGAACATTTACTCCTGCACTTTCTGAAAAGATTTCTGGAAGAATCTTTCCTGTTTTATTGTCCTTTAGAGAAACCTGAGCAATACTTGTACATGCCTGAAAAGGCACATAGATGGAGAGCACTGACGCAATAGAAACACTACACCCTTTAACAGATTATTTCTTACAACAATATACAAAATCCACATACAACATATATACTGTATAATGTATAACTATATATTGTATAATGAATTTATATGTTTGTTGTTTCTGTTTCAGCAGGAGCCAGGTACTTACCCATCTGCCCCTCACGTCCCGGGCCCTGGCGGTGCCATGGTAACGCAGCCGGGTGGCAGTGGCATGCCAGCTAACCACAATAACGCAGCGTATCTGAGCGGCCTGCAGAAGCAACAGCAAATGCAGATGATGAGTCCACAGCATAAACAGTTCCTCCAGAGACAGATGATGGCTGAGCAGGTCAGTGGGCAAAGGGCACATTTGGGTCTTGGAGTTAAAGATGTATTCATAGTTACAATATTTCTGAAAGTTTTCAGTCATCCGTGATCAAATATTGGACTATCATGCAGTTTGCAAGACTTTCAGCGATTTGTATGAGGTTCTGTTACACAAAACAGGCCTTGTTCAGTCCCAGGTTGTAACATCACAACATGTGGAAAAGTTCAAGGGGGGAATACTTATGCAAGACACTGTATTAGGGAACGGATAATTCGTTTGGGTGTTAATGGACTTTCATATGGTAATGTCAGTATGTTTCCTGGTAGCATGATTTTCATAACTAAGCACTTGTGTGTGTGCCTTTTTCTCTTCTCACAGGAGAAGCAGCGGCAGCAACAGGAGCAGCAGATGCAGAGGCACCTAACCCGTCCACCACCTCAGTACCAGGACCAGCAGAACCCATCTACCCAGCAAAACCCATTCCAGCAGCAGCCGCAGGTCTCCCAGTTTCCAGGTACGCTCCTAATGGCCTGAGAGCTAATCCACCTCAAGCATGCCTCTCTCTCTCTCTCTCTCTCTCTCACTCACTCACTCACAAACACACACTCACACTCTCTCTTCCTCCCTCCTTTTCTTTAAAGGGCCTGTGTGTGAAAACCTGCTGCGTCACTCTTTCCATACAGGCACTGCTTTGTTCCCTGCAAAGCATTCAGCCTACCTGATATGCAAAGTGTGCTTACTGACTGACTCATTTGAATCGCAAACAGCAAGCTATAGCAGTCAGTCATTAAATGTGAAGTTTCGGGCTCATGTAAAGTTGTTTTTGAATAAATATGTTATGGATAGAGTGCATAAAATGGGCTTACAATAAATTGAGACTGTTGTGTTTAAGTCTGCTGGAATGAACTAGGCAGAGCTTTTGGTGTAACCTAGAGGTAGGGAATGTGGCAAAATACGCAATACTTAAAGATGTGTTTAGTATACACACTATGCCTTGCAATATTTTGTTTTGCTAAGGTTAAAGTTGGAACAAAAATAACATGCCAGTAAAATGACAGTACCACAATATGCAAAACATGTACAACATTTTTAATATCAGAGGTGTTACTAGTTATTAAAGAGGAGGGAAAGTTTCTAACTTAAAATTTGCTGCCTGTTACTCTGAACAGTGGAGCTGGTCTTTGTTTATAGAAGTTCTGACGACACTTTCAGTACTCTCAGAAAAGTATTGTGAGAGTACTTATCCTGATAATGATAAGATTATCCAGAAGCACCAGATTTTGCTCATTCGAAGTTTAACCTTACTGAGCATGTTGTGTGGCCCACTTGGGTCCCACATTGACTGCTGGCGGATCATTTTTGGTTCTTGTTCTGCACATCCAAAAACTGTTACTTTGTTAATTCAGTATCCATTAATTAACAATGTGGACATTTCCTCTCCTTTTTCCTGCTTTAGGTTCGTCTCAGCCGATGGGCAACGTGAACTCCCTTGGCGGCCCGGCTCCTGGTGTTCAACGCATGTTTCCTCAAAATCAAAGCATGATGGGAATTGGTCAAGGGGGAGGACCTGCCCCAGGCGCTCCTCCTGCAGCCAGTCAGGCAGATCTGAGCCTATCATCTTGTGCGGGTGGGCTTGAGGCCCAGCAGGTTCTTTACGGAAACATGCCTATGCACCCGTCCCACGCCAACCAGCAGAGAATGCCTGTTTCAGCAATGCAGAACTACAGGCACAACGTTCTAGCCCAGCAGCAGGCCCATCTCAAGCAGCAGCAGCAGCAGTTGGCTCGTATGCCTAACAGTATGCCCAACAGTATGCCCAATGCTATGGCTAACAACATGAGCTCCATGCCAGGTTCAATGCCCAACACCATAACCAGCAATATCCAGGG
The DNA here is from genome assembly GCA_022985145.1 of Pangasius djambal. Taxonomy (NCBI): domain Eukaryota; kingdom Metazoa; phylum Chordata; class Actinopteri; order Siluriformes; family Pangasiidae; genus Pangasius; species Pangasius djambal. Next base: position 7,198,644 of record CM040981.1, on the reverse strand, counting down.
TGCAATGCCTCCACAGGCGCAGTCGTGGCAGCAGCAGCATCCAGGTCTTCAGCAGGGCATGGCTGGTCAGCCTAATACCAACAACAGTGCCTTACCTGCTGGCTTTCCTAATTCTAGTTTCCACATGCAGCCCAGGATGACCAAGCTGCCCGGCAGTACACCCTTCACCCAGGCTGGCTTGGGGAATGGTGCAGCTGGCAGGGCTATGGTGGGTATGAACCCAGGGCAAATGATGCCTAATATGGCCCAGCAGAGAGCCAACAGTGCCACCATGGCACAGCAGCAGCCTCAGCAAGGACAGCCAGCACCACCTCAGTCACAGCAGGTGCTGCCTGACCTGGGGCCGTTTGGGCAGCCGCAGGGCGGTCAGGTGCCTAACCGTACCGCAGGCATGCAGTGCAACCAGGCCTACCAGGTCAACCGGACACCCAATCAGCAGCTGCCGTTTGGATATAACGCCCAGTCAGGGGGCAGCTTAGCCAGCTTTCCTGGGGAGACCGACCTTGTGGACTCCCTGTTGAAGAACCAGTCTACACAGGAATGGATGGACGACCTGGATGAGCTGTTGGCCAGTCATCAGTGATTGGCACTCAAACTAGAAACTGAGTGATGTGGACATTACTGACTGTTCTCTGGTCAGAACTGCTGTACTGTGTGTGTGGATGTGTCTGATAAAAGGAGTATTGGGCACAAGAAGCCTGTGTCTATTGAGTATTCCTAGGGCTTTCATGACAATGTGTAAAGCTAAAAGAAAAAAAAAAATTCTACTACTGATCCTGTGGCTCAGTACTAAAACCACTGAATCATACCCAGATTTGATGGGTCAACACGCACACAAATACACACTGCTTTTATTTGCCTTCTTGCTGTTGAGGCTACATACGTTTGCCAGAATTGGTGCTTATGTGCCTAAAAAGCTAGGTATCCAGGCCAAGGCCAGGCAGGCGAAGTCTGCATATTTGAAATGTTCATGGACTGTATTTGAGACCATAGACTCGTACTGAGGGTAGCCACCTTCCTCTCTCTTTTCACTCAATTCCCACAAGCCTTAGTCCTGAATCCATGGCCTTAAATCTAATATCATACCCACACACATCTGTGACTGATTCCAAGACAGGGAGTTTATTCTTTCTCCTGTTCAGTGTATTCATTTGGCAGTAGAGTTTGAAATCTCTGCTAATAAGAATTCTCAATGTGTTCTAAGCATCCCGAGTTTATTGTATGTTCTGTTGGAAATGAGAGGTTTAGGAAGTTGATGATTCAGCATTATGCTAAAACACTAAAATGGACGTTAACACCATTTCTGTTCAATGTTACACTAAATCAAATGTTTTCCCTTTAAGCGAAACATTTCTAACCAATCAGATAGGGGAGAGGTGCCGTCCATTGATGTCTGTTTTTTTTTTTTTGTTTGTTTTTATATAAATCTTCCCAAAGCTCCCCTTCCTGTGTTTGTTACATTGGGGTGGATTGAACGTTCCAACCTGAGAAATGTGTATGCGTGTGTGTGTGTGCATTTGGGTGTCAGCTGACGTATGGCTTATCTGTCCGCATCTAGGAGCAAGTTTATTTCAGTATCGGACAGGGCTCCTTGTTTATTTATATATATTTTTTTGTATGTATGCATTTCCTAATGTTCTCAAAAAGATAGATCTTATTTTTATATGTACATTGTTGCGAATTTTTGTAAGTATTTTATACTTTTTATTATTGTTTTGTGCAAAAAACGAGAGTATTATGTAAATATAGTTCTCTAGAAACAGCTGTGTGGTGTTTTTACATGCTGTGGTGGTGATCTTTTGAGACCGTCTCATTCTCTTTACATTGGATGCGTTAAGGAAAAGAGTTTGCCAAGTACAAGACAACTGTGAAATGTGCAGTAATAATTACTAAATAACCTTCAGTCACTAATAATTCAAGCCAGACAATGGCTAACGGGTGCTTCCTCATCTCCTAAGCCCTTCCGGCAGACACTATAAATCGGTTTAAGTTCTCCATTTTGAGGGAAATATCAATTCTTTAAATACCTTCAGCAGAATTAGAGAGTGAGGAGAGAATTTTTTTTTCTAGAGCAAGCATGCACAGTTGCTCCCCACATTTCTTACTATAGCTCGTGATGTCAGAAAACAGTCTAACAAATCAGGAAAATGAACATTCACCAACTTAAGATGACAATAAATGAACAATTGGTAAAAATTAAATCCTTTGTGTAAAAAAAAATGGCCTTAGTTGCAAAACAGAAAAGCAATCAAGTTCTAATCCCGACTGTGCCACAGCCATCTGTAGCTGGGAGTCAAGGGGTGAAATTGGCCATACTCTCTGGGTAGGAGGGATTTTGTTCTCTCTCCCTCTCCCTCTCTCTCCCCCTCTCCCGTGTCGGTCACAGTACCTCTTGCCAATCATGGTGTCCATGAGCTCATGTATGGGGAAGAGGGCAGATATTTAGCAAAAGTTCAAAAGGATATGATTGGCTGGCTTCACATGTCTGGGAGGAAGCACATGTTAGCCCTCACACTTCCTGGGTGGTAGCTGTCATGTGATAGGGACGAATTGGCAGGTGACCAAATTAGGGAAGACATGGGGAAATACATATATGATAGTTAGGTGAACTCCAGGGTGTCCCAGAAGTCTCCATACTTGGGGGACTTTGTATGCCTGCACCAGATCAGTTGTGCCTTCGCCAGTGAATGTTCATGAACGTCCACTTCTCGGTTGGTCTGCAACACTTCCAGTCTTTTTGAATTTAAGTTTGGTAACGTGTGTGTGTGTGTGTGTGTGTGTGTGTGTGTGTGTGTGTGTGTGTGTGTGTGTGTGTGTGTGTGTGCGTGATGTGCTTGCCGTGTTTTCTGCTAAAGTCCATCCCAACCTTGCGACAGCTTCCCGATCCAGCCATGAGAATAATTTCAGTGATCTATATGTATAAACTAAGTATGAAATGTTTTGGAAGACATTTTGCTAAAAGTTAATTTCCCCTGTGTGTGGAGACTTTTGGGAGACCCTGTAGAATCTTTACGCATATTTTGATTGAAGTTAATTCAGTTAATTTCTGCTTAAGATGATCTGTTATTCTAAGTGACGGCAAATGTAGTCGAGCATCGGGACATCAATAATTGATGTTAGGAAATGATCCCTCAGTGAGTAAAGATGTCTCATTTGATGTTTTCTTTCTTGGTTCTCACATCCTTACATTTCGGTCACAGTAGAAGCTTATATTCCAGGAAAGACAAGACGGTGCAGTTTAAGAAATGAGAATTGTCCCATAGACAGTGTAACAAGAAGTACAGATTTTAAGAAGTACAGCTTTTTTCAACCAAAGCTCTTATCTACATCTGTAGCTTCAGCATTTCCCTGTAACTAGAAAACAAAAAAACTTTATTCATCAAAACACTTAGAGTGTTAAACTCAGGTTACTGGGTAGGACCCCGTTTGTTCTCAGAACAACCTCAATTCTTCATGACCTGGATTCCACAAGATGTTGGAGATTCTGGTCCATGTTGAAATTTTCTGCAGTTCACAATTTCTGCAGATTTATCAGTTGCACATTCATGCTGTCAGTCTGGGTCCAATGTGTGCCAAGAAAACATTCAGAATCAGAATCAAGCTTTAATGGTCAAGTATGCTTCGCTTGCACGGTAGCTCACAGTATACGAAAGTGACAATAAACGTTGGTACGATAGCACACATTCCTAGCTGAATTCGACTGTGCACACAGCCACCTTCCTAGTTGTGGAGGTGTGTAGATCCAGCAGGGTGGGCAGCTTCATGCTGATGATGCTTTTCTGCAGACCTGATGATGTGCTGCACTTGCACTGTGAATGTCATGTTTGGTGGCTGAGCTGCACCAGACTGGGATGGAGCTGGTGATGACTCTGATGGCTGTGTAGAACTACACCATCAGCTCCTGAGACAGGTGGAACTTCTTCAGCTGTTTTAGGAAGTAAGTCCTCTACTGGGCTCTCTTAGTGATGGAGCTGATATTACTTTCCCACTTCAAGTCCCTGGTGATTGTAGTTCCCAGGGACCTGAAGGAGTGTTTCCACCTACAGAACTGCTGCTCAATGGATATATTTTGTTTTTCACATCATTCTGTGTAAAGCTCATTAAACTCTGTAGACAGTCGTGCTGATCTTCCAGGAGATCTGCAGTTTCTAAAATACTCAATCCGGCCTGTCTGGCACCAACAACCAGTCACTGAAATCACATTTTCCCCATTCTGATGTTTGATGTGAACATTAGCTAAAGCTTTTGACCTTTTTTTTTTAATGGAAAAGTAGTCCTGCTTCTGAAAGGAAAGCATGCATATAGTGCTTAATTTATAAATAGCTTCAATCTAAGAATTCATAAAGGCACTCTACAAAAATGTGGTTTGCGTAAACATCTATTAACCGCTCATGGACTTCTAATGTAAATGACTTTTGAGTAAATAACTTTTACGTTGTGTTCTCAGCACAGGGAATTGTGCAGATTTTTCTGTGTTAATCATACCAAATGCTACAGGTGTGGTGGATAGAGTTTAGGCAGAAAAATGCTGGAAAATTCTCTTATCTTTCCATGCTTATCGTATAGAAAAACATATCCTTTAATAATCTTTTCCCAAACAACTAATGAACGTGTGCATGCAAACCTCTGCAGGAGGCACTTCCTCTTCAGTACAGGTGTGTGTGTGGGTGTGTGTTCATGCATGCTTACAGCTTGCGCTGGGCCCTGCTCTTCTTTGACCTCCACCTACATTACTAGGAAGGGCAGTGTAGATGATATGGTCGTTGATCTGGGCTGCTGTGCATCTCTTGTGAACTATGCTTGACCAGGTGGTGTGTGTTGCCGCTGTTACAGTGCTTGGAGTGCTGGAGCAAGGTAGGAAAAACTCCAATGACAATTTGAATATCGGCTATGTGTTCTTGTGGGGGTTATTTTTAACATGGTATGACCAGGAATTAAACGTCCAGAGATGAAGAAATACTATTGTATATTAAAATGAGTGCTACATGGAGAAATCGATTGAATTAGATCATTGTGGCCACAGGAACCTAAGCATGGAGATGATCGATAATATTACACTTCAGTCTTGGAGAGACAAAAACTGAGCCTTGTACCTAGAAAGGTATTAACTAATTAAAGGTACATGAGTGGTCCTTGAGATCCAATTATGTAGCTTAAATTATATTTAAAGATACTCTAAATTCAAATTCCCAGGTAAAAGATGCACACTCTTGAGGGTACAACCCCTGAAACAAAGAAAAGTGCAGTTCGGTACAGTTAAGCGTGGGCTTAAACACAGTTAGTGGCCATGAGATGTGCAATTTGTGGCTTTAAATTGTAATATAACTCATGACTAATATTAATCCGTGGCTATGCCACTCAAACAAAATCCAGCATCCAGCATGCCACCTCCTCGCTCTTTAAAAACAGTTTTACACAATTTTTGACAAGAAACACAAAGATACTTGAATGTGCTTTGAATGTTTTTGTGATGCATATACAAAAAAAACCTGCTGCTGTTAGTCGCCTGTGAATGAAGTCTTTATTACCATTTCTGGCTCTGTCAGCGTACTTCTCCCTTCAGGTGATCTACGCTCGGCGGAAATACTCCGTCCCCCCTCCGGCCACCACGGGACACCCTGATTTTGAGAGGGTCTTCAGAGCACAGTGAGGGTTTACACACACATATCAGTCTTACAGTCCTTGTGAGGACTTCCCATTGACATAATTACTAATGCTATACGTACACCAAATTTCGACCCTTAACCTCAACCTCAGTAACCAAAAGGAAACCTTTTGGCACTTTTTTTTTTTTTTTTTTTTTAAGTAAAAGCTCCCAGATTTTGGAGAACAAAAGCAGTTTTCCTTGGTGCCCACCCAGATGTCCACGCAAGGCCAAAACTATTAGACATTCCTGTGCTTGTGGTGCCATTTGGTCCCCACCAATCATAAAAATATGCCCCCACACACACTCCTTACTTGAAGCATAAGTTAATGATTTGCTGATTTGCATGTGTTTTGTGATATCATTGTCTTGCCATGGCTTTGCATTAATATTGTGCTTAAACAGGTGTGTTGACTTGTCGAAGTTCTGACTGCTTTTCATGTTTTACTTGCAGAGCAAACTGTTCTGAGTATTTCCCCTTATTCGTGATTACACTTTGGGTGGCTGGAATTTTCTTTAGCCAAGGTAAGCAACCTAAAACAGATGAAAGAGAAGGGACAAAAGCTGTAATTATGCATCATGTCACAACATAACATGGCATCTTGTATTTGCATACACACAATAACTGGTGTGTGATATATGAAATGCAAAATAGGTTGCAGGTTACTGAACTAATATGTCAGTGTACGCCACTGAGCCGCTTACAGGAAGTCTAATTAGTTGTGGATACTGTGCACTGATGAGAAGTAAAATGCAGGAAGAAACAGTTTTGTTTTTTGCCATTTTTATATCCTTTCGGGAAGCTTTACATCTTAATGGACTCTTCACTCTCAGAAATAAAGGTACTAAACTGTACTTTTCCTTATTGCCTGCGTGGTACCATCAAGGGGTACATCTTTTGTATCTTTAGTATACCTAGAAAAGGGAATACAGTATACCTTTAAAAATAATTTAAGGTGAATAATTTGACCTTAGAATTAAAGGTGCCACTTAAAGTACTGCCCTGGGTGTGTGTGTGTTCACTACTGTGTGTGTGCACTTGGATGGGTTAAATGCACAGCACAAATTGAGTATGAGTCACCCTACTTGGCAACAAGTCACTTAAGAGAGAGATTAAAGCTAAAGGTGCACCACATGCTCCTTCCCAGGTAAAAGATAGACACTAAAGCTCCAACACATTGGACCCTTTATGGTACCACCCCAACAACAAGGAAAAGTACAGTTTGGTACATTTATTTCTGAGAGTGTTTAATGATTAAAGAAGCGTTTAATGGTTATTTACATACTGAGTGTGACCTTTATTTTTAAACTCTTTATTTCTAACTCCTCTAGCTCTGTCTGCTTTTCTTGGGTTCCTGTACATTTATGGACGATATCAGTACTTCCACGGATATGCAGAGTCTGCACAGGGAAGGTACAGGATTATAGTCCTGTTGATATTATGTATTTATTTTGTGTTGGTATGAAATTTCACACAGTGGCTGTACCCCTCTCTCTCTCTCAGACTGGCCCCTCTGTACTTCACAGCGAAGGTGCAGTGGGGGCTGATCGCCCTGTCGGGCCTCGGCGTGCTCTGCTCTATGAGTCGCCTGTATTTGGGTGTGGATCTGTTCAGCTCTCTGTGTGAGGTGCTCGGCCTGAATCAGCTCGAGTGAACGCAGGCATGGGAAAACTCATTTCACCTTCGCTGCCTTTAATGAAAACCTAACATCAGCAAAGTTAGTTTAGAAACCACTGGCTCCAGTAAGCTGAATACACTGAAACTACAATTTTGGTTTAAAATCTTTTCACAGTTCTCCTTAATTACTTTCTTTATGAGGTGTATAAGAATTTATTGTGAGAAAAAATTTAATAAAAAGTTTAATATGCATTGGGGCTTTTGATTTTTTTTTTTTAACCCCATCAAAGCTGATTTTTAAAAATATTGTTTTCTAGCATATTGTTACTGCATTAGTTTCAGTTTACGTAATGAATGAAACACTTGGGGTGTGATGTTATAGGAAAATAATCAGTGATAGGGTGGAGTCATGCAGTCCAACAAGAACTGGAATTACAGACTGAAAATTGATTCTTTTCCTATAACAGCTTGTCCTGATGTGTTTTTTCTCTCTTACACCAAAGCTACTGATTTTTTATTTATTAAAGAGTGACATGTCATACTTTTCCACTTATCGCTTACACTATAGCAGAAGTAAACTGTCGTTCCCTCACCAGCCTCTTTATTTCACTTTCGTCAAGTTAATACAAAAAAAAAACCTTGTGATGTTACCAAGAAACCCCAGAAACCCTCTGTCCTGAAGACTTTCCTGTGTCAGGAAACTTAAAGTTACAGCTTTAGCTGTGATGGTTACAAAGTACTGACACTGCAGACTCCTTTCATAAATGTTAAAAAAAGGTCTACTTACAGAAAACTTGCATGTTTTTTAATCCATTTATGTGGAGTGTCTGCCCTACAAGTCCCTGTTTAAGTTGTTACTACAAAAATGAATATTACACAGGGTGAGTTAATGTAACCATGCAAATTTGTCTTGCAGCCGGAACTATTGTCAGAGCTGTTGTTATAGAACAGGAATCAACACCTTCTGATCAGTTAGAATCAGAAAGTGGTGTAACAAAATATTCTGAATATAAATATTCAAAAGTAAAAATTCACTAAAGCACAGTTTTTTTTTTTTTGTTTGTTTTTTTTTTTACCCCAAATATACACCATCCATCCATCCATCCATCCTTTGTACCACTTATCCTACCCAGGGTCGCGGGGTAGCCTGGAGCCTATCCCAGGGGACTCGGGGCACAAGGTGGGGGACACCTGGACGGAGTGCCAACCCATCGCAGGGCACAGCCACATTATTTTATTCATTCACACACTATGGACAATTTGGAAATGCCAGTCAGCCTACAACACACATCTGTGGACTGGTGAGGAAGCCCCTGATGTATGGGGAGAACATGCAAGCTCTGTGCACACAGGGTGGAGGCAGGAATCAAGCCCCCAACCCCAGAGGTGCAAGGCAAACCTGCTAACCACTAAGCCACCATGCCAAGTTTGTGAACACCTGAGCATAACACTCATGTAGCTACAAGAGCATTAGTGAGGTCAGGCGCTGATGTCAGGAGGGAAGGCTTGGTGCACAGTCAGCATTCCGGTTCATCCCAAAGGTGTTCAGTGAGGTTGAGGTCAGGGCTCTGTGCAGGACACTCGAGTTCTTCCGCTCCAGTCTTGGCAAATCACGTCTTTATGGACCTTGATTTGTGCACAGGGGCATTGTTATGCTGGAAAAGGTTTGGCTCCCTTACTTCCAGAGAAGGGAAATCTTAATGCTACAGTGTACAAAGACATCCTAGACAATTTTGTGCTTATAAGTTTGTGGCAACAATTTGGGGAAAACCAACATATAGGTGTGATGGTCAGGCATCTATCTCCATCCATCATTGTCATTCACTGATTACAAGAACAAGTAAAATTTTAAAAATATATGGAGCTCGCTTTGTGCACAGAGGCATTGTCATGCTGGATCAGATTTGGGCCTCTTAATTCCAGTGAAGGCAAATTGTAATACTGCAGCATACATTATAAACAGTTGTGTGCTTCCAACTTTTTGGCAACAGTTTGGAGAAGAACTACATATGGGTGTGATGGTCAGGTGTCCAAAAACCTCTGGCCATGAGCTATAGTGTAGCTGAGCAGCCAAGAAAAGCTGGCTTCTTTAGCTTTGCACTTTTTTACGTCCACTCAAATTGTGTCAAATTGTTCAGGATCGCAAATACATTGAATTATGTGGTTTCTGACACGTTTATCTATTTAAAAAAAAATGAACAAAATATATAATTGAGACGATAAAGTAGCACAGCCTTCATTTGTATTTTAAGTTTTTAAGTGCACCTTTATACTTTTTTAGGTACAGATGATATCGAATGAGTTTCTAAGGCAGGAGTGGTATTTTTGTCACGCAGTTTGCACAATGCTAAAATGCTAGCAAATATTTCCCTTAATTGCCAGTAACATTAATCTGGTCGTAGTGCAAGTTTAAAGAAGCAAACTTTGATTCCCAAACACGACTTGGCTGACAATGTTTTAGTTAATAGGAAATTGTGCAAAATGTTCTTTGGATAAATGCGACTACCGAATGAATACATTACAATATGAGTACAATATATGTGCTGCTGTCTCTGAATGAACTAGCTTACTGTTAGCGTAATAGAAAAAAATGATTGTATAGCTGAATTGCTTGATAAAAGCCTTTATAAATACAATTGTTACATTTATATTATTGCATCTGCTGTTTTTAGTTGTTTTATTTTACGTTATACAAATGACTATATATATTTATTTCTTTAATTGGGTAATTCTGTGTTCACCACTGGAGGGCACCAATGAGCTTTGCAACAAAGCCACGGTATCTGGTTCCGCCTGGTTGCTGCCCTACACAGGCATATGACATCCTTCATTTGTGTCTTTTTTATTTTAATTTAATTACATGTTTATTTTGAGGATTGGGGTAAAACCTATAATACATATGGTGCGATGAAAGCCTGAAATGAATATCCTTTGGATGTTTAATTGCATTAAGCATCAAACAACAAACCCTTTTTGGACATATCAGTGTTTTGAATGAAAAAGGAGAACAGTGTGGAAGTTGTATGTATAATGTATAATTTTTGGAGTGATAGACTTAAACAGTCTTGGCAATTATTATTATTTTTTTAAACAAACATTTGCCAAGACTATTTAATCTATCACTGTGCATCTTTCTCAACGGCTCTTTCTGGTTTTGTCTCCTTCCACATCTTGTTCACGTATGTGCTTTAGTTAGGGTTTTGGATGGAAAAAAAAAAAAAAAACAAGGATAGAGAATGGTGGTGGAACGACTCTCTTTAAGAGGATCTAGAGGGAAATAAGGGCTTCCAGATGGGATGAAAGGAGAGTAAGAACTCTACATCTTTGACTTTGTTGACCTTTGTGTCTAACAAAATCTTATCTAACAAAAAGGAAGAAAAGAAAAAGTATCACCCTTTGCAGGTTTATTTTGGTGGAAAGAATGCATATGTGTCCTGGAATGGACTTTATTACTGTTACGGTTTCCTAAGAATTAGACATAATTATCATGACTGAATGTTTATGTTTTAGGAATCAGTAGCAATTAAGTACCTTGTCTGTTTTCAAATAGATTTGTGTACATATACTGTTAATTTATTTAAAAATAACTGATTCATTTAGCTTCCAAATTTCTGCCTCCTGTCATGGTAGATGAGAGGGAACACATTTGCATTGGACTTAAATGGAGCTGCTGAACAGGAATCATGTGAGTTCTGAAGCACTTGGCAACATAAAGTTGCTAGGAAAGTGTCACTTTTGCCGTTTTTTCCCCTCTATCATGTTTCACAGAATCAGCAACAGGATCTTGTATCTTAACATCTCAGAAAATGCCATTTCTTCAAGAGTTGTGTAGAGCTGTTCGTAACCTGGTCTGTGATGTCTGGGACCCCAAGAAATCCCCAATGCACCAGAACTCCACCCTTTCCTCCCTTTATAAACTTGATATCCACACCTGTTCCATAGTGCTTGGAGGTCACACGATGACCTTGAGAAATGGCCAATGGGAGATCCCTGAGCTCCCCGAGGAGGTCTGGTTAAGTTTGCAGCTTGAGGAGCTAAACAGAAGGAGACAGGAGCTGGAGGAGGAGGAGAACAGGCTGCTGAAGCTGTGCATGGACATCCTGATAGATACATCTGTAGACACAATGGTCCAGATGATCACCCTAGACAGGGAACTTAAAATGCTATGGCTTAGATTGACTAAACCATGCCATTCCACAACCTGAGAAATGAACCCTGGAGCAAAAGAGAAGGATTTCTTTCCTTGGGTGAATCAATATATCCCAAAAATTCCTTGAAACTGGAAGTACCTCAAGCTCAGTGTTAAAAACTATTTAACAAATTTGAATCCAACAAGTTGTTTAATGAGTTATTTATCTGAGTAGAGATTTTGGGACCTCAGCATGTGGTGATGGGTGCAACGTGTTTAAGACTGATGAACACTGTCTAGGGTACTTTTTGATCCCTAGTGCTGAACTTGAGGAACGTTTATGATTTCGATTGTTGTTTAAATATATGATACTAGAGGCACACTGTAAAACATGATGTGAACGTATTTCTTCTGGATTTTGAACTCAAGTTTATAAGTTTTCCAAAATTAAACTTAAAGTAATCCGATGTCTTGACTTGGCTTTGAGTTGAAACAGAGGTTATCTTCAAGTTGAGGGTACTCATGTTTTTAAGGCAGGAGGGGTGAACTTTTGTTTCTAAGTTTAAACTACTTGAAATGTTTTACGTTGCAGGTAAATGTGTGGGTCTGACTCCCCACCTTGGCTTTGTGGAATATAGTGGGCTACAGAAACAGCAGAGGTCGTCCCACTATTGGAGTTTAAAGCACTTGCTTGTGTGTGCATACGACTGTAAGAAATAATAAGTGGAATTGACGCTGATTTGTGACGCTAAAGTAATACAATTTCCTCGATCTCACCAAAATAAGGGTATTCTGTGCCTGCTATAGTACAGAATTTGAACACTTCCCCACTGGGCTTACCCCAACCCGAATAGCGCACTAGGTAGTGAATAGGGTGTGGTTCTGGATGTAGGGTGTTGTGTATATCAACAGATACAGGTTAGCCTTCAGGGATAAATCTTTACTATTTATTACATCGTGCAAGTCTTCACGTACACTGTCTGTATTCGAGTTTGTCTCTCCTGGCTAATCTACAGATCAGCCTCTGCTTTCCGAAGATTCCCGGAGGAAAGGAAAAGCTTGGAGGAAGTCTGTGCTTCCTCTTGAGTAAACCACGGCAAGCGTTGTTTATTCACTATCTAGGCCATGCCATATCTAGGTTACTATTTAAGGGTGTCTTGTATCAACTGACCCTCAGGGCCAAGGATTTTTATTTTCCTGTATTTTGTTCGAACAGCTCATGTGTGTAAGGTTGGGGAGGAACGTGTTTAATGGTGGTATGCTTATTAAAGTGAAGGTATTACTCTGCAAGAGACGGATACTAAGGCCTGTGGTGTGGAGATCTCTGTATAAGATGGACTCTGTGCCAGTCAGATAATAAGATGTTTGTAAGCTTGCAGCTTGTTTACTTCTAGATGAAGATGATTATCTCTCAGAGTGAAAGTGAACCTGATGTTTAACTCAGTATAATGTTAGAGCATAAACGGCAGGCCGGCTGTGCATCGAAAGAACGTCAGCACTTTATAAGCTCCAAAACGTTTCAAAACTTTAGAAGATTTGAGTTTGAGTTGAATTTTATTGAAATAAGTCTACTAACCCCTGGTGGCTCTACTTACTCCACCAGAAGTTCAACAAATGTTAATCTTCATAAAGTTCTTCATTCATGATACATTTTAAAAATATTTTAAATGAGTGACCAATGATTTAACAAAAAGTTGCTATTTGACAGATATAAGCTGATGTTCCATTGATTTGCTCACCTTCATTGTGGGGCAGCGTGCGCAGCGCCCCATTTAGCTCTCTAGAGTTATTATTGAACCTAGTGGTCAAAAATGGGAACTGCTAATAACAATTGCTAATAGAGGACCATTGGGGAAGGAAACAAAGACTGCAAACAAAGACAAAGTTTAAGTTCAGGCCATGTGCAGAACTGTTTCTATTGTATGATATATTACAAAGATTGGGAGACGGAAAAGGGAATTATAATGCAGGTGCACCACAGTAACAATAGGAAAATGTGTCTCCCTTTTCCAGTGGACAAATGTTTGGGCTATTTTCAGGTTTTTATGTGGGTTTTGAGATGTAGTTGGACTGGACATTTTGTTGAAACCACACAACTCTTGTTGATGGCATTGGGAACACACCTGCTGTATTGAACACCACTGAAGAATGATACACTGTATGGCCAAGAGTTTGTGGACACCTGACCATCACATTCATATGTGCTTTTTGAACATGCCAGTTCAGATTTAGTTGCCCCTTTGCTGTTAGTATAACCCCCACTCTTCTGGGAAGGCTTTCCTCTAGATTTTGGAGCGTGGCTGTAGGAATTTGTGATCATTCTGCTACAAGAGTATTAGTGAGGTCAGGAACTGATGTTGGGGTGAGGAGGCATGGGGTGCAGTCGGTGTTCCAATTCATCCCAAAAGTGTTCAGTGAGGTTAGGACTCAGTGCAGGTCACTCGAGTTCTTCCACCCCAACCTTGGCAAATCATGTCTTCATGGAGCTCGCTTTGTGCACAGAGGCATTGTCATGCTGGAACAAGTTTGGGCCTCTTAATTCCAATGAAGGGAAATTGTAATGCTACAGAATACAAAGACATTGCATACAATTGTGTGCTTCCAACTTTGTGGGAACAGTTTGGGGAAGAACCACATATGGGTGGGATGGTCAGGTGTCCCCATACTTTTGGCCATATACTGTATATGAAAGCCACTCAAAACAAGCTGCTAGAGTGTATGCTGGCTAACTGTATGTTGTCGAATCTCAACTGCCTGTTAAAAGGATACTCTAAAAATTCACTAGATAGTAGCATATAGCATAAGTCAAGTTTGATAGCCTCTTGACTTAATTTTGTTTAAGGCTATGTCGTTATTAATGTTGTCGTAATCTATGCTCACAAGCTGCTGCTGCTAATCACTCAGTGTTTATCTAAAACCCTTTGCTCCACTCAATACACATGCACATCACTGCCCCGTGCCTTTGGGCCACTGAAAATTCACGTTGTCAGCAAAGAAAATAATGATCAATAACAAAATGGGTGATGAAACAACAGACATTTGGCTGACTCCCTGTGTCCTCTTCCTCTCACTCTCACATACTGTTCTATCGCTCTCTCGTTCCTCTTTCTCTCCGTTGTCATTCTCTCACTGTCTCCGTCATTACACACTGTTCTAGTTTGTGCGGGGACATTGTAATGAGTGTGTCTGTTTGCGTGTGTGTCATATGATGGTGTCACAATGGTGTGTGTATGTGTGGGTGTGTGTGTCTCTGGTGTGTGTGTGTTAAATGTTGTTTTTGGCTTCTATCAGTGGCAGGATGCAGTGAGCAGCAGTAAAAGGTGGTGTGTCACCACTTGGTGATGCTGAAAGATGTCCCTTCCTCTCCTAACTGTGAACTGCAGAGTGAATTATTATAGAGTGACAGGAAACTAACTCTGAAGGTGTATATAATATACAGTGTGTACTTCACCCAGTAATCTAATGCCTTAGGTAGTAAATTATATTAAATGCTAAGTTACATAGTCATAGATTTCCATAGATTTCAGGTTTTTATGGTGGTTGACATTTTTGCTTAGGCACTGTAAAATGGTTTGGGGGTCTGTTTTTTGATACCATATCATGCAATGGACGAGGCAGGAAAATTTTTCAAATCCTGAGGTATTCTTACCAATCCCACTCCCTCTCTTGCAGTTATTATTTTAGTTTGTGCCAAACTTGTAATATTTTGTAATGAACTTTCTGTTCACAGGTTCTGCTTCCCAAAATCCACAGCAACGCTACCTGGGATAAATCAGTTACTAAGGATGAATGAATAAATACTGTAAACACATCAGCTTCATGTCTGATCTCCTGCTCCAACAACTTTTTTGTTGGGTCCTGCGTTGTCCCATTTTTGTCCCCATGAACTCAAACACAATATTTTTTAAATCATCATCCCCTTTTAAATGGCTGAGTCTGCTGAACTGCTGTTTGGGTAGAATTTACCACAGTGCTAAAGTCACATTTTTTTTTTAATGATCCAGGGAATGTTATGTATAAACTCAGACCATGATTTCACAAAATAAGCTACACAGCTTTGGACCAATCATGTACAAGAACTCTAATCTATAGAACCTACTATATGCAAAGCTAGTTAGCTACCTTGGCTAATGATTGTGATGAACAAATGTTCGTTATGGGAAATTACCGTTAAATAAATTACTGAGAATATGACAATTCAAATTGAGAATATAATAATGAAATACCGCTTTGACAAACGCAAGCTAGAGGCATTGTATTTGTTAACTAGCTGGCTAGCTACTTGTAATTGTAGGAGAACATTGGACATTTCCAAATTGTTTCGTAGATTCTGACACTTTTAATGAGGGGAAAGGCATAGAGATGCTCCCAGCATAATAAAGAATAAACTACGTCATTATTTTACACAGATGATCCTTAATTGAGATGTTTAAAAAGTAGTACATTTAACATGAGGATAGCAGACCTTCAGTAACCTGAGCTGAATCACTGTTCCCTATATTACCATGTGGTGATATGCAATGAAAGGCTGTTTTTGTGCTAATACAGTGACTCTTTAAACCATCATATTTGGCAGCATATTGTAAATGTATACTGTATTTATTTTTTTGTCATACTGATATCCGCTGAAATTATGGGGCTTTACGCTGCCCAGCGGGAGTCAAGCAGCTCAGATCTCCAGGAGAGTGATATGAATAGAAAGACATGGATTCCATTGTCCTGCTCACTCACTCACTCACTCACTCACTCACTCACTAACGCTTGACATTGATTTCAACACTGTCCTGCACTGGACAGGAAGTCATTTTTTTTGCTGCCCCTAAAGAAATACCATATGGGAATTTTCTCTTCCTGCTGCAGGAAACTCGTTCAAGGATGCAGAAGGTGGTGGTGGAGGAGTGAGATTTTGTTTGAGAGTGTGTGTTCGGCTTTATGGAGACTAAGTCAATGAAAACTCAGAGACAATGCAAGTGGGGGCTAATAAGGTCAGCCTGGCTCTCTCTCACACACACACTCACTAGCTGTTGTTGGCTGTAAACCTCAGACTATCATCACCTCTTGTTAAGCTGCTATAAAGTCAGTGTTGGCAGACGCTAATGCAGAGGCGACTAATGCATCATTAGGGCTTTAGACAACATCAGTTACTCTTGTGTGACTCAGGTAACACTGGTGTTTTAGCGTTCCACCTAAAATGGGGTTGGAATTATGATTTTTTTTAGGTGTTGATAGCTCTGGTATGGTGTCTGCATTTGTGTCACTTTCGGTTCCATTAAAGGGATACTTCAGTGCTTTTCAAGCTAAGCCCAACTAATCTGTGGTGTATGTGTGATTACTGTGAACAGCAGTTTGGACATGTACTGCGCAAAGAATGCAAAACTTCCCTGTACTGATGAAAGAATGCAAAACTTGTTTACTCACATGCTGGAAGTTTAAAATCAGTCATCGAATTTACATTTTAAACAGTGCTGCATTCAGGAATTGATTTCTGAAGGAGGAGGTGAGGAAATGTGCTAAATAAGATCAAATAAGATCACTGTGCGATGTGTAGAATTAAACTGATGCGTGCTGCAATCATACATTTTGGGTAAATGCCAGACAGCAGTAGAAGCACAGGGATTATTCAGAATTTGATTTAATCATTTAATGCACATATTTTTCCATATTAATAAGATTAATATGTGTAGGAAATAAAATACTTTTATGACAGTTCCACTGAAAATAATTCAAATAAGATGCTGGTAATGGGGGAAATGACATTTTCTTGTCTTCTAGTAAACCAGTACTTTGACATCCTTATGATTAGAGTGTAGCTAGCTGACTAATATCTTTCAATGGAAAATGGGAAAAATGCCTGCTCCTGATCTGCTAATCCTGTTTCTCACTTTTAAACCAAGTAAGTGACATGTACGTTATTATGTGTGTGTTACGTAAACACTCAGAAATAAGCATTTGGAAATATTGCAAGGCGTTCAAACTCAAAATCTCCCAAGTTAAATATGCAACATGATTTTCTTTATACAACGGTCTAATGCAAATTTAAAACTAAAGGCCTTAGGATGAGACAGACATGAGTGAAAGTCTTACCAAGTCTCTTCTTGTGCAGTTTTATCCAGTTTTCAACCATACCATACAATACAATACAATACGATAAATATAATTGAGGTAACTTTGAATTTTCTGACGGTTTTGTGGTCAAACCCACGCTGGTAACCATACACGGCAAATTCTTGAAACTAGGATGAATCAAAATAACGAAACGTACAGATTCTACATTAAATGCACAAATACTTTGACTAAAGAATTCATGAAAGTTTTCATGTTTTGCATAAGTGTTTTATTGACAAAGTTCAACAGCTGCTCTTAGGCTTCATTATAAGTGATTTTCGAGTAAACAGTAACAGGGAAATGTCCAGATCCTCTGCATGTATAGTACAGATGCAGTAGATTAGGTGGGAAAACACTGGAGTATTCCTTGAATGGCTTCATTTGCATCATTTGTATGCCTATTTGTATACAAGCATCTTACAAATGAATAAATGAAATACAAATGAAATCTGCAAGGTATGGAATTGTTCAGTGTGCTGTACTTTATGAGCTGAGTGATTAAAGTCAGATAAAATCATGCTGCATTCTCCATAATTCTTATCCCATGCAAAATGATCCCACTTCATGCTTTTCATTAGTTTTTGTAAGGAAACATTATGGTGGTAGATGAATTTTGCTTCTAGACAGGGTTATACAAAGCCATGTGAGATTCCGGATCAGTGCTTTCTCAGTGCGTTTCTGGTGTGTGTTACATTAACGTTGCGCATGCCTTCAGACTGATTATAGGGACACCGCTGACTGAAACAAACGAATGGCTTGAAGTTAACTTGGAAAATTGGATCAGTGTGTGTGTTACCCCCGTATCGTCCCGTATGTCCTCACCCCATAACCCAAACCACCACCCCTTTCCCCACTTCTTTTGTGATCAGTCATCCTGTAACAGCCTTGATCTTTATCTTGCAATTAACAGACAAGTCACTGCTCCAGCCATATCCTGAACACACACACACTGGTCTCAGTAATCACTGGTTTCCTTCTACACAATACGCACTCACTATGGCAATCATACACATATTGTGTACACAATACAGCCTGTAGTGTCCATTCACCCCTCGGCTTATTCATGTCTGTTGGTGTTTAAAGGTTACTCATTGCAAGCTCACACAATGAGCTGGTCTTGTCAATGAGGTGAAGGTGGCTTTGAGAGGCCCTATTCATGTTTTCACCACAGGGTTAGTCACACACACACACACACACACACACACACACACACACTGAGATGTTTTAAAGAGATCTTGCTAGTGTCCTCAGAGTTAGGGTTCCTGAGCACACAAAAGAATTGTTGATGTGTGTGAGTGTGTGTGTGTGTGTGTGTGTGTGAGAGAGAGAGATATTCAGAGAGAGGCTCTTCAGTCTCACTTCAGCCAAAAAAAAAAAAAGAAGAAAAAGTTACACTACAGCATCTAACCAACTTTCTAAATTTCACTGTTCAGGTGTTCTGTAAATATCTCCCTGAGCCTTTTTACCATTTAAGCAGAACAATATTTCAGCTAAATATCAAAAGTATAATGTAAGACATACAGTATTTGTTGTCTGATGTCTGCTTCTTTAGATTTGCACTCTGTATTTTCATTAAAGGTTAAAGTATTGGCACCCTTACGTGTGTTTGGGAGTGTGGACAGCCAATAAAGTGAAAGTTTGCATTTACTTATTTACTCTCACTAAACATTATGTTCTGCTTGTGTTCGTGTGAAGGGATACTCCAGGACCAGGATAGAGAAACAGTGGCCTAAACCATTTCAGCAAGTCTGTGTGACATCACTGAAGAGCCGGCTGCGGGTTGAGGCAGATATTTATGGGTGAGACAGACTTCTATTGCTTCTTAGCTACATTAGTCTCATAGCTCAAGGGCAAATTTAAAGAAGCAAGTCAGTCAACAAACATGTCTGACTAAACTGGATTTTAATAAATAAAATAAAACACTGGATTCTATAAATTTGATTTTTTCCCCCCTGAACTATTCCTAATTAATAACTATTCATATGAGGAGTATAAGGAATATAAAGCTATTGGATGACACCAAATGGATATCTATGAGAAATTATTGTAGACTGTAATAGAATGCATTTATTTCTCATTCCCCCATTTCATTTATTTATTTTTTTAATCAGCTATATAAGAAAAATAAGGCTTGTTAATCACAGCATTTTTGTTGTCCTATCCCATATCAAGGGGCTGTAACTACATTTGAATCTGGAGAGCAAAAGAGTTCATCCTCAGGAAAAGAACAGGGTGTGTGTGTGTGTGTGTGTGTGTGTGTGTGTGTGTGTGTGTGTGTTACCTATCCTGCCCAGCTGCTAAAGTGAATTCCTGGCCCTAACTGAAACATTACTGCCAGAAATCACTCCACCTTTGGATGGTGCAGAGGCACAATCACATGCCGTAGGGGACAAACACACACAGATATGAACATTTGGTCTCATTTAGGGTCTTTGTTCTATTTCTACTTTGCCCCATACTTTCTAAAATCTTTTCTGTCCTTATCTCCTGAATTCTCAGAGTCATTCCTGTCTGCCTCCTGTTTTTCTTTCTTCTGAAAGATCACTCTTTTAGGCAACGTTCAAACCTTATTTGTTATGTAGTAAGGAACACAACTCTTTGGGGCATGTTGTTACAGGAAAATAATCAATGACGGGGTGGTGTGATGTGGCCTGATGTGAAGTGAAGTTAGTGCTACCACACCAGAGTTGATTATTTTCCAATAACATCATGTCCCTCATAACATCACATCCCTTTTATTCCTCTTATACCACAGCAATTTACCAGCCATTACATTTTTTTTATTTATTAATGAATGACACATCATACTTTTTTAACCACTTATAGTTACATTTAATGTTGTGGAACATCCACAACAGAACTTAATTCCTTACATCATAACAGATCTAAACCCTTTTTTGCTCTCTTGAAGTTAATAAGACAAAAAAAAAAAAAAAAAACCCAGCATGTCATTACCGAGAAATGGGAAAATGACACTGGAGACTCCTTCCAAGAATGCTGAATAAATGTGTCACAGAAATCTTCATATCAGCTATTAAATACATTTTTATTTGTTCACTGTACAAGTTCCTGTGGATTAGCGGTGACCATAGAACCAATGACTTAAATTAAAATAAGTGCATTAATATAAACCTGTGATTTGAACTGCAGCTGGAACCGCTGTCAGAGCTGCTGTTACAGAAAATTAATCAACACTTTCAGATCAAACAAACTTGAGAATACAGCAGCACTGTGATATAAATATAGTAGTTTATTATATACACATGTTGTAATCTCACAATCTCATGCAGTGGGGAAACATCTCTATATTCCTTTGTTGTATCTTCCACGCTGCAGAGCTGCAGATAGAGAGCCTTGTTTATCAGATGTGCATAGCTGGGTGAGTATCTGTTCAGAGATAAGTGCTGGCGAGTCTGTGAGGAATGTATTGTGTGCTTTTGCCAGTGGCTTCATGCTACAAGACAAATCCACAGGCTGCAAGTGAAAGCACTGTTTACGTGCATCTCTGCATCCTGCATCTCTGACAGTGACAACAGTAAACAGGTTCCAAAATAGCAAAATTCACCCATAAGTCAAACACACTTCCCTGTTTTTTTTTTTTTTTTTTTTTGGCATTGTTTAAGCAACACAATGAAGTTTAGGTCTTGTAACTCGGCCCACTTGGAAAAAGAGAGGATGGAAGTGATTGTAGGGGAAGGAGGGGGGTTAATGGGGTGAGGGATGTGAGGGTGGAAGAAGGCTGTGGGATTTGGGGATGTAGATGAAAAGCTAATCACACACATTGTGTCTGAACTGTGGTGCAGTTTAAGTCACATATGCAGTTTTAAAGGCAAGCTAGGAAATGTGGCAAGCAGACTCTGGAGCTCTGGGGAAGCAACAACAAAAAAAACAGACAGAGGGAATAGTTTGTAGGAGAATAAAGAGTTCAGTTTAGTTGCAGTTAACTTGGTAGATAACTTGGTTTGCTTGACTTATACGAGGCACAGCGTGTATACTAGGTCAGGACTTTGTGCATTAGATGGAGTAAGTTAATACAAAACAGTGCTGAAAACGGTTATGATGTAAAATGTAAACATGACTTTACTGCAGTTTGGCTGGTGATGCAGCTGAGGGCAAGCACTGGTTCTGAATCCAGTTTAATGGTCCATTTTTAAAGTTCACTTTTTTCCTTCTTCATCTTTTCTTTTATATACCATGTAGTAACAATGTTGAAATCAGCAATGTTTTGTCAGTCAGTAAGGTGGATATAGGGACAGTAGGAAGAAGACAAGAAGAGGGAAAAGATAAAGAGAGTGTGAGAGAGAGAGGGAGAGAGAGAGGGAGGGAGAGAGAGAGGGAGAGAGAGAGGGAGAGGTGGAACCAGAGAATGCAAGTGACTGACTCCTACAGCTCTTCACAAATGGAATTAATTCAAGGGAGGATTTGTGAGAAAAGGATCCTGTGTTTGTTTTGGAGCTAAAACCTGATCACATGGATAGACCTCTGCACTCTGAAACATGCAGACACACACACACACACACACACACACACACACACACACACACACACACAGGCTCCTTAACGCATATGACTGATACGCAGAAAGCAAAAGAATAATAAAACCGGGCTATCAGGGTCTTTATGTCTTTAGCCCTTCTCAGTGTTATCAGGAAAGCATTTATTGGCTTTTGGATTTGTAGTGTAGTTAAGCCTGCTGGCTTTCACCTCTCCATCACATTCTTGATGGGAATGGACCTTAAATAACTGTTGCTAATAACTTATATCTATTACTGCTGCTTCAGTCAGCCAAGATACATGGTGCTATTTTAATGCCAAAATCCAAGTGCACAGCAGTGTAATCCTTCTGTCTTCACAGATTTATTGTACTCTTGTACAAACATAAATGTGCACACGCTATGTTTTCCTTCTCTTACACTAGTTTGCTTTACTGACACACACCTTTGCTTACTTCATTCTCCTTGCTCTCAGATTCTCAAAGCTAATCAAAGTAGTTTATTTTCGAATTGCTGCGTAACAGTGTGCCATAACACACTCAGAGGAAAGCGAGCCCTCTATCTGCCCTCTTCTGCATACATAAGCTCACAGATGCCTGCAGTTGGCTAGTGTTGCTGTGATTGACAGGGCAGGGAGAGTAATGCCATCCC
Source organism: Pangasius djambal (assembly GCA_022985145.1). NCBI lineage: Eukaryota > Metazoa > Chordata > Actinopteri > Siluriformes > Pangasiidae > Pangasius > Pangasius djambal. Next base: position 7,176,004 of record CM040981.1, on the reverse strand, counting down.
TCCAACCCTGGCCAAATTTGCTGTCTTGACTCCCGGCCATGGATGGCCGTGGTATCATTGGGATTCACGCTCACTGCGGGAGTAGTGAGTAGTTTATACTGAAATTTAATCTGATATTGTTACTACTCAGCTACATTTTCATTGGTAGTGTAAACTGAAGAGAAGCATCTCCCGCTCTAACACCATATTGCTTGTGACTTTGGGCAATTACTGTACAAACAAGACTGAACATCTATTCATATGAAAGGAAATTATCAGTATTACAGGATTGGTATGCATTTGCTTTTCATATTTATAGACAATATTGGGTTAGGTACACCATCTTAGTGTTAAAGTATTCTCATTCCATGGATATTTAACAGCTCTCTGTTGTTTAAGGCACTTCTGTTGTGAGTTGTGTTTAAAGCATGTTTGATATCCTGAAAGTGAAAACTGAAGCCTCCTTTAGAATGAACTGCCTGATTTATAACTACAGCTGAACCACTTTGAAAAGTTTTGTTGCTGATTACAGAACCTAGGATGGTCACAAGGACATTTTTTTTTCTCAGAGCATTTATTTTTGTGATAGCTGTCATGATGTCATGATGGTTTAGTCAAATTGTTTAAAAAAAAAATCGATTATACCAGCTTTAATGACTGGCCTGTTTAATCTCTTGTTTCCCCTTCTCTTGAGAATGTAGGAAAGTAGCAACAATTTCACTGTTCGAAGCAGTAATCCATTCTGATTTTCTGATTCTGATTGCTTTTGGCAGTGCACATCCACACACACACACACACACACACACACAAATCTTAACATGAAAGTATAAACATATTGTTTTGTTAAATAGTCATCAGGTTTTCACTATAGCCAATCAGGAGACACATCTTCTATCACTTGTTTAATCAGTTTGTTTCTGTATTCAAATTTTCATTATATTTTACTCATTGATGTGTTTATCCAAAGCAACTTATAGTTGAGCAGTTTAGGCATTAAGGGCTCAACAGTGGCAGTTTGGTCGATGCTGAGATTTGAACTCAGAACCTTCTAATCAGTACCCCGTTGCCTTAACCAATGCCCTTGACTTTTAGCAGTAAAACAGCAATATAAAATAACAAGAATCAGATTATCTGGTGGATACTCCAGTCTACACTGCAGGGGAAATATATGAAAGAAATCATGACAAGGGTTGAAGTTGAATGGCATATAGAGTCTTGTGAGTCAAAGTATTCAAAATAATATTGGACATTTTTACCAGTGCAGACAGCGTATGCTGGATGTATTCTTTAAAGGTTATCTGACCTATATGTATGTTATTATGCAGTTAAATCATTAAATGGTTTGAAATCTTTAACTAGAGTTAAAACCTTGCTTGTAATTGTCTAACTCAATCTCACTAATAAAGCAGACAGCTTAGGTGAGATAATCCTTCTTTAACACAAACACATCTCACATTTCTGTGTAAATCAGAGATGTCACCAGTTACCCTTTCGGGTAGTGCTAGTTATCTAAGTTGGAGATAGCATCAGTACTTATAGTGGATAAAAGTTTGGAGCAGGCTCCTGTTACAGTTCTCAGGAATCCCTCCAGGTTCTACTTTGGATGCTGCTCTGATTACTGATGACAGGAGCCACAGACGGCTGGCCTTAATGTGTTTATTTAGACAGGGATAAAAAGGAGAAAAGGCATGAAGAGCTGCAGGCAGTGAACAAGAGAAATGGGATCATATTACTTTAAAATCACACTGCAGCGCCCACATTCTCCTTAAGGGGTGGAGTTCTCGCCCTGACTTCTTTTGATTGGCCCACTGGATACCCCTCAAATTAACATACCAGCCTCTGAGTTCCACACTTCCACACTGAGCAAAGGTTGTGAAGCATGGAATCAGGATCTGTGTGCGAGTGAGTAATGCTTTTGGATAGCGCTGCTTGACAGAGAGAAGCTGTGAGATAGCTGATAGTTTTTTTTTTTTTTTTTTTTTTTAATCTAATGGACTGTATCTGAATTTTTCATGTAGATATTGACGGAATACTTGAACAATATATTTCTTTTAGCAATTATTCATTTCTTTTAAAGAATGATAGAAATGGAGAGGAAATTGGTTTTTAACATTTTTTTAGACACTTGCTATGATCAGTGATCAGAAATGCTATAATTGATCATATATATATATATATATATATATATATATATATATATATATATATTTTTTTTTTTTTAATTTTTTTATATTGTTTTATATTTAATGTCTAACTTATGTTAGATTTAATGTAATCGTTTATCTTTCTATGGTAAGACCTAGACCTAGAGAAGTAAGCAGACAGTCCAAGATAGATAACACATACTGTGTAAAGGTGTAAAACATACAGTTGACAGTGGCTTATAGGTATTGTTAAGCTGAATTTTTGAGTTTTTTTGCATATTGGAATGCTTATCTAAGAACTAGCAATTACAAAACTCTCACACAGCCATGCTTCAGTTTTGGCTTCTGTTTTTGGCCAGTTTAAATTTCTGTGAGGGTCAGTATCTCGATAATGCTCCCATCATTATCCAGTATAATGTCTGGGAGGAACAGCCAGCAGGCACAAGGGTGGGCCGCCTGTTGGACAGCCTACGTCAGAAAGGAGAGACTGGATCACTGGAGGACTTCCGGATTGTGGAGCATGGTCAGGCCCTACCATTCACAGTGGCCAAAAGAGATGGGGTGGTGTCAACACTGGGCCAGCTGGACCGGGAGGAGTTGTGCCGTGGAGCAGTCCAGTGTGAACTGGCCTTTAGTGTTCTCTATAGGAAAGGTGGAGCGGTGCACTTCCTGCGTGTTAGAGTGGAGGTGATGGACCTGAATGACCACAGTCCTATCTTCCCTAACCCAGTGCAGGAGGTGGAGATCTCAGAAACGGTAGGTCTGAGGATGCGTATCCCATTGGACCGTGCTGAGGATCCAGATGCAGGTTCCAATGGCCTGCAGACCTACACTCTTTCTCCAAGCCATCACTTTGCTCTGGATGTCCGTCCCTCTGGAGGTGCCAAACAGCCAGAATTGGTGGTTATTAAAGAATTGGACTGGGAGATGGAATCATCCTTTGAATTAACATTATTGGCTTTGGATAAAGGGAACCCACCCAGGTCTGGCAGCACCAAAGTCAAAGTCATAGTCTTGGACTCCAATGACAACAGTCCCATGTTTGAGGAGAATGCTCCAACAGTTGACCTTCCTGAAGACACGGTACGAGGCACAGTAGTTATAAACCTTCATGCTACAGATCCTGACCAGGGTGCTAATGGAGAGGTTGTGTACTCACTCAGTAAACATGCCCCATTAGATGTGCAGAGACTTTTTAGTGTTGATCCTCAAACAGGTGCTGTATTCTTAAAAGGTCTTTTAGACTTTGAGGAAAAAAGATCCTACGAGGTAGACATACAAGCAAAGGATCTTGGTCACAATGCTATCCCATCCCACTGCAAGATGCAAGTAAGAGTTCAAGATGTCAATGACAACGCACCTCGGATACACATTACATGGACTCCCCCAGATTCCCCTGTGGCAACTGTGTCAGAAGGGGCATCAAATGAGACCTTTCTTGCTCTTGTGATGGTGTCTGATGCTGATTCAGGTCCAAATGGAGAAGTGCAAGCCCAGATACAGCAAGGATCAGGCCCATTCCGTCTCAAGCAAATCCATGGAGACAACTACATAATTGTTACTAATGGAAGCTTAGATCGGGAGCGACAAATGGAGTATAATATTACTCTTCTTGCTCAGGACAGTGGTGTTCCTTCTCTGTCTTGTGTCAGGCATTTGACTGTTCATGTCCTGGATGAAAATGACAATGCACCAGTATTTTCCAACACTCTCTACACTGGTGTTTTCAATGAGAATAATGCACCTGGATTTCATGTCTTGACTTTGGAAGCCCATGATGTTGATTTAGACCTTAGTGGACGGGTGTCATACTCAATTAGAGAGTCAAATGAACTTGGGACACCAACTGCTTCCTTCTCAGTCCACCCAACCAGTGGGGCTGTTATTGCTCAGCAGTCATTAGACTATGAGGAATCACCGACATACTCCTTTATTGTGGAAGCAGTAGATCATGGCTACCCTCCAATGACCAGCAGTGCTACTGTGCTTATTATGATTGAGGATGTTAATGACAACTATCCCATCATCAGAGAACCACTTCCCAAGAAAGGTATTGCAGTAGTGAGTGTTCCTGTTAATGCAGAAAAAGGGGAGATTGTGACAGAACTTAAGGACAAAGTTCATGGAACCATACATCCATTGGGCAATCATTCTTCCCAATATAGGCTTGAAGGTTTTTTGGCCACAACCATTTTAGCAAGCGACTCTGATTCTGGTCCCAATGGAAAACTCCAATTTAAAATAATAGAAGGAAACCCCTCCAGGCTGTTCTGGTTAGACGAAACCACAGGTCAGTTATATGTGAACACCACCAATGCTACAGAATTGATTGGCAAAGCTTTTAAAGTAGTCATTGCAGTGTCAGACATGGGAACACCCCCACTTGTCACACAGACAACACTGGAGGTAACATTCATCAATCTTCGTGACCACCTTAAGAACTCTGCTCCTGGACAACAGGCTCAGTTCAGTTTCACAATGCTTTTAGCTGTCTGCATTGGAGGAACCTGCTTGCTTTTGCTGCTAGCTGTTGCTTTGGTTACCACATTCTGTCGCCCAGAAAAACGAGATACTCGTGCTTACAACTGCAGACAAGCTGAATCTACCTACACTAGTCACCCCCGAAGACCACAGAAACACATTCAGAAAACAGATATACAGCTGGTTCCTGTCCTAAGGGGTCGAAAAGATGACCCGCCTGAAGAGGAGTCCCAGCCACTCTCATCTGGTTCTCCTCTGCCAGAAGAACCTCACCAAGAAGGCCAGTTCAATTTTTCACCAACACTTGCTCACCTGGTACAAAGTCAAGCTTATGCCGAAAATAATGGTACACTTCCATTCACACAGAGCAAGACACTCAGGAAACCTGGGAGCATAGAATGCCCACATACCCCTACAACACCCTACCGAACCCTGCGCAAGGCACGAAACCCTTCCACGTCTTCATCCTTGCACTCACAGACCAACACTCTGAGACGCCACAAGCCTGAAGAAGTAAATGCACCGACTGACTCCCAAGCTGTGGCCTCTGGTCCTTTCACACAGGCAACATTGAGGAGGACAAAAAACTCAGAAAGAAATGGAAGGCTTGAGGAACAAGACCACAGACAAATACTGAGAAATTTGGTGCGCTTATCCATGGCTGCTTTCGGAGAAAACTCACTTGAGCTGTCTTCAGCTTCACCTGAGGTGCAGGTAAGAAAGTGTTGTAAAAATTTAACATATAAAACAAAATCAAACTTTTTGGCATTTATTTTATTTCAATTTATTTGAGTTTTATGGATATCAACGTTATGAGAGTCGCTTCATGTGTTTTATCACACAAGTGAGCTGTGTCTGTGAATGGGGCCCATATTGGTGTATGTATTGGTGGCCCGAGGGGACAGCTAACAGATGATATTGATACTAAGGCATTGAGTTTATTCAAGCATGTCTCAGACACTGTAACCTACACCCTTGTGCCTCAGGAGAAATTTAACAACCATCAATATCACATGACAAACTTTTTGAATTAAAGAAAAACACAGATTAACTCAAGGTCTGTCTGCTGAGCAGGAAAATGTACTTCCTCTAAACCCAGATACTGTATGTCTGCCTAATAAAATATACATAATACAGTCCTGCTTTGAAGTAAAAAAAAAAAAACACAGGCTTCAGGCAGTTGATAAAACCTGATATTTTTGAACTTGCATCTACAAGAAAAGAAAAAGAAACTCAGTAGTTGTTTCATAAATGCTGTGCTGTTCATCCAGATGCATCTCATACATTTAACAGAACAAAAGGGTTGGGCATGTGTCAGAGCCCTCAGATGAACAGCAAAGCAAGATCGCCCATCCCTATCCGTCTTTTCCTCTCTATCCAACTTCTTCACCTACTTGGCCTAGTTGGCAGTTTGACTTAAGGAGAGACTTAAGCAGAGGAAATGGAGCTGAAACACTGCAGGGTCTATGACCCTGTGGCAGAGACCGGGTTCCTAAGGTGTATCCTGGCAGGATGCAGCTTGAAGAAGAATAGGCCCTGCGTAGGCATAGTTTCCTGTCTCACTTACCCGGCCTCATCTCTCTCTGCCCTCCATCTGACTTTTTTTCTTACTCAATAACCTGGTGTTTCCTCTCTCTCTTCTTCATCTTGGGCCGCATCCGCCCCTAACAAAGAAATATTAATCAGGTTTTACTGAAATGTGAAATAGCATGAAACTGCATGGTATGTTTATATTTCAGTAGCAGGTGTCAGGTGTAGTAATACTTTATACACTAAAATTTTACTTTTAATAAAATAGAAATGTCAATTCAGAAATAGTAATAATTAACCACACTACATTCATAATAGTAAGATTTCATTCTTCTTATTCCACAGCAGGTGTCTCAGCTGTTGTCTCTGCTGCATCAGGGCCGGTTTCAGCCTCGACCAAATTTCCGTGGCAACAAATATTCCCACAGAGGTGGCCGGTAAGCCCTCTCATTTCTGTTTAATATATATTTTTTCTCTGATTATAATCTTTGCAGTGGAACATAGAAACATACACGTACAAAAAAGACAGCATAAACATTTAATTTTTTTCTGAAGCATGGAACTGGGGAACAATGGAGCAGGTAGTTGACTCGTAAACAAGGTACCATGCAGTGAATTCCAGAAAATGGTGTCTCATAGCCCTCAATAGCCACCTTGGCACCAGAGTGATACATAAAACATGCTAGAGCAGGACACAATGAATGTCTCACTCATATGACTAAGACATTGGTGTCAGTAAAAGATACAATCACCTCACCATTCATCCTACAGCCAGTTTGTGGCTTTTATTTGACTCTATTACAGTGAATCCAATAAATGTTACCTCAAAAAGGAAACTCAGCAGGCAGAACTTGACTAGCCCAAAGACCACACCATCATAATAAGAGCTTGTGTAGTTACATTCAGTTTAGGAGAACAACAATGACACTGATGACACATGATTTAAGATGTAAGCATTATGGATCACATCTTAGCATGCAGATCATTTTTAGTTTAGGATTACGTTTAAGACTTTATATCAAAGAATATTATAGCTTCATTTTTATCTACAGTGTGTTCACAGTTCAAAAAGTGTAGGATTACATATTTTCTTTCATGTGCCCAGTGTATGTGTGGGTTATTCTTTGTACTAAATGTGTATGTGTGTGGTTGGGGTCTTTAGATTTCAGGGGATAATGCATTAAGTGAGAAAGGGGGTTGGGGTACTTACTTTTAGCTAGATTAGCAAGATTAGCATTTCTCATGAATCGCTCTTGAAATGCTTTAAAACCAATTTCACAAGGAGAAGAAAACTAAAGTTATCTTATCTCGGCAGGTGTAGAACGAAAGCTGGCTAGCTAGCTAGCATACTAATGTAATATCCTGATTATTGGGATATAGTGTGATTAAATATTAGGACATTTCACCGAGATTATAAATGCAAATTTTATATTTTATTAACTCCTGACATCTTCTCCTGGTTAAAAAATACCTTTTTTTTCAATTTTGCACTAATGAAAATGATAAACATCTTAAGTGATATCTAGAGAATGAAATCAGAGTCAACAGAAGCTGAACCTGAATTTGTAATGCTTTGAGAGAAAAAAAGTGTACATTTTCAATGCTTGAAAAAGTGTAAATTTCATGTTTTTGAAAATTGAAAAAAATTCAGGTAGAAAAAAAATTCTTGTTAAAATAATTCAATCAGCTTTATTGAATTTAGGTCAGGTAATTCAGAGAAAACATCCAAGATACTCAGAAAGAGCAAAAAGCCAGTCTCTAATCGAACTCGATTCTGGCAAATCACAACACACTTCACTGCAACAGTAATCCCATGGGGATGAAAATGAGAAATTTTGTCTTTTTTTTTTTTTTAAATAACTGGGGATTTTTTTAGTGCAAAAGTAAATACTAGCCCCAAATCTCTGTGCTACTTGGACTAACCACCCTTTATTTTGCTCTGTCCTCTTTTGCTGGACTCAAGGTCTGGAGCACAGGATGCTGATTGGCTGAGTAATAAAGACAGTGGACACGGGGAAAGTGAGCCTGGAGACGTGGACTGGGAGGCAGGCAGAGACTCCCCCGTTGACCCCTTATTGGAGGAGGGCCTAACCAACCTGCTCAGCAACCACGGTTAGAGTCTTTAATGCTTTATACTGAGAGTTAAGATAACATGTTTGGGTCAACTTTTGTTTCAGTCAAATTTGTCATTGCACGCTGAATAAATATGAGGGTTAGGGTCAGGCTGAACCATGGATTCCCTGAAATCCTAATTTCTGCCATATGCTATTCATTTGGTATGGTGTGCGATTACATGACTTTTGAACTGCGTAAAGTTCAGACTGACACATTACTCCACATACTCCACAGACATGTCATGACAATAATGGCATTAGCCAAAATGGAGTTATTGGCATGACATTTTATTTACACATGACTAACATTTAAGGGAATGAAATTTCACACTGTTTTTATTCATCAGTGATATAGCTGTGGTTCTCAATCAGTGCTTGGATTTTTGTGCACTGCAGTATTTATTGTTTTTTTTTCTGTTTTAACAAGCCTGCTTAACTCATCAGCTAATTATCAGCCTGTCATGAATTGATTCAGGTGTATTGAGGGAGGGAAATCAGATAGTAGAGGTCCTCCAGGGCTTGAATGAAGACCTACTGGCCTACAAGCTTTGTGGTTACTTATCGTAGAGCTATACTTCAACCAGAACCCCGTAATTTTCCAACCTGACAGCGTGGTTTCTAAGAAGGTTCACTCCCAAAGGCACAATACCCGAACTGAAAACTGAAACCAGCTAGATTTCAGCTTAGTTTCCAGAAATGTCAGGTTGAACCTGATGAAACAAAACACTCATTTGGTTTTAAGTGCACATTATCATGTATACAAATGTCACTGTGGATTAATATAAGAATTTATAATCAGCTCACAATGTCAGCAAACATCGCAAGCAGGAAACATGATATTACATCAGTTAGAAACCTTCATATATGTTTCTCATGACATTTCATATTTAACTCTACTTTAGGTTCTATAAATTCTTGACTTAATACTGAAAAGTAATACATTTTAAAATGGAAAATTTATGCAGATCTCTAACATCTTGTTACTTTAAGGCTTTATAGTACTTTATTAGAAGGTCTCTATTTTACAACACCTGTTAGAATCCTTCGCCATAAAGGATATGTATAGAATGGTATATGTATAGTATATATCCATCTAAATACCCGTCTCCTAACATTCTCATACCATTTCTGTGTTAAATAAATATATTTTTGTGTGTATTATGTATACATATATAATGTAAGCAGTAGGTGGACTGTTTGTTTTCAGCCTTTGTATAGAGAGTTAGTAAATGCTGGTATGGGCTTCCTTCCACGTATTGTTCTGAATTTCGTCACCTTCTGACTATCCTACTGCCTCAGTTCCTTCAAATCAAAGGCTCATGGCTTGTTTTTTCACTTGCCAGACTTTAAATGCCTTTAGGTTGGGGCAAGAGGTCCTTATCTTTAGGCTGAAGCTTTTTGGAAGCTGTCTGATGGTTATAGGTACTGTAATCTCAGAAAGGTGAGTATGTGTGTGTGTGTGTGTTTGTGGAGCAGAGTTGAGTCAGCCTTCCTCAAGGGTATCATCTGTTAACAGGGTTTACTCATGATGATTAACAGTGACAGTGACTCTCGTCTTTAAAGAATGTTTAGTGTAGTGCACTCAAAAGTCATAGGTTCTTTGTCCTAAGGCTACTCTTATACTTAGAGTTCTTATTACACATGCACGCACAATGGCACAGGGAGCAAAAGGGCACTGTGTGTGTGACTATATATATATATATATATATATATATATATATATATATATATATATATATATATATATATATATATATATATATATGTGTATATATATATATATATGTATATGTATATATGTATATGTGTGTGCGTGTGTGTGCGAGCATCCGTGTGTGTGAGAACGCAAGTGTCTGTTTCACATCGCTTTGAACACAGTCGGTCTGTGGTGTCTCTATCTCCCCTCAAGCTTTTCATTCCTCACTCTCTTTCACACTATAAAGGTGAGCTGGGTGATATGATGATATAAAATAGATTCTATTATACACTTTTCTGAGATATCACAGGTTGATACAGTGTAGACGATATGATCTAATCATTGATATGGTGAAGCTTTCTGTAAGGAAATATTTATTTAGCATTTATGGAAGGAAGGAGCGTCAAGGCTCAAATATCAGAGCTTTGTATAAATCAGGGGTAAAGCTGAAAGTCTTCAGGATGGAGCGTTTTGCGGTTTCACTGTAACATGAAATGCTGTGTTTTTCTGTCTTATTATTAACAAGACAGAGATAAAAAGAGGGAATGACTGTTTATAGCTGTTATAACATAGGTCATAACAGGAACTGCCTTGTTTGGTAGATGTTCCACAACATTAAATGTAACTATAAATGGATTAAATAAATGATGTGTAATTTTTTTAAAAATTAATTAAGAAAGGCAATTGTTGTGGTATAGGAGGAATAAAACACTTCAGGGCTTCTTCCCACCATGGTTTATTCCTTATTCATTCAGGATCAATATGAATTATATAACTCCAGTGAAACTAACTGGTCTGTAGAGTGTAAAGGGTTAAATATGATTTAACCAAACTATCAAGTATGAACCCATCCTTCTGGACTAGCACATAGAACATATTTTTAAGTATTAGGTCATAGCATGTGATTTGAGACATGACTCAATCTTATCATGGCTTCTTGTAAATGCAGTGCTGTAAATGAAAAGTCTTTGATTTCTTAAATCTTGATTAAGGTGAATGAATAACGCAGTGGCGGCTCATCCATAGGGGCATGTGGGGCAGAGCCCAAAGATATACAGTATATCAGCTGTCCAACAAATGCTAATCTTCATTAAGTACTCATTCTAAACTCCATACATTTTGAATTGTGTCGAAAATCTAATTACCTCTTTTGAGTGAACAATGATGTTAAAATGTTGCTGTTTGACAGATACAAACCACTTACCTCTCTAGATGTTGCGCAATCATGAGACAGTGCGTTCTTCTGCCCCATTTAGAGCTATAGAGTTATTATTGCACCTAGTGGTCAAAAATGGGAACTGCAATGAGCGCTTACAGAAGCCCATTGGGGCAGGAATGACTCTGCCGCATGCTCACTCTGTGAATGTTCTGTGTATGACTTGGGGAGTGGTAGAAGACAGGACAGTTAATATTACCTTTTCTGTATCTCACACACTATGACATTGTCACCTGCTGCATCAATCCCAGTTTTTGTAAAAATCCATTTGTTTTTGTAAAAATCCATTTGAACATGTTATCAAAACAGACACTGTCATTTTCTTAGTTCATAGTGATTCGCAAGTTTAATCTAGACTGTTTTCTAGCCAGCTACGTACCTAGCTAGGTTGTTAATGTGTCTTTAGAGTGCAATTATCAGCAACCAGAATGCATGGTAATTGCACTAATTGCTTATAAAAGCATAACATCTTAAATTGATAAACCCGCAATTGAAAAATTTGTGCACTAAAAGACTGATGAGCTAAAATGCTTTACAAATGACGCAAATTGAACAGTGAGGTGGCAATTTTATATCAGTTCATTTTTCTTAGGCTATTTTTCTTCTGTTCTCTTGTTGAAAATTGATGTATATAGTTAGTTTGGTCAAGTTCATTCAAGTCTTGTCGACTCTTAACTGCCTATTATGGGGTTACTCTAAAATTCACTAGATAGTAGCCTACAGCATAAGTCAAGTGTGATAGCCTTTCAACTTCATTGTGTTTGAGGCTGTGTTATTATTCATGATGTCTTGCACCACCAAAATCTATGAGCATGAGCCGCTGCTGCTTGTTGGTAAGTTAACATGTGAGTTTGATTGTAAGCCCCTGTTACACAGACTCCTGGAACTGGAAGCCTCCTGGTGCGGTGGCCGTTTGGCTGCGGTCAGGCTTTGTAGGTGATTTAAGAGCAGTGTCTGGTCTTAATCAGAGTATAATTGTGTTTTGAGAGATTAATGAGATCCCCACCGTTTTCCCCTGTAATTATTTTTAACAAGCAGAGAAAGAGAGATTGGGAGAGAGTATTAGATGTTTGTTTATGAATGGATAAGAAGGAGAGATGAGGATTTAGGGAACGAGCAGCAGAGTTTGAGTCCATGTGTGTGCGTTAATAAGTGAGAAAGAACAAAGCAGAAGAAGAGAGCTGCTTCGCCTCGACTGATGTGAGTGAGTGCGTGTGGTTAGAGGTTGTGAGCTTGTGCATTGATGTGGTCCATGTGGGTTTGTTTGATCATGGTCTACCATGTCTGAGCAGTTATACACACAAACACACCACACCATCAGCAGCAGCTCTTTTGTAAAGTCAAGCGTGTTTCCTTTGTTTCTCAACTTGCTTTAATCTGGAAGCTTCTGACACTGCTCTCATTTTTGAGGTCCATCTAGGGGAAATATATGTGAATATATATTTAAAAAAAGAGCAGAACATGAAAGCTGGTTGTTTGAGATTCACGGCAGCTGGATGCTTTGCTGATTGGCCGTTTGATGATTCACGTTTGGTTGACGACCGCAGGAACCTCACTCTTCCTCCTATTCAAAAACGCATGACAGCAGTGAAACTTAAAATAAACAGGCTATGGCAAGCTTAAAGAAATTTAGCTTGCTTCGTTCATGTAATGTGAAGCATGTACAGGATGCTTTGGGATTGTTTGTTGATGCAGTCTGGAACGAACAGGAAATACACACAGAGGTATTTGAGGCTGTTTAGCTTATACATTCTCTGATTTGTGTGTGTGTGTGTGTGTGAGAGAGAGAGAGAGAGCGAGAGAGAGAGAAAAACCTGGTAGTGATTATTTTAGCTAAGTCTTTAAGGCTGTAGGTGTCCTTAGGCCATGGTCCTCATTAGTCCAGCAGAGAGGAAACAGACTAGCAAAATCCAGCTGCTTTTTCTGAGGCCAAGGTCAAAACACAGCTTGCTGAAAATAACCTGAGTCGCTTTTTTGTTTGTTTGTTTATTAAAATAATTTACTGACCAATTAGAGCTCAGTTTGCCAACATGAGGACCCCTGCAGTTTGTGTCTTGCTAGCAGGGGCTTTATGCATCATCCAACAAATAAGGATAAAATATAGATATTTTAATAGAGGTGCAGGAATTATTTCTTGCATGAATTATTTTATTGCAGCTTTTTTGTGGGATAAGAAATTAAGTCACAGCTGTGAACATTCTCTCAGAATGGATGCACTTACGCAAGGGAATCAGTGGCTAACTAAATAAAGATAAATGCCGCCCCCTTCACCATTTCCTCCCATCCTGTTTTTCCTTCATGTTTACTCACTTGTTTTTCAAGGGGGAAGAGCATGAATATTGTATCCATTGTATCTGCTGCTTTAAAAAGTTTCCTAATCCTCATATAGGCTTTGAGTTGAAGTGCACACATCCCACACCCTTTTCCACTCTCAACAAAATAATGATTCAGTTTAAACCTCAAAAATGAGTGGTAAACCACAGCAAAACAGGTCTGACATTTCAGCATTGGTCAATAAAAAGCCTAAACCAGTTTCTCTCCCTTCTCTAGATGATGTGTTCTCGGACATCCCTGACCCAGCATGGATGGCTCGGCTGTCCCTTCCTCTGACCAGCGACTATCATGACAACCTTTATGTCCCTGATGGGCTACCACCCTCAGAAGATCAGAGCTCTGCTTTAGGTGGCCCAAATGACTCTGCCTCCTTCTCCACCTTCGGTAAGGCCCCAGAGAAGACTGGGTCTTTAGGAGGTGAAACTCTGCTGTCGGAAGTAAGCACACTGTTTGAGATGCTAATGACGCAGAAGGCTGACGCTCAGCCTCGGTCAGACTTCCTCTACAGACTTTCTGCAGCTTATCGCCGCTCCCTCGGCCTCGATGGCCATCAAGGGCCAAATGAAAAATCTCCTATTATACATTGTGCCACTCCAAACCGTTAATGATTTTCAAGCGCCATGTGAACAATGCAAACACTTACCTTTCCCTTCCGTCGTCATCGAATCTCTTTTACCGTTGCAGTTCTGTCTCAAACTGGTGTTGGTTTTAAGCAACTTTGTCATATCATCATCTGTCTCTCGGGGAGGTCTGTCTGGTACAGGCCAGCTAAGGCAAAATACAAAGACCTCTTTCATATTTCCTGGAATAAACCTTATGTACTCTTTTGTAACAGAGTGAAACTGTGATAAGGAGACAAGGAGGCAGTTTTCCCTCTGCTTCAGGCTGTAACCCAAATTACTCTACAATGGTGCTTTTCTCACTAAGTAGTTTATGAGACCTATGGCTTTGTATGGGTTTAGAGAAGGAAATGGCTCTTTGTCTTCTTTTAAGACTAAACAACAACAGAACAAATCCTGTCTCTGAGGAGGAATGTGTGAAATTTTCTACCACAATGGACTATAAGCAGCCTTGCTTCCTCTGCCATAACCAGACTCCTGATTATTGTTTCCTGCTTCTCTTTTGTAAATAATATGCTAAACAAAAATTCAGTATTTGCATTCTTGAGGATTGTAAATAATAGTTGTCAGGCAGAGTTAATGTCATTATTTTTCACCTAAATCTGTGATTTACTATTTCAAACACAAAAGGCATCTAGCTGCTATAGCAGTGATTCAGTGATTTATGGTGACTCAGTGACCCCCAGTGATCCTGCGCATTTTATTGTTTCAAAAATAATAAAGTAAACCTAAAAGAAACAAACTGTCAGAGACACAAAACCTTGCACACGATCTTTGTGAGACCTAAATGGGAAAGATGTTGTAAGGTAGCGACGATGAAACATTAGACATAGATTTTGTTTCCATACACATTATTAGGAATTACATATGCATTTTTTTTTTACATGTGAGTAACTGAGAGCACTTTGTATATAACTTTTTTTGTAAACAATATGAATGAAATAAACATTTCTGAAACATTTCTTAAAAGTCTTTCAAATACCTCGTGCTCATGAGACTGACAAACTGTATTACAGGAACACTGGACACAAAGAGAGAATATTCAATTCAATTTCAAAAAGTGGACAAAAAGTGGACATTGTCACAAAGCATCTTTACAGAAATATATAAATTCAGGATAATAGTTAATATAAATATTAAATTTAGAAAATTATCCCTAATGAGCAAGCCAGAGGCGATGGTGGCAAGGAAATCTCCCTGAGATAATATGAGGAAGAAACCTTGAGCGGAACCAGACTCAGAAGGGAACCCATCCTTATCTGGGTGACAATGGATAGTGCGATTATAAATAAATCCCGTCTATAACTGTGTACGACATGGTCAAAAGGTGCTATTGTGTAACCAGGAAATTCATTATAGTGTTCACATGGAGTCTATTTTGTTGCAGTTATCAACTGTTCACTGATGGAGACTTGAATGCAAAACTCTTTGTGGCAAATTGCAGTCCTAAAGCTATCATAACAATTGTAGTCCTAAGCCATCGTAGCAAAATTGTTTGTACTGATTGCAATCCAAAGCCATCTTCATGGTTTTCAAGTTGTACCATCCTCAGTAATCTCATGTATCTTTAGGCTGTCCATATGGGGCTATCCTCAGCAGCGGCGAGTGGTTTCCAAGTGGTGAGAACTCAGGCTGGATCAATACACTGTGGATGGGTCACCAATCCATAGGGCACTATGCATACATACATTCAAACCTAGGGGCAATTTTGAGTAGCCAATCCACCTACTGGCATGTTTTTGGGAGGAAACACACATGGACATGTGAGACTCCAAACAGACAGTAACCCAAGCTCAGGATCAAACCAGGGACCCTGCAGCTGTGAGGCGACAATGCTACCCACTACATCACTGTGCCTCCTTCATGAGAAGCAAGTCAGTAAGGTTCTACTGTATAAAACAATAAACCTGAATTTACATAAGTACATGCATTTTTTTTAGATTTGCTTTTGGATGAATGTCAATATGACAGCTGATCTCTACCATGTTTTTAATCTTTTGGCACACAGTGTAGTCATGTGGCCTGGCACTGATGTACTCTGGCACAACCTCCAGCTTCAGTATATCTACAGATTTGGTGGTGACTAAACAGAAAGACTGTGATTAGTCTCTATATACTGATGTACTGCTCATTTGCTAGTGTGCTGGCTTTGTGCACTTTTCATGTGAATCCTGCCCTGGAAGCTTGTTCACACCCCGATAAGGCACTTAAACGTTTTAGCACTCTGCGTTTGCATAAGGGCACCAACCTGGCCAAACTCTAGCCTATGTAACTCCACTCATCCACTGTTGTGATTTTTGAAATAGTGTGATAGTTTCTTTCACAAACAAGTCGGTCTTTTTGAGTGAAATATGGTGAACAAATTGGCACTGTCACTGCCAAGTCCTGTGCCGTTCCTTTTGCATTTTTATTTGCCAATAAGTAATAATAATCTGCCAATTCTACTATGCATTCCAACTTATAATGGCACTCACTCCTCCTGTTCCAGAGGGCTGAGCAGCTATGCCTGCTGCCTGTTTCTCTTCCTGTCACAACAACGCAGCAAAGGAGCTTACCTTTTTCTTCCTAGTGCTCTCTGAAGCTGTGTCTTCTATTTACTTCGCTCCCTACTGCCACCACACAGCATCAGAGTATTCACATAGCCTGCGAGCTTCATGCATTGCCATCGGCATTATGCTACAGCTAGAGCAAAGCTCAGTAAGTGCTTGTTGGAGATGCTCTGGTTCCAAACAATTCAAGCTTTGATCACTGTCCATCATCCAACTCTATCAGTGACTGGACAGAACAAACAGCTTTGAAATATACACTGCCCTTCAAAAGTTTGGAAACGCCTGAACAAAATAGGGTTTTTGGGCAATATCAGCATAAAATCCTCTTTAGTTAGTGACCATTTTGCATTGATAATAAGGGACAACACAAACTATGAAAACATATTTTATTAAATAAAAAGTTTATGAACATAAACATGAACGTAACATAGAAAAATACTCAAATTTTGGATTCATCAAAGAAATCCCCATTAGCAGCTATTACAGCTCTACATACTCTAGGCATCCGAGCCGGTGT
>CM040981.1:7030203-7152077 GCA_022985145.1 Pangasius djambal | reverse complement strand
GAAGCTGTACCTAATGCTGCAGCTCCTAACCCCACTGTCAAACTTTAACTATTCAAAACTGACAAGAACAACTGACAACCGATAAAAATTAATGTCTACGGCAAATTCAAGAGCCTAACAGCACTCAGACATGATTTAAAAAAAAAAAATTAACAAAATTAAAAAAAAAAAAAAAAAAAAAAAAAAAAAAAAAAAAAAAAAAAAAAAAAAAAAAAAAAAAAAAAAAAAAAAAAAAAAAAAAAAAAAAAAAAAAAAAAAAAAAAAAAAAGGTTTTGGATAAACATCAACTCTTTAGAAACTGTTGTGAATAAACTGAATATCCTTAGGTCTCTGCCACATATATGTATTACACATTTTAGACAAGTTTATTGAGCTCTGTGTTTACAGAAAGCATACCTGCAGGACTCTGACATCCAAATTTACATTACATATTTTTAAAATTTTACTTGTTCTTGTAATCATTGAATGACAATGATGGATGGAGATAGATGCCTGACCATCACACCTATATGTTGGTTTTCCCCAAATTGTTGCCACAAACTTGTAAGCACAAAATTGTCTAGGATGTCTTTGTACACTGTAGCATTAAGATTTCCCTTCTCTGGAAGTAAGGGAGCCAAACCTTTTCCAGCATAACAATGCCCCTGTGCACAAATCAAGGTCCATAAAGACGTGATTTGCCAAGACTGGAGTGGAAGAACTTGAGTGGCCTGCACAGAGCCCTGAACTCAGCCCCATTGACCACTTTGAGATGACCTACAATCCTGACTGCACCCCAGGCTTCCTCATCTGACATCAGTGCCTGACCTCACTAATGCTCTTGTACCTGAATGAACACAAATCCCCATAGCAACACTCCAAAATCTAATGGAAAGCCTTCCCAGCAGAGAGGAGGTTGTTATAACAGCAAAGGGGGGGGAGCAGCTCCTTGTTTTTCGAATGGGCACATACTATGTGTGTGATGGACAGGTGTCTAAATACTTTTGACCATATAGTGTACCTTGGTTCGATAGAT
The DNA here is from genome assembly GCA_022985145.1 of Pangasius djambal. Classification (NCBI taxonomy): domain Eukaryota; kingdom Metazoa; phylum Chordata; class Actinopteri; order Siluriformes; family Pangasiidae; genus Pangasius; species Pangasius djambal. Next base: position 7,151,062 of record CM040981.1, on the reverse strand, counting down.
CTGACCTGTTTAAATGTAGGAATTAGTTGGGCCTCTTGGGTTGGAAAATGGGGAAACAAGAAAAAGAGAGAGAGAAAGAAAGTGGCAGTAAGTTGAAGAAGCAGGCCTTCTGAGTAATGTTCATGGAGGGCTCTCCTGATTCATTTGAGAGGTATAGAAGAGCCTGAAGGGCTGTGGCAACAGCAGCTGCAGAAGCAAAAGCTCAGGCAGAGGCCATAGAAAAAAGCTTTTGGGGTGCAAACTGTTTGGTGCCTAAGGAGGGGGAGACAAGGCTGTGCACAAGATTTGCTGAGCAAGTGTGAGGGCGTGTTGACCTGTACTGGAATATTGTTGGAAGGAGCACTTTGAGGAACTCCTTAACCCAGTGGACATGCCCTCCCTTCTGGAGGCAGTGCCAGAATTCACTGGTGTTTTGGAGTCCATCTCTGTGGCTGAGATTACTATGGCAGTTAGAAAAATTCAGAGAGGCAAGGCTGCAGGGGTGGATAAGATTCAGCCAGAGCTTTTGAAGGCACTGGACAAGGGTGGGTCTGTGTGGTTAACATGCCTCTTCAACATTGCATGGAGCTCTGGGGCACTGCCCTAGGACTGGCAAACTGGTTCCTATTTTTAAAAAGAGAGACTCCTTACTGCCCAGGAAGTCTATACCAGTGTTCTGGAGAGAAGACTCCATCTGATATTTGAACCTATGATTAGGGTGGAACAATGTTGGTTCACAGAAAGTCTCTGTATTCTCAGCATCCTAAAGAATTTACAGGGTAAAAACTATCACAATTTTGAAAATACCCATGTTACTATGGCACATAAGCATGTGACCTGCAAGCCTGTTGGTGTTTGCAGAGAAGTTTGATGAGTCTGGTGGTAGAGGCTAGCTTGGTTACAATACATTGGTTCAGAATGTCTCTTACAGAGCATTTAAGTACAAGTTTGATACAATGCTATGCCAGAACGTTAATATTCAACATACAGAAGGTGCTGCAAATACACTGTATGCGAACGTATTTTTCTGTGAGAATGGGTTGGAAAAAGCACCCGATCCCTACTCTAAATGTGGAGATGGACCATTTACGCATTGAGGCTGTTTCACAGTTGGCATCATGAAGTCTGAATGAGCATATTTTAGTGCAGAACCTTGTGGCCTCTGCCAGGAGGTTAAGACTTCACCATAAATACATATTTTAATAAAATAATGACCCCAAATAAACATCCAATTCAGTGCACAAGTGGTTGCAGGAACACAAAATCAGTATCCTCAACGATCATATCAGTCTATGGATTTGAAAACCTGTGGTTTAAATGACATAGGACAGTCCACCCTTATAATCTCTGTTTGACTGAAACAATGACTGACTCTACTGAGGGACACAGCAGACTCAGGGTGAGATCACACGTAAGCTTTATTTAGGCTTGTGCTGCAGCATGGTTCTCAAAAGGGAAATAAAGAAAAAAGAACAAAAAAAGCACTTTGATACATGGCTTTGAGCTGCTTTCCAGCTGCTCTGTGTTTCGGATTTGCATGCTCTTGTTTAGACACATATGCACACACCCACTGTGTGTGTCTGTGTCTGTGTGTGTCTGTGTGTGTGTGTGTGTGTGTGTGTGTGTGTGTGTGTTAGAGAGAGACAGAGAGACAGAGACAGAGACTTTTCTTTTAGAATGATAGTGGCAGTGATGTGCATCCAATACAATGATGCACTTTTAAAACATTTCTTTGATGCACTTTGTCTTTTTAAACCATGTGCAAAGATGTCTTTATTGTTTTGTTACACGGTTTGTCTAGTTTAGCATTTAAATGCATTTACATTAAGATTTGCATAGTTCCATCTCTATGTAGCCCAAGGTCATATAATAACGTCATCATTCTGGAGTTTGCCTTTTTAATTGTTCACACTGAATGCTGGAGGCACTTCTTTTTCTTCATGTTTTACTTCAGGTAAAATACAACTCGATTGCAAACACCGTTGCAGAGGCCCTGAGTGCTTGAACATTATGCACTAAAGCCTTGCATTTACTTCTAACTATTCAGGTAACATAATGATTTGTGCTGGTATGAGTGATTCAGGCACAGCAGAGACACTGGCGTTATTAAACACCATGTGTCTGGTCAGCAGTTTCTTTCCAGTGATAGGATGGAAGACACATTGTACACCTCCACATTGCAAGGTAGGTTTACCAATAGGCTTTGGCCTACTGATCTGCTTGTGATTTGGGCTTAGTTGTTTCTTTAATTGCATACGTATTTTATACTTTTTTCACATTGATTATCTCATTACCATGGCACCTGTCAAGGGGTGGGATATATTAGGCAGCAAGTGAACAGTCAGTTCTCGAAGTTGATGTGTTGGAAGCAGGAAAAATGGGCAAGCGTAAGGATCTGAGCAACTTTGTAAAGGGCCAAATTGTCTTGTGGGGTGTTTCCGCTATGCAGTGGTAAGTACCTACCAAAAGTGATCCAAGGAAGGACAACTGGTGAACTGCCAACACAGTCATGGGCACCCAAGGCTTACTGATGTGCGTGGGGGTGATGGCTAGCCTGTCTGGTCCGATCCCACAGAAGAGCTACTATAGCACAAATTGCTGAAAAAGATAATGCTGTCTATGATAGAAATGTGTCACAAAACACAGTGCATCACAGCTTGCTGTGTATGGGGCTGTGTAGCCGCAGACCGATCAGAGTGCCCACGCAGACCCCTGACCACCACCGAAAGTGCCTACAACGGGCACGTGAGCATCAGAACTGGACCATGGAGCAATGGAAGAAGGTGGCCTGGTCTGATGAAACACGTTTTCATTTACATCATGTGGACAGCCGGGTGTGTGTGCGTGAGGGGAAGAGATGAAATCAGCATGCACTATGGAATGACATACACAAGGGGACATACACAATATTAGGCAATTGGTTGGGGTTGGCTCCCTGCATGGGAATCGAGCCTGGGCCACGGCGGTGAGAGTGCCAGTAGCTATGAAAGAGTAGATAAGAAGTGGTAAAACAGTTTATTACAGAACAGCACCAATCCTGTAGAAAACACAATCAGTATGCAGTCAATCTAATCAAGATGAAATTGACAATGTCCTTGCCTCTGGACTAATAAGGAGCTGAGAGTGGGAGAAAATCTATGCTGATTTTATGGTAGATGTGAGAGTTGTCCAATAACCTAAACATCAGTCTCAACAGTCTGAGAGAAGGAGCAGGCATAGAGGCACACTCCATCTATTCAACGCCACATAGCACCATGTAGCCGACAGGTACGTACGATAAGGGTTATACACACACCTGCAACAAAGTTGGAGCATATGAGACAAAATGGAAGTAACTGGTGTAGCCAAAGTGTATAGTTCATAAATATATATTTTATCAGGCAAGAAAAAAATCACCATAAAAATAGTGAAAGAAAGATCTGGATATAGATAGAGAGGGTGGATGACCTCGGGTACTTACAAGGTTTTCTCCCACAACAGGTAGATAATCTTCTGTCACCAGGAACTGGTCATTGCTGGAGAACAAAGAGAAACAAAACAAAATGCAACTGCTAAAAAGAAAAGCAGACAGTGAATACAGACAATAATAATAATGCTACAGAAAATTATCTTTCTGTGTGTGTGTGTGTGTATGCATTATGCACTGTGTGCTTACCAAAAGGATGTACTGAAATGATGTACTGTTTACTTTGTAATAAGAGTTCTTCCTCATTAGTATTAGTTTGTAGTGGTAAATATACAAAGTTTATTCCTTATCATTTTTGCATAAAGCAAATACTTTGCAGTACATCATTTATTTCAAGTAGTAAAGGTTCATCAGGATCCAAAAAAAAAAAAATTATCAGCTTATGTAGCTGTTATGATTGTGATAGTCCCTTGAAACACAAGATCAGCAGATTAAAGGTGGAATCAACACACATACACACATACAGGGCCATGTTGCACCAATCACTAACTTTTAAAAACGGTCAAATAATGAAAAGACATTACGAAGTAAAATCAATTTTGTTGTTCACATAGGAATACGTTTTAAGGTGGGCAACACAGAAAATATAAAGGGTCCCTTGAAAACATTCTGTTGTAATGTATTATTATGTAACTAACAAATCTCTCTTCTGTGATATTTAGTTGTTTTGTACTGTATGGTATTTATTCATGAAATGTCCAGTGATTTACAGATAAAGTCTGTGTATGTAACAGTCTGGGGATATAGACTTTTTGGTTACATTTTATTTATCACTTGATGGTATTTCACTGTTATTTTTGAAGTTAGACAATATTTTATTCAGCAAAATTTATTTAGGTTTACAAATTGTTACAGTAAAATTTGATTTATTTTTTTTTTTTTTACTGTTATTTGACAGTATTTCACTGTAAATTACACAGACCTATTCTACAGTCTATGTATGTATTTTAAGTACACTTACACAAATTCTTAGATTTTTATTAAATGTATTCAGATGTATTCAGCGATCTTGAAATATAATTTAAGTCTAAGTTAGTTTTCACTAAGCGGCCAACTAAGTGGCACTGAAGAATATGTATATGTGTGTCAGTACACCAAGAGTACATTTATAATGTACGACAAGTGTAACGTCTCTAAATTACATGATAAAATCTACTCATGTGCAAGTAAATGCATGTAAGATATATTTAAACACAGGTTAATTACAATTTAAATATAATTTCCTAAGTTCCAACAGTAATAAATATGTATTAAAGTATGTATAATTTGCTAACACTAAAAGTATGTATTTTTTGTATTAATGAGACTTTTTTCACACTCTTCTTTTACAACAATAGTGGCAGTGATGTGCATTAAATATAACGATATATTTTTTTAACTTGCCTCTTTAAACCATGTGCGAGATGTCTTTATTGTTTTGTTTCACAGTTTGTCAAGTTTAGCATTTTAATGCATTTACATTAAGATTTGCATAGTTTCGTCTCTGTGTAGCCCAAGGTCATGTAATAACGTCATCATTCTGGAGTTTGCCATTTTAACTGTTTACACTGAATGCTGGTTTTTAGAGGAATTTTCTTCTTCTTTATGTTTTACTTCAGGTAAAACATATCTCGTTATGTTGTTGTCTTGTATGTTGCCTTTGTATATGTTTTGCATGCATGTCATTTTAGCTTCAGGAGCACACTATTATAGCATAAGTATTTCATTGTTTTTGTATACTCTGCATACATAAGACAATAAAGCTAACTTGAACTTGAACTCGATCTTGAACCTGTATAATCCCAACCAATAGTTGTATGTTTTGTTTAAGAAAATCAACTATTCAAATAGTTTGAATCTCTCTGTTAATACTACTCCAGTGACAAGCTGTGTACGAAAGCAGCTCAGATCTGTTTATGTCTCATAGATCTTTCGTTATTATGGATTCTTTGCATTTCCTTTATAGGAACTGCTTTGTATGATTAGCAGAATTAAAATAAAATGTTTCCAGTAATTCATTGTGATTTGAACGTTTGCTGTTTTTTTTTTTACTTTTATTTTTTTTACGAGTTCATATTCATATTCAGTCATATTCTTATATATTAGTATAATTCTAAAAGTGAAATGCACACACATGCACAGACACAATCACCTACTGTCTAAAGATCTGTCTACAGGACATTTAAGTGTTCAATGAACTCAAGTTGAATAAGATATTCCCTCAAGTACTGTATTCCAGGCAGCAGGTAAGACAACTGAACGTTAATATATTACAAAACTGTCACACAAAACAATCTCACTATAATGTATAATCTTAGTCTCCATGTGTGAATTTAGTTCTAGCTCGTATTTAGACTGAGCCACAGTTCTCAATCTCTCTCTATAGTATTGCTATAACGCAGTGGCTCTGTAATATTCAACAGATATTCTACACTAGTAAAACAAGTCCATTTTTTCACCTCCTTTCTCTGCTAAGAGATGATGCTCAGTGACAAAATCTTTGCTTTTGAGTAGATAAGCAGACTTGCATCTTATGGAAATTAAAAATGTAAATTAGCCTCTGTGGATGTTTTTGTTGTTGTTGTAAACAGTTTTTTTTTTCTTTACAGATGCTTGAGACTGATTTACATAAGAGATTTAGTATATTGAGGGTTTGGTCTCCAAGGGTTTGGTCTCCTTTTTAGAAACTCAGATGCTGGCAGTGAAGAAACACAGAGCTACTGTAACAGCGGACTTTAAATTTTTAGATTAGAGGTATGTTTCAGTGTTTCATGATGGTCTTTAATATTTACACAGCTTTTCCGATTATGGCGTGATACCTCCATTTTCCTTTCCATTTTTATGTGTATGTTGGAAAGCTTCCTGAAAAGCACATGCATATCAGCATGTAAGTATACCATAAGCTTCTAAAATCTGAAATAATTATGTTTCTAATGACGTCCTTTCTCCCACAAAAGACAGTATTTCTGCACTGTTTAAACAGACTGTTTAAAGGCGATCATCTTAACAAGTGTGTTTTAAACAATATTTCACTAACTGAAAAAAATGATTTATTAACTGAAACTGAATTTTGCTGCTGTAGAATTATGTGGCATGTAATATTGTTCTTTTGGAAAATGTAAAGTTATAAGCAGATAAGGTAAACTGAACAAAATGAATGAAGCTTTAAATTGATCACTTAAAATGTGATTTTTTTTTTCATTCCCTAGCTACTAGTTCATTATGAAGGCATATCTCTTTCTCCTATGTTTCATAGGTGAGTGTGTATTTATAAATGTTTTGCCTCACAAATTATTTATCAATAATGTCTATAAAAATTATGTTAAACAATACTATTATTGCATTTTTTTTTAAACTAAACTGTTAGTAAAGCTATAGTAAAGTTATAACTAATAGCAAAATAGCTAATAGTTTATAAATTCATTTTGACTTATGGATCTCACCATATATTGATATGATAGTATGATGTGATTAGGAAAGTTGAAATATGATTACAGGATTTTTAAAACAGGGTTGACCCCTTCATAAAGAACAAACATGTCAGGTTAAAAACCTGCCTAGACAAAGTATAATGTCCACAAGAATCCATTAAATTAGTTGAATGGATCCAATCCAATCCATCCAATCCAATGAATTAAATTGAATTCAACATTTTCAGTGTAATTGATCATATTCTTCCATCCATCATCAGTAACGCAATGGAAATTGACAAGAGCAGCTCAGATTGTTTGTTAAGAAAAAAAAGACACTTTTATATACTCGATTGTTTCCTGCATCTTGAGTATTAGGATTGCAGACAGACAGGGTCCACTTGCAGAAAACAGTGTAGACTTCCAAAAACACTTAAAGTGCCCTCTATTGGAATTGTATCTTGATAAAATTTGAACCACATGAATTTACATTTGCCAGCCGGATTGCCAGCTAGACAGCTGTCTGATTGCTGTATCACAATCAGATTGAAGCCATCTTTTAGATGCTGTTTTTATTTGTCTTGGAGTAAAGTATTTTGTATTTTATATTATATTACCAGACCTGCCAATCATTATGCATTCTGATCTGCAAAAAACATGCATGCTAATGCTAGAAATGAAAGGGATTTATAGTGAAGTGCACTTTAGTCCGCTAACCTGCTTATATGTATTTCTTTTGTTTTTGTCTGTGGTAGTAAAACTGACAGGAATAAATGCCACCCATTCAGCAGCACTCTCTGCACTCACAATGACTCATCATTGTGAAGAGATGTTGTTGTTGTTGTTGTTGTTGTTGTTGTTGTTCTTTCAGCTGCTCCCATTAGGGGTCACCACAGTGGCTCATTGGTCCTCATGTTTAATTTAGCACAGGTTTTACACCGTATACCCTTCCTTACTAAACCCTCCCCTTTTATCCGGGCTTGTGACCGGCACTGAGAGTACACTCCCAGTGGCCGGGCTGATAAACACCCCCCAAAAAAATGGAAATTACTCCACAGTGCCAGAAAGACGGTGGCATGCTCCGGCCCTGAGCTCTCTGAAAATGGAAGCAACCCTGAGCCTCCTTCCATGGCCTGGAGGAAGAAGTCAGGAACAATGACACTAGTAAAAGTTATCAATAGAAAAAAGGGGCAGTGTATCTCTCCCTGGTATAATGGCAGATCAGCCAATGAACATGTAAATCTGGAATGATTTAGGCAGCTGTTTGAACTCTCTGGGAGCCCCATCCCCTTAGCCCAATCTCATTGCTCTTATAATAATCTCCACTCTCCTGGGAAGGCTTCCCACTAGATTTTGGAGCGTGACGGTGCGGATTTGTGCTCCTTCAGCTACAAGAGCAGTAGTGAGGTCAGGCCCTGATGTCAGGTGGGAAGGCTTGGTGCACAGCCAGCTTCCCAGTTCATCCCAAAAGTGTTCAGTGGACTCTGTGCAGGCCACTTCAGTACTTTCACTCCAACCTTGGCAAACCATGTCTTTATGGACCTTGCTTTGTGCACAGGCACACTGTAATGTTGGAACAGGTTTAAGCCCCTTAGTTTCAGTGAAAGGAAATCATTATGCTACCTGCATAAAAACACATTCTATACAATTGTACGCTTCCAACTTTGTGGCAACAGTTTGGGGAGGGCCTACATATGATTGTGATGGTCAGATGTTCACAAATTTATATAGGCCATAAAGTGTATATTTTTTAGGAATGCCACCAAAATTTAAAATTATCTTTATTTATTTTACAATTAAAATTAATTGTAAAATTATCACTTTACAAATAATCTTAATGCTGCTGATAATTAAAAGGTGATGTGAACCGTATGTCATGTGAACTTTAGAGAACTCTGTAAAAGAGTTATATAGAAATGAGCTGTTATGTTTTTTATTGTTTATTGAGTATATCTGAGGAATCAGTTAAAAATTCACCACCGTTCAGCTGAGTTTTTGCGATTGTCATAGTTCCCAACTGCACAGCTGGTAATTATTAATTATTATGGTTCTGGGTCCTCTTCTGTTCCCCCACTCTATATGCTCTCTCAATGAGGTCATGTCCTACATGGGTTTTTATACCACTACTATGCTGATGACCCTCAACTCATCCAATCCTTTACACCCTCAGACACTCATGTTTCTGCCCACATCTCAGCATGTCTGGTCTTCATTGATGGTAGCTCACTAGCTGAAACTAAATTCCAGCAATACTGAGCTGCTGTAAATCCCTGGAGATCCATGTCAAGATCTGGTGATTTCTATTTAGATCACGCCATCTGACAATGCATGTAGCCTCAGGATAGTTTCGGGCAACTAATTATCCTTCTTGCCTTACATTGCTAGCTTGATTTGGTCATGTGTTGATGATGTGTTCATTTACAACATCATGAGGATCTAGCTTTTCCTGTCCACAAAGCCCTCTTAGGTGCTTGTTCAGTCCTCAGCCATCTTCAGATTGGACTATGGCAACTCTGCCTCTGCACACCATCCAGCATTTGTAAATGCAAGACTTTTCAACCTCTTCAAGTTCTCCCATACCATCTTATTGCTGCATTTCCTCCACTGACTTCCTGTAGCTGTCTGCATCAGATTTAAAACTCTAATGCTTTCCTATAAAGCCAAAAATGGACCAGAGCCTACCTACCTTAAGGCACTTATCACACCGCATTCTGCACTACACTCCATTTGAGCCTGTAGCATGAATTGTCTTGATCGACCATCACTCTGGATAAGGGTGTCTACTAAATGCTGCAGTTGTAAATGTCATGCCCTCCCTACCACTCAGAGAGCACAGCTGTTATCTTTGTTGCTGTTATTTGATGTTATCTTTGCCTTAAAAATTTAATAACTGTGTGAATCATAAAAGAAATTATTTTCTGCAGGTGTTGTCCCAGCCACCATATCTCTTCTGCGACCTGTTGGTCACAAGTATTATCTGATCACGACAAAGGTGACATGGCCAGTTGCACAAAATTACTGCAGGGAAACATATGCTGACCTGGCTACAGTTGAAAGTGGCCTTGACTGGTTAAGGCTAAAGACAGAAGTGGCAAGGGAAGGTCTGACAGATGTTGCCTGGGTCGGCTTGTACAATGATATCGACAGTTGGCGCTGGTCCTTTAATGATGTCCCGCTGAAAGATACTTTTCAACTTTGGGCCAATACGCAGCCTGATAATAGTGATGGGAAACAATCATGTGTTCTAATAGGCCCATATGGATACTGGTGGGATAACCCTTGCACAAACCTGTATCCCTTTATATGCTACAATGGTGAGTTAAAAGTTGTTGTTTTTTTGGCTTTATTTCTATTTGCTAGCTGGTTTAGCAGACTTTAAAAAAGACCGTTCCTACCACTCCATTAATGCTGATATTGAAGGCTTGTTTGTTGCAAGTTTAATGTTAGGAAAATTTATGTTAACAGATAACCTAAATATAGGGGAGAATGGGGTAAGTTGTCACATTAAAAACTGAAGTTTTTTAATGACTTTATGTTCTGAAGTCAGTTTCCTGTTCACATATGTTCAAAGTTTATGTATGTTCAAAATCTTAGCTGTGGTGACCTTCAAAAGTACAAAAAAAATGACATTTCACATTTTATGTAATAAAATGTGTTATGTGGTAGGTATGAATGTTCAAAATTGTATTTCTATACTGAGTGGAAAAGAGGGAATGACTGTTTATCATTGCTATAATGTAAGCTATAACAGGAACTAACTTGTTACAACATTAAATGACTACAGTTAAGGCCAAAGGTTTTCATACACCTAGGCTAAAAATATTGAATCTCATTTTTCACAACTCTACACAATTCATATTACTGTACGTTTCTTTTGGCAAGTCAATTATGTCACCTACTTTGTTTGCATCAGAGATCATTTTAAAACAATCGATTAGAGACAGACTTATTTCAGCTTTAATTCACTTTATCAGAATTCCAGTAGGTTAAAAGTTTACATACACCAAGGTGACTTTCAGCCAGAAAGTTAAAACTTGGTCAGAAATTGGTCTTCCAGCAGGACAATGATACTAGGCATTTCTGCAAAGTTGTGAGAAAATGGCTTAAAGACAACAAAGAGAAAGTATTGGAGTGACCATCACAAAGCCCTGACCTGAGTTCCATAGAAAATTTGTGAACTGAACTGGAAAAAGTACTGTGAGTTGCTTGTGCAAGGCTTCCTCAAGAATACGTTCATTTGTAATAATTGGGAAACCACTGTGTTGATTCACATGATTCACACATTAGTGTGTGAGGAAGTATACTGTATGTCCACACACCAACACACAAACGCCCCAAGATGTAATAAATAATAAAAAAAAGTACAGTATGTGACTAAGACTGACTGTGACATTATGCCCTGCTCTCTTCTATTGTACATGGATGCTATATACTGTGTGTATATACAGTGCACTCCAGAATTATTGGCACCTGTCATGAAAATTAATATATAGAAATACACAAATATAAAAGCTCAAGTATATAGGGATGCTGTATAATTTTGCTTACACACTTTTCCCCTAACACCAGGTTTTCCAAAATAGTACATTTTTCTTTCTCCAAAAGAGTGGTTTAAAAAACAAAAGCCTTTGCTAGGGAGAATAACAGCCTCTTCCTGTAATATCTAACGAGGTCAGAAAACAAACCACAGTGATCCTGGACCACTTATTCATACAATACATTTCAAGTTTATATTTTCAGGTTGCTCATGTGGACGGCCTTCTTTAATTTAAGTCTGGTTCAAGTTGTGTTCAAGTTGTGTTTCTTTAACCATTTATGTGTTGATTTGTATGTGTATTTGAGCCATCATCTTGCTGAATTCTCTATCCATGGCCATGTCTTAGCCTCCTGGCAGAGGCAACCAGGTTTTGGGCTGAAAAATCCTGGTACTTAGCAGAATTCATTATACCTTCCATCTTCTCAGGATCCCTTAGAGCACCAGCTGCAAAACAGCCTCAGTGAACAGCCATCATATTTTTGCAGTGAGTTTGAGGGCTTTTCCCTATGTGCAGTCCCCATTTTCACCAAACATGCCGATGTGAAGAGCTATAATAGGTTCATTTTAGTCTTTTTAGTCTTTCATTTGAGAACATGATTGTGGTTCCAGTGATTCTTGGTGAAATTTAGGCACTGCATTTCGTGGGATGCTCTCAGGAAAGGTTTCAATGTACTACCCTTACAAACACTTTGAATGCAATTTGTTGAAAGGATAAAATTTGTATTTATTTTCATATTCTTTATGGGTACCAATATTTTCCCCCACAAATGTTGTTGAAAGGAATTACTATTCTCATACGAGGTGGTATTCATGCTGGTGTTCATGTTTGTTGTTGTGGTGGAACCTCAAGGAAACATGTTTTGTATCTTTAGTATGTATATTTTATTGAGAAACATTTTAAAATAATATAAAGTACATAACTGGACCTTAAGGACCACTAATCTAAAAGCAAGTTAAAGGCATAGTACATGCACTTTCCTGGATAAAAGTTACATAAAGCTACAAACCATGCATGCTTGATGGTATCACTCCATACAACAAGTAAAAGTGGAAGCCTTATTTCTGAGAGAATATTTCTATTATACTAATCATAGTTATTGTTATTTCACAGCCAATAACAGTTATGCTGACAGATTTGTTGGTATCACTTCTAAATTGAGCTGGACGGGAGCTCAGGCTTACTGCCGAGGGTTTCATACAGATTTGGGTACTGCGAGCACTGAAAAAGATAACAAAGCCATGCAGAGCATAACATACGTTCAGGGTGGATCTTGGAGTGGCCTATACAGGGACAGATGGAAGTGGTCAGATGGGACAAACCCATCAAGCCTCCCTTGGCTTTCTGGACAGCCTGATAATTATTATCAAGATGAAAACTGTGCTGTGCTTGATAATGGAATGTTGACGGACATAAAATGCGACGATCTCCACTATTTCATCTGTCACATCAGTGAGTTATTTGTTTCATGTGTTTTTAAACATCAGAATACACTTTGTAATAAGAAGTACGTGTGTGACATGATTTCTACAGCAGTCTATTTCCTCTCAACTTTGCTAATTATTTAACCTCATAAATAGTTAGTCAAGTACAGTAATGAAATTATAAAAAACGCCAACCCAGTTTGGGAAACATTGTACCAACTGACCCATAAATTCTAACATTAGTTTTATAATGACTTGTGGTAGTAGGAGGGGCGATACTTTATTTTTTTTTCAACTCATCACTCTTTCTTGGTGTGTTTGTCTCTGTGTACTTGGGCTCCTTAGCTCATCCAGTGAGGGAAATGCAAATAATAAGACTGCAAGTGAAGACTGACCTGAGCACATTTGATTCTGATGTGCAGTCAGGCATTTTAGAGCTGGTGAGTCACACAATGTCTCCATAATCGGGCATGTTAAATGTTAGAAATATTCCCGCATCACTAGCAAACCTTAGGCCATCATCTTTACATGATTCAAAACAAGAATTTGTAGAACAGTATAATAACTTTCATTAATACATATTATACACAAATGATAAAAACTTTGTTATTCATAACAAAAGTTTACAAATGGCAGTTCATGTTATTGTTAATGTATGCATACACGATTAACTAATCATTTAATAGTAATGAGCAAATCATTAACTCACCAGGATTTAAACAATAGCAGATATTTATAAATGACACTTCATGTATTTGCTCAGATGTATACTATACACCATCAACTAATCATTTGTTAGTGATAAACAAATCATTAGGTAATCAAAAATCATTAAACATTAGCATTAATCATTATGTTATTATTTAAATTTTAATAAATGTTAGTACGTTAACATTAATAAATGTTTATAAGTGACTCTTCATTTAGATTTTTGTGTGTATATACAATATTTTTTTGGATGATTAACAAATATGAACAAAACCTATTCCAAAGTTTGATATCAAGCTCTTGCAATGTATCTGCATGATTTCATGCACTGCACTGCTGCTGCTACATGATTGGCTGATTGAATAATTGCATGAATGAGCAGGTGTACAGCTGTTCCTAATAAAGTGGTCAGTGATATGTATATGCCAGGTTAAGACGAGACCACAGTTACAAGTTTTTCTTTAATTTGCACGTCAGAGAGTAAATTGAAAACTATAGCTGTGAGTGGGGAACTGAAGAACTGTTGCCCCACACATGACATAAATTGGTCTAAGTAATTATTTGTTTGGGTTTGTCGCTTTACTGCATCATACCCAATATGCACAGAATTGAGAAAACCTTACTTCCGATATCCACGTCATGCTGTTGCTTTGTTGCTTGCTGCTGTCACTGAAATTACAGTTCTAAGACCCAGAGCCAAGTTTACCATTCATAGTAGAGGTTGGCGCTTCTGAAGTAGGGGTGGGGGTATACACTTCCTAGACCAAGGCACCTCAGCTGAGATATAACCCATAACATATTTCTCAAAGAAACCCACACACATGGAAAGAAATTATGAAGGGAGCTGTTTGCACTTGAGAAGTGTTGACATTGGCTCAATGGAGCAGAACACCCCCTTTGTCAAAAGAAGCCCAATTCAAAAGCCGGAAACAGCTTACAGGTTAAAATGGTTCTATGTGATCATGGGAACAGAGTGGGACAATTTTCCAAACACACATTAAAGTTTCCTAGTTGTTGTATAGTAGATCAATCGTCATTAGCCCTCACATCATGATGATAGCATGTAGGAATATTGGGCTGTTAATAAAGATAACAAAACAAGCTTAAAAATCCTGTTCCTGTTCTGTAGGTCAAGCAGAAGCTGGATGAAAATGGCATGCTGGAGAGCACCACAGTGACCTGGAGGGTACGGTCAGATGGACAAATTTTTCACAAGAAAAAAATATCTCTCTAGATGCTATTAATGTTTATAACCTGATCAATATCGAGTGTCAGAAAAGGAAAAAGCACAGAATTTCTTTCATTACTAAAATGTCTCCTGGTGATAATATGGGCTATATTTTCTCTCCTGTTGATCGTGTCTACATTATATTGTAGTAGCTTCTTCACATTTGCCTATGCACATTCTATTGCATATTTAATTTCAGACTGTCACATTTTTTAATATCCTGATATATTCTGTCCTTTTTTACATATTTGTGTCAAAAATTGCTATAAAATGTTTGTTTGCTTGTGCATGCCCCAGCACAAAGTGTAGGGAAAAAATTTCTGATAGAATAGCACCATGTTATTCGCTCCATGACAGTGATCACAAAATAATTAATCGATATATAACCTTATCTTTATAGCAAAGATGTCCAATGTGGTAGTTTGGCAGTTGCTATTGATATAATAATCTATTTTTTCTATACTGCAGTGGTGTTTGTTTAAAAAAGAATATGCTATACAGTCTAGCTTGTTATATCAGAAGACTTAATTACTTTGGGATCTTTATATTACTTTAATTTTGAGGCATTTAAAGAAATAAAAGACTTATTGAAATAATTTGGTCATCTGTTGATTTAATATGCTGTGTTCAGGGCTCACATGCTTTGATTTGGAGACTGATAGACACTGGTGGACAGCTGTATGCCACATGTCAAAATCCTGCGCACCCAAGATTGGCTAGTGTTGCTGTGATTGACAGGGTGGACAGCACACTGAGAGCACGGCCGATTTTCTAGGACTGCCAGCCACTCCCAGAATTCAATCTTGCGCCCTCCAAACAACAGGGCGAATGCTTTACTGTTGCACCATCCAGGAGCCCCCAGTTTCCCTGTTTTACTTTTCTTAGAATTAATATAAAATAAACAATGATAATTAAACTGATCATTAGTAATTCACATAATTAATGAATATTTACAAATCTGATCATGTCCTTCAAAAGATCTGGCCTGTTTAATGTTAATTAATAAAAGAGAGAAAGAAGAGAAAAAATGAGAGAGATTCGAGTGGGTCAGAGTAATGTTCACGGTGGGTTCTGTTGATTCATTTTGGAAGTATAGGAACGACAGAAGAGGTGCGGCAAAAGCAGAATTTCGGGCGTGGAAGGAGGATATACTGGGGATATTGTTGAGCGATGGAAGGACCTTCTGCGAGGCAAGGCTGCAGGGGTGGAAGAGATTCAACCAGAAATATTGAAGGCACTGGACAAGGGTGGGTCTGTGTGGTTAACATGCCTCTTCAACATTGCATGGAGCTCTGGAGCAGTGCCCTTGGACTGGCAAACTGGGACTGTGGTCCCTGTTTTTAAAAAGGGAGACTCCTCAGCTGCCCAGGAAGTCTATACCAGTGTCCTGGAGAGAAGACTTCATCTGACTTCATCAACTCCGGTTTCCTCCCCTAGTCCAAAAACATGCGCTGTAGGCTGACTGGCATCTCTAAATTGTCCGTAGTGTGCGATTGTGCCCTGCAGTGGGTTGGCACCCTGGCCAGGGTGTCCTCCTGCCTTGTGCCCCGAGTCCCCTGGGATAGGCTCCAGGCTCCCCCGTGACCCTGTGTAGGATAAGCGGTACGGAGGATGGATGGATGGATGGATGTATGCATGGGTAAAATCAATTATATGCCGCTACCATCTATTGGACAAAAGATGTAATTACAAGTTAAAACAGCACTTAACCCATGGAAAAGAAATGCATAGGGGGGAAAAAAAGATTTTTAAAAGTTTTGGTAGGTTTTCCATGTTGTGGAAGAATGTTGTGTATAATCTGAACCTGGTTTTGGAAAACTGCCCCAAAAACATAGAATCCTTTAGAATTCTTACATTCCTCCAAATTCATACAATCAGTCTTTTTACATTTTGCCTGCTGTTAGAATTAATATGAATTAGGACAAATAAACAATGTAACTCATCATCTCTGATGCCTCACGTGTCATCTTTCATTTAAGCAATGAACGGCTAGTTTGTAATGTGTAGATCACTCGGTTTCACGTCTGAACTCTGAACAACCTTCAGCTGCCTGCAAGGTGAACTGTATTTGCAGTGAAAACATTGAAATCCAACCTTTTATT
Source organism: Pangasius djambal (assembly GCA_022985145.1). Lineage (NCBI taxonomy): Eukaryota > Metazoa > Chordata > Actinopteri > Siluriformes > Pangasiidae > Pangasius > Pangasius djambal. The sequence goes on along the minus strand of CM040981.1, from coordinate 7,134,231 downwards.
TGGGTTTATTCACAAGTCTCATGGGTTGGCTATTAATCAGACATGAGTAGCTCTGTCCCAGCTGGAGGGGATTCATTTTCAGGCCAGAAAAATTGTACTTAATCTGAAGGAGGAAATTAGCAAGACAGCAAAGGCTTGTTGGAAACGATTTGATTGTTCACAATCATTATACTTATTGAAATGCTTCTAAACATAACAAATTACACCTATAAAGAGCAACAAATGTGAAATAACTGGAAAGCATGCAACAAAAATATGAATTAATTCATTCACTCATTAATTCATTCGCTCAGAGGGCGTCACACATACACACACTCATGCACTCATTGACATTTAGGGGTAATGTACAGTAGCCAATGCATCAGCATGTTTGTGTGAGGTGAGAGGAAACACGAGTGAAAAAACTTGATTATATCTTATGTTGATTATGTCACTGACACAAGGAGCAGTCTGATTTTTGGTATCACCTTTGGAGATCACTTTATTAGGAACACCTCTACACCTGCTCATTCATGCAATTATCCAATCTGCCAATCATGTGGCAGCACCAAAATGCATAAAGTGATGCAGATAGCGGTCAAGAGCTTCGGTTTTCTCCCACAACAGCCTCTAGAGTTTACACAGAATGGTGCACAACCAGAAATCAAAAACACACACTCACACACAAACAAAAAAAAGCAGTTCTGCAGGTGGAAAATGCTTGTTAATGAGAGAGTTACTGACAGTAACACGAATACAATATAACTCTTTACAACCAAGGTGAGCAGAAAAGCATCCCAGAACACACCACATGGTTACTAACTGAGGCAGATGAGCTACACCAGCAGAAGTTCCACTGCTGTCAGCCAAGAACAGGAATCTGAGGCTACAGTAGGAACAGGTTCACTAAGACTGGACAGTTGATGGTTGGAAAAATTGGAAAAATGTCACCTGGTCCAATCTTCGACTGCCCAGTTTCGGTGAGCCTGTGCCAACTGTAAGTGCTGCTACATTGCTCTCTTTAGGTAGAGATGAAGATAATAAAATTCAGGTGGAATGTTTTCTCTCAATTATGATAGAAAACCCCTTAAGAACAACACTAAGGAGTTGTTTACAAGAACATGAACAGTTGAATTAAATGTCACTTCCAGTTCAATTTTAAATGCTAATTAATAACTATTAAACTAATGAAGTAATCATCACAAAATTTCCATGTACAAATAAATTAAGGTAAACTCATTGACTGAGAAAATAAATGTGTTATTCTATCACACAATGGATTTCTGTGGCTCTGGATTTTATAAGCCTGTGGTCTAAATTGAAGATATCCGTCCACATGAGCAAAGCTACGAATATTAAAAAGCTTGAAATGTTTTACATGGAGGAATGATTCAAGAGCCCTCTCCCAGTGTTTCCAGTCTTCTAAGACATTACAGGAAGAGTCTCAGTGATGTTATTTTCTCTGGAAAAAGGCGTTGCCAAATATTAATTATTGGGGTGATGATATTGAAAACAGAGTTTTGTTCAGCGAGGACTTGTTGACAGGTCCAGATTACATTCTTCCCTCAAGTAACTATTCATATTAATCTCTATTTAGTTACAAAATTTGTAGTAATCATTTAATAATAGTACTTTTAAATGAAATAAATAACAGAATAATAAGAAGGTTTAAGGACATTTTTATCTTTTACAAAATGTCATGTTTAAAACTACACAGAATTCCCATTTGTTTGAACTCAACATCTCACCCGTTGCACATGTTAATCATTTTACATTAATGTTTTGCTGGTTTTCATGAAGGGTGCTGTAAGTGTTGAGCTGACTGTATACATCAGACCTAAAATCACAGTCTGTATTGTGTTAACTTTCTTCTCTGTGTAGATGAGTGTCCATATGACAGCGGATCTCCAGCATGTCTTCAACCTGCTGGCACACGGTGTAATTGTGTGGCTTGGTGGCGATGTACTCCAGCATGACCTGAGCACCAGCTTCCACAACTCTGTTTAATATGAGGACACTAGCAAAAGAAAAACAATGTTCAGAAACGTACATGTATTTATTTATGAATCATATAACATTGCCAGGGCACACTGTCTGCAGATAGCTGACATGTTTGACAGCCGAAACTAGCCCAGTTCCAGTAACTGACCTGCGCTTAGAGAGCAGATTCTCTTTCTGAAGGGCCAGAAGGTCTGGGAGATACTGCTCAGGGTCATGATCCATCACCACGAGGTCCAAACGGTCCTCACCGAGGTGAGATGCTAACCTGGAGATGGCTTCATCTGAGGAGCAAGGTAGCACCTGGAACTAGACAAATAGGTAGAACAAATGTTAATTATAATGGAATTGATTTAAATAGTAATGTTCCATGTGATGTTTTGGACTTGGATGCATTAAAGAAACATTAAAGATTACATTAAAGAAAATGATGTAATAATGTTAAACCAAATACAGTAATTAAAAGATATATGGTTATGATATTAGATAGGAGGGCTAAAATATAAAATGTATAGCTCAGTAATGAAATTAAGGTTGTGCAACGCATTAGATCACAAGGTCTCATCAATGGCATAATAAGAACGATATGTGGTAAACTACTCGCACGCATAAGACAAATAGGCAGCTGCAGTCAGAATTTCTAGTAATTCAAAATCCATCTTAAGACATTTGTTAACAAATAAGCTGATGTGGGTGCCAAAACTAAAACCTTATGCAGATGGTGACATGTATTCACCCAAGCGGATGTCAAAGAGGATGCATTAAAAGTAGCAATGCAATGCAAGGCTGGACAAATATTGCCTTAATAACACATTTTTGGATCCATGCACCTGTGAATTTTTGAAACCCGCAACAAGTAGGATCTCCTCGCCTTTCTCGGCAGTAAGCGGGTCCACCTCTACCGTGAGCAGTTTGCCGGAGGTGGGGAGCAGGCGCAGTATACGGACGGAGGTGTAGCCACAGTGCATGCCCAACTCCAGCACCCTGTGAGGAGCCTCACGTCGCACCACCTCATCCAGGAACACACCTGTCCAGGAGAACACACGTGTTGGGAGTTCAGTCACTGACCAAAATTCTTACTACAATGCAGGATATAGAGAGTTTAGAGACACAAAGTGTCATTGTAAGAGTATTGTGTAAAATGTAGTATCTAAAGATCAAGTTAGTGGTGATACTCCTTTGAAATTATGCACACACACACACAGACACACACGGGGTGACTGCATCTGTAACCTTTTTCTGGCCCGATGCTGAAGGACGCGTGTGTTTTGATGTAAAGGTCGAACGTGGCCAGCACACTTTCAGCCTGGCCGTGGGTACACTCAGAGAAGATGTAGGCATGTGTGCGTCTGACACATACTGTCCCACGCAGGACCTTCAGTACTCTCTCACACACACAACGATAAAGGGCCCGCAGTGGTGAATGGCAAAGTGTGATGACCACAGGGAGCAGAGGTAGGGACAGCAGGAGCAGTGACATCATGATTTTAAGACCTGATAGAAAATTGAGAAATAGCCATTAGAAACTAAATTTCATCATAACATTAAAGATTTAATGTGGAAGTGTGGCAGAAGGGGCTACTCTGGACATTTGGTGCCATGCAGATTAATGCTCATATACAGTATAGACACACACACACACACACACACACACACACACACACACACACACACACACACATACAGGAAGTGCATCTGTGATCTTTCCGTGACTACCGAATGATTAGAGAAAGCCAGTAAAATAGGGTGTAAATAGTTTAGGGATAATAATATATTGTTAAGAAAATGGTATTTTTGGCCCTGCAGGATCAGCTGGCCTCACAATATCAGCTGTCCCGTACCATGCAAAACATACAGAAAAGATGAAAATAGTTGAAGTGTTAACTGCAGAATGTAGTGCATATTAGCTTTAATAACATTTCATGCTTAATTTTGTTTACAGCAACCAAAAAAGCATTTGCCATTGACTTTTCATTAGTGCTGCATAGTGCTACTAAAAGAAAGACAAATAAGATAAGCTAAATAATTTACTATACACTACTACATACTACTACTGCTACTGCATGACATGTATATAGTGCTTTTCTAACACTCAAGTTTGCACAACACAAATGAACGAACAAACAAAACAAAACAACACGTAAATAAATTAATTAACAATAACAACACTAATAAAAGAACTATAATAAGGATAAAAGTATTAAGAATTATTTTGCAGCAAACTACCTCAAAACAGTTCCTTTAAGAAACAAACACTTATTTTTAAAAATGCTAAATAATACTTTCTTCTTGAGACACTAAATCAAAACTTACCAGGCAAAAGAACAGAAAGGACCAGAAAATGTGTGTGTGTGTGTGTGTGTGTGTGTGTCAGTGACTATATACAGTTGTTACTGTTAGTGTGTGTATGTGTCTCAGTGACTATATATACAGTTGTTAGTGTGCGTGCGTGTGTGTGTCTGTGTGTGTGTGTAAAATGGTTTGGTAGAGACAGAAGCCTGAGTTGCCAGGTCCATCTGTTATGTATACGTCACCTGTTTTAGACCACTGTATTTGCTTGGCTTAAATGCTGCAGAAAACACTAAAAGCACATGGACGCTTCTTAACAAACCAAGGAAGTGCTAAAGTGCATGTAAACGGTTCCCATGGCAACCTTAAAGGCACAGAACAGTCAGGTGCTGTGAGCAATGACAAGGAGGCAAAGACATGCAAAGAGAAGTGTCAATATTCACCACTAGAGGGCAGTCAAATGCGCTTCATTCACTTACCTGTAATAACCACTGCAGAAATATTAGATATAATCACCACTGCAGAAATATTAGATATAATAACCACTGCAGAAATATTAGATATAATAACCACTGCAGAAATATTAGATATAATCACCACTGCAGAAATATTAGTTATAATAACCACTGCAGAAATATTAGATATAATCACCACTGCAGAAATATTAGTTATAATAACCACTGCAGAAATATTAGATATAATAACCACTGCAGAAATATTAGATATAATCACCACTGCAGAAATATTAGTTATAATAACCACTGCAGAAATATTAGATATAATCACCACTACAGAAATATTGGATATAATATCCACTGCAGAAATATTAGTTATAATAACCACATCCAGTGCAAAAAATATTAGTTATAATAACCACATCCAATGCAGAAATATTAGTTATAATATCCACATCCAATGCAAAAAATATTAGTTATAATAACCACTGCAGAAATAGGTTTCAAAGCAGATGCAGATTTTAAGACTTGTATCTTGTAGCCCTAACTTTACTCTTAGATTTTTGGTATAGGTCTTTGTCCTTTGAATTAAAATCAGTTTATGTTATAAGAGTCTCAAGAACCCTGAGTGTTGTGTGGCATGGCTTTCCCTCTTTACTGCATTCAGGCTCTGATATATAGTTCTTATATTTCTTCTTCTATTCTTCTGTAGAGAAAGACACAAAGTGATCTTTAAAGATTTAACAACAGTCAACATCATCTTGATGAAATTAATTATGATTTTTTAAAAGTCATTATACTTTTGGTCATGCTTTGCTATACCTGACCCTCTTTTTAAAGCTAGAAATTTTTAGATGCAACTATCCTAATAATAATAATAATAATAATAATAATAATAATAATAAAAACTCTTGAGGTACCACCTGGGGTTGCAAATGGGTGGAAGGGCAAGAGAATACTAAGGGATGGAGATTACTGTTATTATTACATATTACTGTTTATAGTGGTATTTTGTAATATGTGTATGAATATTCATATTCCACTTGGATTTGTCCTCTTCTCTCTCTCTCTCTCTCTCTCTCTCTCTCTCCCTTTTTTCCTTTTGTATCCGCAATCTCAAAGTCTGTACTCATAAAAAGTGAGCTGGTGATTTTTTTTTTGTCCACTATGTCTAACCCAAATCTTTAAAAGGCAGTCAGAGCAGTGCTCCTTCTGCAAACCGCTTTCTGAACTCATGCAGTGGGTGTGTGGAGCAGGGCGGGGCTTCGACCACAAGCGAGCCTGTGATTGGCTGTCTGACGCGCTCCTCCGTGTCGGATTGGCACAGTAGCGCGGACAGGTGGGCGGGGCTAGCTGAGAACGCTCATCTGCAAGTGCAGTGCGGGTCTGCGGCACGAGCGCAGGAACGAAGGGGGCGTCAACTCACGAGGCAAAAAAAACAAAAAACAAAAAACAAAACAAAACCCACAAAACTTTTATTTCACGTAGCATTGGCCAGCTGTGGTACAACGGGGCCGGCTCTCTCGCCTCTCCTCTCTTATCCACGCCTGAGTTGAACGCTCACTTGTACACTAAATGGCCAGCCCTGGTTCGGATGCTAGACGGCAGCTCCATCCGCAACATCCGCACAGCGAGGCCGCCCCCGAACCGGCCGTGCGCGAGGCCCGGAAATGGATAGAGGTACGTTCTGTTTACGTTGCGACGTCACAGAAGGCTGCGGTGTTTCAGGTTATCCCAGTCATGCTGCTTTCACTTAACACCAGTGTGTGTGTGTGTGTGTGTGTGTGTGTGTGTGTGTTTAGGGTTTGTTTACAGACCAGGCGCTGAGTTAATACTGGCTGTATCATTACATCCAAATTACAGTTAAGGGAATTATAGCGAGGTTTTTACTAGTCATCTGCTGAAACAGTAGACACCAAGGCATCTTAAACTGTCCCTGGGATGAAAGATGAAAGATCCCGTGGAATATGTTTGACACCATTTGTTTGTTAATGAACACTTTTCATTTAGTGGCACTTGAGGCTTTCATGTTGGATCTTTCTTTAAAAAAAGGTACTAAAGTGGTGTTTAAGATAAAATGCATGTCACTTGAGTAGTATCAGGAAGTGGACATCCATCTTCCAAAACACAGGCTGAGCTGATCAAGCTGGTAGAACATCTTTGCCAGCTGATAAGTTAGTTTTCAGCTTTCTTATTACATGAATATATTGATTAATCCTAATTGCCTTAGTGTTGTGTTACTTTCTTAAAAATTACTTATCTGCGATGTACACTATATGGCTAAAAAGTATGTGGATGTCGGACCGTCACACCCGTATGTGGTTCTACACCAAAACACAAAACACAAGCTGAGCTGATCAGGCTGGTAGACCATCTTTGCTAGCTGATAAGTTAGTTTCCAGCTTCATAATACATGGATATATTGATCAGTGGATGATTGAGATTTTCTAATTGCCTTACTGTTGTGTTACTTTCTTAAAACCATCACACCCATATGTGGTTCTTCCCCAAACTGTGGCCACAAAATTGGAAGCACATCATTGTCTAGAATGACTCTGTATTCTGTAGCAGTAACACTTGTCATCACTGGAACTAAGAGGCCCGAACATGTTCCAGCATGACAGTGCCCCTGTGCACAAAGCGAGCTCCAATGAAGACATGGTTTGCCAAGGCTGGAGTGGACGAACCCGAGTGGAATGCACACAACACTGACCTCAACCTCACTGAACACCTTTGGGATGAACTGGAACGCTGATTGAGCCCCAGGCCTCCTCGCTCAACATCAGTGCCTGACTTCACTAATGCTCTTGTAGCTGAATGGTCACAAATCCTCACATCCATGTCCCAAATTTAGTGTAAAGCCCTCCCAGAAGAGTGGTGGTTATTATAAGAGCAAAGGAGGGACTAAATCTGAAATGGGATGTTCAAAAATCACATATGGATGTGATGGTCAGGTGTCTACATACTTTTGGCCATATAGTGTATCATTAGTAGTGGTCATTTAGAAACATTCCTATTTTCCAGCACCTACCAGCTGGGCAAAGAGTGTGTACCAGCTTGATCAGCTCAACCTGTGCAACTGTCTTACACCAATAACCTCTTTACTGTGAGATACTTTGCCACATGGCTATTTTTTGCAGAAGACAGGTGAGATGTTAATGGGCAGTTTGATAAATGTGAATGTGAAATGTTTGATTATGCCTAGATAGCCATAAGAAGTTTAATTACTCATAAGAAGTTTCTTCTGGAAGTTGACTGATACAGGATTTGAGGTGACCTCATTATTCTGAATAATGACCAAAAGGCTAAGGAGCTCAAAAATGTCCTGAGGCCCAAACCCAACTCCTCGAATTCTATCAACCTAGGGCTGACTATAACGACTATAATTTCACTCTCTACTCATTCTGTCTCAATCGGTTATACATCTGCATTTATATGGACTCTGTGTTCTAGCAGTGTCACATGTTTGCCAGGTCTTTTGCTACCTTCATAAACTTGATGAATTCAGGTAGCCATTCTATGCCAAATGCCTGGAACAACTGTTTACTGAGGCCTCATTTTGAGGCCAGGTTTAAGGTTTTTGCATTGGGTGGCTTAGTGTTACAAAGCCAGTGGCTTCTGTGTTCATTGTGTTGTGGTTTTGGCATGAACTTGGGATGGTTTTTACACTGTTGGGAGGAGTTGTACGCCTCTATTTGTTTACTGTCTCTGCAGTCGTGCAAACGTGTATAAACAGAAACTCTAGCCTATGATCACAGCTTACTTCTGCAGAAGTTACGCTTTTATGAGGGTAATTGTAACATTCCCCATTCTGAGATTAAACACAGTCATTCTCTTACTTAAAGGCTTCAAAAACTTTCACAGGACCTGTTTTTGATGCCAGCACATGTCACATGGCCCTGGGCAAAACTGTTAGGAAATCCAAAGGAGCAAAATGAAGCTTGAGCTTAAAAGGTTTTCTTTGGATTACAGGCAAATAAAAACAACATCTGATGTGGTTTAAGTAAGGAATGATGTTTTATTTATTAAACAACAAGACATTGCATTTTTTATCCACTTAAAATAACATTTAATGTTGTGGAATGTTTATGAAATAAGTGACTTCCTGTGATCACGTTATAACAGCTAGACATAGTCGTTCCCTCGCCCTCCTATTTTTCTCTCTCTTGAAGTTCTTGTGTCTGCAAGTTACAGCTTTACCTCTGTTACATACCTGCTGCTCTATGTAAGGTACCTCTATGTAAAGTTAATGACCTCTGTCTGATCATTGATGGCACTGACATAGTTCGTAACCTTGGCATTGTCTTGGACTCATCGCTGAATTTTAATTTTAATTAATTTTATTTCATCTGCTGCTCCCACAGTCTGGAATGCTTTGCCTCAATACCTCTTTCATTTTTATGAATATATATTTTCTATTAGGCAAGTTGTCCTGTTTTCCTTTGGACTGGCTGTTCTTGTGTTTCTTTATATTGTATTACATTTGTTTTCTTTGTGTTGTTTTATGCTTAGAATATTTTATTGTGTAAAGTGACTTATAAATAAACTTATTTTTATTATTATTATTATTATTATTATTATTATTATTATTATTATCTCTTATTGTTTGTTGCAAAGCACTGACATTGGAGACTCCTTCCAAAAATGCTAAATCTCTTCACAGAAAACTTCACCATAGCAACAATTACATATCTTTAAATCTGTTTATGTGGAACATCTGCCATAAAAGTTGCTATAGAAATGATAACATTGGAATCAACACATTAATTTACTTCTTGCAGCTGGAACTACTATCAGAGCTGCTATTATTTAAACTTAATCCACACCTTCTGATCAATCAGAATCAACAATTCAACAGTGTTATGGTATAAATTCATATTAGCCACGTTCAGATGGATAATTTACATTTGAAGCATCTCTGAGTAATTTTAACTGACCATATTAACCAGGAGTATCTTTGCCAGCTTAAATGCATTTTAAAGAAATGTTGCCATGACCTGAGTTGGATTCTTGAGTCTGAGTAGCCACAGGGTATTTGTGGCTGAGAGTTCATGAGACTATTTGGGCTATTATCCTTGTTGATAGAGAGCTTAACTGATGGTGTTTTATTGCACAGTGAGGGTCTCCTCTGAGCATGTTGAGCTGTTATATGGATTTGCATAATTAGCAGCTTGAGTCATGAAGGAAGAGTGTGTTAAGCCATTTTTTTTTCTTACACTGGGTGATTATAGGAGTTTATTAAGATTATTACTTGTCACGCTGTATGAGATGATCTCAATAAAAATGTGCCGAATTCTATAGCAGGCTGTGCAATGACGTTCTCTGTGTCAGATTATATGATGAAGAGCCTCCTCCTGTGATTAAAGAAAATGACTATGTTCTGCTTACTTTATCGTTCAGTGCGATCTGAGCTCATGCAGAAAACAGGGTTGCATAAACAGAGACATTCTTAAAAGTGAGTGTGGTCTAATAAGGCAATTTTTCTGTCCATTCGCATGTTTTTTTTTGTCTCACCACTGTCAGTACCATATCTGTAGCTGTTCCAAGAGCTTCCTGTAATCCTATGCCGCCCTCCTTTTGGTGGCCTTTGGACGAGCGTCATAGCAGTGCTCACACTGCCGTCTTTGGGCGGAATGATGCTAAATCGGCCACTGGTGAGCACGTCATATTATGTGTTCTAAGACCATGGATCTCGACTCATGACCAAAGAATTCTTTTATGATGTGCGATTTTTGTCTGCAACAGTAAAATCGGGTGGAAAATTATTGAGTGTTAACCCAGATTTTAGCCTTCCCCATTCCAGCTCCACAAATATTACAAAACAGAAGAATTCTACATTTAAAACAAAGATTTAAAAAGCATTTGTAAATAAAATGATGTTTCGTCTCAGCAGTTAGATTAGAATTTGTTAATTTTACCTTGGAGTATTCTCCAAGAGAGTGAATTATGAGTTCTGTCTTATTGGCATGAGTCTGTGTTTTGACTTGCATTATTATTACTAAAACCTGCACAGTGTCTCTCCTATTGTTAATCCAGTCTTGGGTTGTTCATTGTGTGCATGTGTGCTTACTAAGGAAAAATTTTTATTTCTTTTTTAATAAGATCCTGTTTTGGAATCTCTTGTGCTATTATACCCGGGTATATTTTATACTCTTTCATATTAGACAAACAATGTAATGAGCTGAAACACTGAAACAGTGAAGCAATGCCGCATTCGTGGTGGCTTGTAAACCATAATATGTAAGGTGCAATGATGTCATTTTCTACCTTGAGATGTTCGATTTGTGAAGTGGAAAAAATACATTTTGGTCTGTCAGAGCATGTAAAGCTCATAAAAAGCTACTTTAACCACACTTTTACAGTTATGGGTCTGAGTGGCTATTGGTAATGTTCTACTGTAGTGAACTTCAAACATCCATGCAACATTTTGTAGTGAAATTGCAGTACAGTAACAAGAGTGGACAATAGCAAGTAGCTTAGCAACAAGTTATCCAGCTATTTTTAGTTATACGAGTTTTAACTCTACCGTTGATGATTACCTTCTCAAAACAGCAATTAGCATGGTCAATGTTACAGATTTAACCCAAAACCAATAGTGATATAAACTAATTTAAAAGTAGAGAAAGGGGACTTTACACTGTTCATAGAATGCGTGGCCATGTTAATTTGATGTCACTCTGTAAACCAGGGAAGGAAGTGGTATTTGATAAGACTAGAGATGAAATTTCAAGTTGAGGGGGTGTTTTCTGTGGCTTTACTGGTTGTAGGTGGGGAATTAGCAGTTGCAACCTCGCCTCAAACACAACATAAGACTACGTTGTTTCAAGAGATTATTGTGAAACATGGAGCTGAGCTTTAAGGTTTGGTGCTAGTAACCACAAGGTTATGAATTCCAATCACAGGGCCATCTCTATATCATTGTTTAACTCAGAGTTGATTGTCGTAGGTCATGAAAAGACTGAACAACCTTTCCCTGTGAAGAATACAGTGGGAATGAAGCTTGTAGTGCACTGTGGTAGCCTGATCTGGGCTGAAGAAGCACTTGATCAGGCTGGATTAGTTTGGAGAGACAAACTTCAAGCCTGTTTAGGATTTACATCTGCTCGTTTGCTCCCATTGCACCACAGCTCAGTGCACAGTGCTTGGCGAGTGTTTTGATTATTAGGAATACTTTTAATTGGCGCATGATGTTCGTGCAAGCTCACTTGTTCATGTATGCTTGGATGGATCGCTCTGCACATAGCAACTGCAGTTCGAACCATAGTTTAAAACTGTTGAAGATAAAACCAGTTGCAGTCATCTCACTGACACACGATCTACAAAAATATCTGAGAATGTTCTTTTGCCATTGAGCCATTGCATGGCATAATTGAAGACTTGCCTAACAGCTGATTAGCTCAGGGATTGTAGGTTGTGAGGTGGTGATGGTGTGGGAGTGGGAGTTTGTGAGTGCTTGGGAAGGTGGTGAAAGTTTCAGTGGTGGGTACTGAGGCCTCCCCTGGGCTTGTTCTGGAAATCAAGACTGGAATTTTCTCCACTTGTCTCTACACTGCATCGCCTGCCATAATTTTCCTTCAGGGATAAATCAGTAGCTCGGGCGTCTGGGACAAGCAGATTTCAGGTCCGAGCTATTAGGTTTTAATTTGTAGTTCCCCGTTGGACAAGTACGTTCAACAGACAGATAAAGAAAAACTACTTTTTTATTAACTTTAACAAAATAAAGGTTTTCATTTGGTATGTAGTGATGTGTAAAAGTAATATACTTCACAATGGTGCAATGCATCCATGCTTCCGAAACAAACCAACTACACACATCAGCCGAGGTCTGATCTGGTTGACAGTGCAACATGCTTTACTAGGCAGATGACTTAGCATGCACACTGATGAAACTTAGCACAATTAAGTCCACCGCAAGGCCACCGTATAGCTCTCCTCTGGCACAACATGCAGTCATTTTTGCAGATAAACATATCTAGAGAAAAATAAAGTCACTAACCAGACTTGAATAATATGCTTTACGTGTAACACGAGGACAGAACATCACAGCTTATAGCCAAAACTTTAGCCAACGATTATTTTATCGAAAGCGCCAACATGCCATGCAGCATTATACTCACTCGCTTCCCTTAGTCTGTATTAATGCACTTAAATAGCAACTACCTAACCATACATGATGATGATAGCTACTATTTCTTTAGCCTAGTGAATTAAACTTCAAGGCAACCAAAACATGCAGACTGGACTTTTTGTTTGCCCAGAGGCCTAGCTAATGAATTTAGCTAAACAGTAAAACAGTACTGTTCATCTGTATATATTTGTGTTTGTCCAAAGTTGTCTGTTAGATCTAATAGAAAAGGACAGGATTGAATGTTTTTTTTTTCTAATATTTGAAACATGTAAAGGGATGAATTACGTATTTCCCTACATACAAGTGCACAAAATTTAATAGTTCATTCAGGAATGTGCCGTAAAACATGAAGCAGGTCCCTGAATTGAGAATTTGGACAACTCTTGTGGTTTCAGTGGAAAATCTTACAGCTCTTTAGGATTAACTCTCGTTTACACATTCTTCACTTGACAGAACTTCTTGGATGTGTCTGTCTAAATACGTGTCTTAGAACTGAGGACATATTTATGATTTTGTCAAAACACAGTTTAGAAAAACCCAGTAGGTATTTATGTCTGACAGTGGAATGATACATTATAAAACACCAGTGGGTGAACTAGTCTATATTGTTTGACCCCTGCTAGTGTTAAAAAAGCACATGGACATGGTACTCTGCACTGAAGACTCCTAGGTCTAGGATCTGCTATATTAAAACATGTCCAGATGGCCTCTTTCACCTGGGTTTAATTCTTTGCTTCCCTGGAGTGTGTTTTATAGAGGGCTGTCTATGGGCGGATCGGGGCTCAGAAACCGAATTTTAAAAATCATTTGGTTTGGTCTGAGCAGAACCAGTATTTTAACTTTTCCCATTCATGCATTCCAAACAAAATGAAAAACAGTTAATACTGTAAGATTTCCATTATATGTATTGAGGCCTAAAATAATAAAATGGTTGGGTTGGCATGCTGTTAGTCCCAACAATTGTATAAAAAATGCTGTATAGTCCCAATCAATTTGTAAAAAAAAAAAAAAAAAAGAAAGAAAAAGGAACTAACACACACACACACACAGAGGCTATGGAATTTTACTGTTTGTGCTCAAACCTATGAAATCTAAAGGTAAGAAATAAATAATAATAATTTATCATTATCATAAAAAAGCCAGATTCAATGTTACACGTTGTCAATAGACTTAGCAATTTCACTGTTTAGAAATGCATAGCCATGCTACCTGGCTCAATTCCCATGCCTAGGGTTAGCTATCTAAGCTGTTTTTCTCTCATTTTTATGAGTGCAGCACAACAACAACAGTCTTGTTTATCTGTCTAAGGCGTACCATAATGTAATAAGGTTTTCTGTTGAGAAAATCTGAAGCCATGTAACATTTTAGTCTGTGCTGAACACAGTGTGTGAACTAATACTTTGACTGAAATCACATGAGGCAGTCAGGATGTTGCAAAAAAACATTTAGGCGTTAGGAGGTAAGCTATTAACAATAAGCTAATGGGTTATGAATGAAACAATGAGTTAAAAAATAACTGAGCAGGAAAACGGTGAACACACCATGTATACAGTATGTGATGATGCTTGTGTAAAGAATGAGTTACTAGTGCTAGTGAGAGGCGTTAGCGTCGATGCTATCCACCTTCTTTAGTCTGTTGGTGTATTTAGCTCGCTCAGCCTCGTGTTACAGACTCCACCGTCCCTTGCTAATTCTGTAAGTGGGTCATGATGAGCAGAAGTAGGACGTTTTCCATCTCTGAAAATTTCTGAAAGTGTGTTTGGGGTCAGCAATGGGCTCTTGGGAGCTGGACTCTTTTTGCTTATCAGGGGATACTGGTGGCTACATGCCTGCCACACACACACACACACACACACACATACATTACACACACTTCACACTTACATATCAACAGGCTTACTTGCATATCCTCCCACTGTTTCTCATGCTCTCTCTACAGTTAATGCTCTTGACTGCCTAACCCACTTTTCTCTCATAGCTCTGGATTTGACTGGAAAATGAGAAGAGTCTGACACACAGCTAAGAGAGAGGCCCTAAATACAAACCAGCGCAGCATGTACTATATCTTCTAGAGCAGGGATCACGTGGCCTGCAACTGAACTGAGTACTAACACTACCGTCTGAACTCTGATGTACAGAGTAGGATTGGGCGATATGACAAAATAACACCACAAAAAGTATTATCACAAAATTTCTATGATATGTGATATGTATTACTATATATAGGTTTGCTCCCCTGTGGATACATTCTGAACCCACAGTGACCCTGACTAGGAAAAAGCAGTTACTGAAACTGAATGTAAGAAGAGTAAGACCAAAATATTTCAGTGTCAATATCATCATATTTCTTGTATCACATGGCTTGCTAGCAAACTGCTAGCAAAACTAACTAAGAAAACAACTTACACAAGCAGCACAACGGAGGCTCCTCTGTATTGCAGTTAGTTTAGCAAATGGGAATGCTGTAGCAGAATGCTGAATGAAGTATGTGAAAGTTTATCTTGAAAACAAAATCCATAAATGAATATATACACATTACTACGTCCATGCGATACAAGACATATAATGATATTGACGCTGAAATATGTTGGTCTTACTCTTCTAAAAACACAATGCTAGTAGCCAACCTTGCCCACCAAAATGCGCCACTGTTTGCTCCACAGAGGTTCCTCTCATTATCTAAAAGCATGCCAGTAGGTGTATTGACTCTAAATGATCTAATGATCCCTACATGTGAATGAGTGTGTCACTTTGTGTGCATGGTACCCTGAGATGGACTGGTATCCCATCCAGGGTGTATTCCTGCCTCCCAGCCAAGATCAGTTCCAGATCCACTGCAACCCTGACCAGGATAAAGCGGTCACTGATGAATGACTAAAAAAAAAAACAACTGAACTGAATGTTGTTAATAATGTTTGGGGTCCGGACTGGTGCAAAGGGTAAGGAGAGAGAGAAAGAGAGAGAGTGATAAGGAGATCAACAGTAAAATAACAGAAACCAGAAAGAAGAGAAGAAGAAGAAGAAAACAGATGGACCTGGTAAAGTGTTTTCTTTTCTGCATGTCACTCAGCAAAGTTGAATTGCATATAAAAACTTCTCTCACACAAACCCATCCCAGCATTACCCCAACTCCCACTCCACTGTGCCCCCAGCACACCTGGTCCTGCCCCCAGGTTTACTTCAGACCTGGGGGAAACAGTGTATAGTGTGGGAGTGTGAGCTCCAGCTGAAAGAGTGTTATGTTGAGCCATAATAGTTTGTAGTATTTTCTTGTTATTGACGCTGATGTTAAGACATAATCAGCTAGTCGTGTTTTTGAGCCTGGCGAAGCCAAACACCATTCAGAGTATGGCTGTATCTATTTCCTTTACATTTTTCTAAAAAAGGTCTTTGTGAAAGTTACTTTGTAAAATATCCTAAAACTCATGATTGGGTGTGTGTATGAGATTAGCCATGTTTGGTTGGAGGAATGTTCTCATGGTTTTATATTCAGTTCAGGAAGACGAGGTCTTGGCTGTCTTCAGATTACCGATCCTGACGTTTCTATCAGAGAGCTGTCCCCCACCCATCAATTCCTGTACACACACACACACACACACACACACACACACACAGAGAGAGAGATCTGAGATTCAGGATTGTTCTATGCTAAGCCCTTATCAGGAACAATGGTGTTCACCACCATGAATGGAGCCATTCAGAAAGAGGCACAGCAGATACTCTCTCACACACACACACACTGGCGCGCACACACATGCACCCAGTAGGCCTATACTGTTTCCACCCAGATGGTATTTACCAAGACAGACAGACAGACGGGCAGACAGGCAGACAGACACAGGAACACGTACACACATGCAGACTGATCACTCACACACTAATTACAAAACACAAACACATGGTCTCTCGAGCTGAACTACAGTCAGGTGTCTGAACACTTCCTCTACCATCTCTTTCTTTCTTCATCTCTCTCTTACACACACACACACACACACACACACACACATACACACCCCACAGTAAAAAATTAAAAGCTCAGCTGTTTGGCAGGTACCTGGTCATTTCTCATACAGCGTCCTCCTCCTTCAGCCGCCTCTCTTATAATTTCCATCCATCTTTTTCTTTTTGTATGTTATGCATGTGCAAAGTCTGTCAGACTTCCAGATGCTTAAAACGCAGTTTGATGCTCTGGCCACTTCTCCTTTGCTTGCTTCATCACAAAGTGAGACATCTCTATCACCTCTCACAAGATTAGGAGGAGTAGCCGAATCATCTTTTCCAAGGTGTTTTCTTACAGCAGGTTCTGATTCGTTCACTTCATAGACATTTTATTCAGCCTTTCAAGCACAATGGTATACATGATTGCATAATCCTGCAGCAACACGGGGTTGGGCCAGTTTTATGTTGCGTTCCAACCTGTCGCTTCAGCACAAGCATCAGCCATTTCTCTTTGTTTGGATAGAAGTTACTTTTAGATGCTTGTAACTCTCTCAGCCTCTCCACATCTAAGTGATGACTTATATATATATATACACCCTCTTTCAACGAAAAAGCAAGATTATGTCCATCTTGTTATTTATCTACCAAGAAGTCATCCATAATGCAGAAGCCTTGTGGGTGACAGTATGTAAGTTAAAAAAAAATAAAAAATTAACACAGTAATTTGCAACCAAAAGCTGCAAATTCAAAGTACTTTATTAGCTGGTGATCAGGAGGCCACTGGTATAAAAGCAGAGCAGTTCGGTGGTCGGGTGCATTCCAGTTTGTATTAACATCATGCCAAGAAGAAAAGAGATAATCAGTGATCTCAGAGAAGCAACATTTCCAAATAAAATAATTCCAGTTAACTGCAACAGTCACTTCTCTGAGATAATGGCTGATGTTTTTTCTTCTTGGCATGCTATTAATATAAACGTGAATGCACTAGAGCACCAAAGTGCCTAAAGTTCTGCAAAAGTTGAGTTACGGTCCCAGCACTTTCACCCCATGTTTAGACCATTTGATGATCAGAGAAATACCCATGAATGACATATGGATCTTCAGGCCTCCGTTAGAATGTTAAATGTTAAATTTCACGACTCTACTATTAGAAAACGATTGAACAAACCTGGCATTTATGGAAGGGTAGCCAGGAGAAAGTCCTTTCCTTTCCTGCTACAATGACTTTTGCAACATCTAAAATAAACATCAACAGTTCTGTAATGAAAGCGCAGGGAACGCAGATCAGGTAGCTGCTCGATATGTCCCACGCAGGCATAAACAACGTCAGTATCTACATTTATTATATATATAAAAAAACATGCAATATGCAAAATGCATGCATTTTTATCCTAAAATTAAGCTATCTGAATTTTCAAAAACAAATGCTTTTAGTCCAGATCTAACCAAGATAATCAATAATATCAATGTTTTACTACCTTCTCAGCTGTTTAATGCTATATCTGCATAAAGCATATTTTATTCAGAGTTTTGAATCAGTAGAACTTTCCAGTTCCTAAAAGAGAATTTAGTATGCTTTGCAGCCACAAGACTTTGGCACTTTCCAGTCATCGATTTGACCATGAACTCTTTACATCAGTGCACTCTGGCTGGAACTGGGTCATGCAACAGGACGACGAGTCCAAGCACACCAGCAAGAAAAAACTGAATGACTGAAAAAGGAGAAGATCAAGTTTTTGGGATGGCCAGAGGAAAGTTCTGACCAAAGTTGTTAATTTGCTAATTAACAACACAAATTAAAAAAATCTGCTTATTATAAGGCGTAGATTATATGTAGCATCCACCATATAAAACCCATGAATGAGCTGTTACAAAAATGATAACGTATCAGAACTAGTGCATTTATATAAACCCAGTTTATGTAAATTATGTTACATAATTTATATATAACTGGCTATGTTACAGCCAGTACTTATATCAGAGCCGTGCTGTTATAGAAAGTTAATCTACACCTTCTGATTGGAGAATTCAGCCAAGCTGTGGTGTGTATAAGTGACGTTGTGAAATAGTACCACAGAGAAAGATGCAATTAAGACTTCTGATTCATCTTAAGTGCTGTATTATTATTATTATTATTATTATTATTATTATTATTATTATTATTATTACTATTATTATTATTTTTTGCGGAAGGTTAGCGCTTATCAGTTGCCATAATGTTGTTTTTTTTTCAGGATTGGGGGAAATTGAGCAATGAAATGCATTAGAAGTCTGCAACTATTATTAGAACCATGTTCTATGTTTTGAAAACCCTAAGAACTCCTATAAAAGTGTTCAACCCAGATTGATGGCCTTGATCTGGTTGTAGAGATGAACACTGGATAAACCCCAGAGATGCATTCTAAGTTTGGAGCTTTGCATCTGTCCCACTGTGTTCTTCATATCTTATTTATTTCTAGACATCTGTCTTTTGTTGATGACTCTTGTGACAGTCCAGACTCCAACAAACAAAATCATTTCCCATGGATCTTCAATGGAATGGGATGGAAGCCAGATGCAGGAGGAAGAAAATCTGATGCATCTCCATTGATCTCTTTAAAGTCTTCTTTCATCTGCTGATCTTGCATTCTGTCTCATATATTATGCCCATTAGCATGCAAATGAAAAGGTCTCTTTCTTTAGCGCTTTCTCACTGCTGCCGTGTCTGCTTTGCGTCAGTGGCTTTGTCTAGCCTTACACTTTGGTTTGTTTCAGGCCATCAGTTTTGTGTGTGTGTGTGAACAGCCCCAAGGTTTTTGGGACAGTGCCTGTGGAAGCAAAGCAACTTCTCTTCCAGTCTTAGTGACAAGATTATGCACTAACGTTTCTGAGTTGAGCTCCATGAAAAGGACTATGTAATCCAGCAGTTCTTGTGCACTCAGCCTATAATTGGATTGGATTAACAGGAAATAGAATACAAGATTAAGCTTAGTTTGCGCTAGTTGCCTTTGGTGTCTGTTGCCACATAGTGCTGAAGTCTGAATAAAGACTGACTGAGGCTTCTTAAATTACAGAGACATTCTCTGTGGGGCAAACTCTCAAAACTATGATGTCCACTAGGCTATGTTGTGCTGTATCTCTTCAGGACAGGTACACCTGTCTCACTACGGTGCGCAACTATCTTAGCTTTGCTGGGCTGTGGGGGTTCGAACTTGGCCATAGCACAACTGTAAGGCTGTTCTGAGTTCGATCAGCTGCCCATGTACTGCTTCAGAGATATAAAGCAGTCCCTGCCGCATCTTTCCCTCTAACGCCAGACTTCGCTGCATCAGAGTTGCCTTTGCCAACCACCTATAGAACCTAGCAGCTGCGTTCAATTGGGAATCGTAGAGTTCCCAGGGTCTGTTGCTATAATGGCACATTCTTTGTATGCTCTCTCTGTGCCTCCTGAGTGCTGAGTGTGGCTTCCTGTTGATCACTGGGCTGGCTCAGGGTGCTTGTCGCTTGTCTTCTTTGCCACCAGCTGCCAGCTCTGCTCTGTCATGTTGCAGGGGGCTTCCCATTGCCAGCGAGCCTCTTCTGTGGGCAGACGCCATTGTGGCTGGCTAGCCTGGGAAGATTTGGGCATGCTTAACCCTCGGCACACAGATCCCATGGGGCCATGCCGCCACCCTCTGCTTTCTGCCGGCTTCACTTTCTCTTCTCTCTGTTGTTGGCCAATGTCTGGTTCATCTGTCTCAGGAGTTGTTCCACCTCCTGGCACCAGTGTGGCATTGGCAAGGAAGAAGTTTTACCAGAAAGCATCGTAAAAGCAATGCACTTGCTCTTTTACTGGTAAACACACACTTACAATATAACACAGGCTTGGTGGTTTGCCACAGAACTGGCTAAAATAGAGAAAACCTGCGGGGGTAACAAAATCCACGGCCTCCTGCTGGATGGTAGGCATAAACAAACAAAGCAATAACGTGCTGGGGAACACCTGCTGGTGTGGACAACCCATAAATATATTTTTATAACAGCAAACACTTATTCTATTAAAGCAAAGACACTAACTACCATCGTAATGGACAGTTGTGGGGGCTTATGGGTGGGCAAAAAATGAGAGCCCACTATGTGAAAGCATCAGCAGTGCTCCAATATTTGCTATGAAAATAAGACTTGCTTTTTTCTTTCTTTTTTTTTTTTGCTGGACTGCAGTCTTCCATTGGACATCTGTGAGGTTGTAAAAATTACAGCACAAAGCAAAACAATGGAACTTATGAAGCACCGGAGACATGTTATTTGTTTCCCCCAACCCATATTGTGAGAAATCTCTTTGGAAATGCTAGCCAATCAAAGCTCAGGAGACATAATCAAAATATGGGTGAGAAAACAATAAATGCATTTACATAGTTCCTTGCTACTGTTCCTCCTTAGGTTCCTCAATGGATAAATGGTCTGCATTTAAGTGTCTACCTCTCATGCACATGCACATTTCAACAGTGACGATTAGTCAGTTAGTGAAAACTTCTCAAAGATCTATGCGCACTACATTAAAATCATGTGCATTTCACTGACCCAGAAACCAATCTGGGGGCTGTAGCTGATAGATGTAATCAATTACTTTACAGATTACGTAACCTTTGCATTTGACTGGAAAGGTCTGTTCATAGGCCTTATGAAACCGCAAGCAGGTCTTTCACATGCTAGCATCACTGTAGCCTATCTTTATGGGATGCCTTTTTCAAATAAGCCTGTATTGTTTCCTCAGCAGACTGGGACTCCATGGTCTCATAATGCTCCTGAATGAGGGCTCACAGTGTGGGGTATGAAATATGAGTGTGGATCAGTGGAGGGAATTATTTTCAGTCACTCCACACACTCACACACAGTCCAGAGTTCACGACCTTCTTCGAAACCAGTTTAATGCTTTCGATCAGGGCTGCTGGAGGTTTCGGGGTGATGTGGGGTGCTGGAGAAGGAGACAAGGGGGATGTGATATTTATATATTAGTGATACTTTCGCTCATATTTATGCACCCCAGGAGTGTGTGTGTGTGTGTGTGTGTGTGTGTGTGTGTAATAGACCCCCTTTGATTTGACACTACATTGCTACTTGCACAGTTGATTCAACCCTCATGAATTAGATGCTGATCTCTCTTCATTAATCTTGCCATTCTTTCATTCTCACTCTTTCTTTTATTCCTTTCTCTTTTCCTCCATATGAAAGTGAGCTTTCATTCTTTTCTTCTAGGTCATGCCTCTCCCTTTCCTGCTCTCAAAGCCCTATTCTTAACACAAGGGGTGCAATCATAACAGCCTGCAGGCTTGTGTGTGTGTGTGTGTGTGTGTGTGTGCGCGCACACTGCTCAGCACATTGTGGTGCGTTCATAATAATCTGGAAGTGAAGTATTAATGGAAATGAGCTAACTATCCACAAATAAACAGGCAAATACTGGATGCCTTGTTTCTAGATCTCACATTGTTATAAAATGGCAAAGTGTTTGTCTCTGAGAAGGACAGGCACTGGGACATTGGAAACCAAAGCAACTCTCCTCTAGCACTTTAGACTACTTTTAGGTGTTATGACTCCAAATGGATGTTTTGGCTCCCAGGCTTAGCTTTGGGCTTGTGATTAATATGTTGTTGGGGATAGTGATAATCTTATCCTCTTAATGGCGTCAGTGCCTTCAGTTTGTACAGACTTTGCACAGTCTGTACACTATGCTCACTCACAGATTTCCTAGTACTTTTCCCAAATTTTATTGCTTGAACCTCAGATTAGGCTTGTGTGAGGTAACGGTTTAATCATCTCTACATGATCTTACACTGCCATGATATCCAGAGGCATTATCCAGAGGATTATATTACCAGACCATCTTTTATGCATTTTGTGTAGGATCTAAGTTCATTAACATAGTATGCTAGTATGAGTTATCACTCAAAAATATACCAAACGAGCAGTCTTGTTCCAGAGATGAGCCAACTGGCAAAATTAATCTGGAATGACTGACAGTTCTGTAGGTGTTTTGAACTCTTTGATATTTATGCTGCGTTTGAGGTGAAGATGTTCACATTACAATGCAAAGCAAAACAATGGAACTTATGAAGCACCGGAGGCATGTTACTTGTTTCCGCCAACCCATATTATGAGAAATCTCTTTGGAAATGCTAGCCAATCAACGCTCAGGAGACATAATCAAAATATGGGTGTTCCTTGCTACTGTTCCTCTTTAGGTTTCTCACTGGATAAATGGTCTGCATTTAGGTGTTTACCTCAAGGGGTGGTCCAAGATACTCAAGCACTTGCACATATCAACAGTGACGATTAGTCAGTTAGTGAAAACATCTCAATGATCTATGTGCACTACATTAAAATCATGTGCATTTCATTGACCCGGAAACCAAGCTGGGACTTGTAATTTCAACTTGTTGCAACTTGTAATTTCCTGCCTATAACCAGTTAAGCCACGGAAAACACCCCCTCAACTTGAAATTTCAACTCATCAACTTGGAGTAGTCTTCGCAACTACCAGTTCCTTCCCCATTTACAGAGTGACATCAAATCAACATGGCCGCTCAGACTGAACAGTGTAAAGTGCCCCTTCTCTACTTTCAAATGAGTTTATAGCAGTATTGGCTTCAGATCAGTTAATATACAGACACAGTACTTGGTTAAATCTAACACTGACCATACTAATTGCTGCTTTGAGAAGGTAATCTTCAACATTAGAGTTATTACTAACATTCGCTGGCTAGCTTGTTGCTAATTTCAGTCCAAAATGTTGCATGAATGTTTGAAGTTCACTATAGTAGAACAGAACCAATAGCTCTTCAGGCCTGTAACAGTTAAAGTGTGGTTAAAGTAGCTTTTTATGAGCTTTTTAGGCTTATATCTAAAGTCCTGTTATGTTGTGTTTACTGTTTACAGTGCATTACTGCAGAATCACCTAAAAATCCACCATTTTTTAGGTTTTTTGCGATTGCCTTTTCCGGGAAGCAGGTCCTGACTGAACAACTGGTAATATTTTATGCCCTTACCTAGTCTGCCTAAGCCTGGGATGGTGCAAAAGTTTGTTTTTCTGTATTTTTTTTTTGAGCTATCAGTTCTTAATGATTAAATTGTTAATCACGTTTTTTTTAATGGTAGGCAAAATTAATATCGCACACGCTTACCCAGAAAAAGAAGGCCTACCATAGTTTTCTTAAGGAAAGTGTTAGACACACACCCACACACACAGAGTCACAAATTGCTACAATACCTATGGGTCTGAAGTTGAATAGAGGGCTGTAGAAAGTGTTCCATTGTTATTTGTGTCTTAGATGGTGGAAGGTCAGTACAGAGCATCACAGAAGGTTCTTATCAACAAGAGTTATGTCCAATATGTAAACTGCAGCCATGTTCTCTGATCCCTTTGATGCAGTGAAAAACTATAGGTTTTTGGTCTAGGCCTTTATTGCTTTTTATCATTTTGTGCTGATAAGAAAACAATTTTTGACTGAATAATTCACAGTGTTGACATCATACACACAGCTGCCTCAAAATAAAAAAGAACAATGACCTTCGACATAATCGTGAACTGCAATGATCAACTCCAGTTCAACTTGACCATCAAGAAGTCAGCCACTGTACTAGTATTAGCAAACAACACTGCTGATTGCCATTCATAAATAAAGCAAGACTGTGACAAGTTTAAGCAACAAACCACCAAGTAAACATGTAGTAACTCCTCAGTAGGTTGATAACAATGGCAATGATTATCCATTGCTCATTATCTCAATTATTTTCCTAAATTTACAGCAAATCTGCAACCAAATTTGTCTTTTAACCTTCCTCATTTGCAGCACTTTGATATATTGAATTTCTGCATATGGTTAAGCTCGGTGAACTGCTTTCTCAATGCCACAGCATGCGTGGAAAATTAAGTCAATGCCAGTTAGCCACATATTGGAAATGGTCCCATCCACTGGAAACCAAAATGTGACTGGTTTCACTGTCACTTCCTAATTGTGTTGGTGGCTATTGGGATCCAAGGTTGCTTATGCTAACTGGATAATTTTCCTTTTTTTGTGTGTGTTTCAAGATTTTAACCATTTCTAGGAAAAAAGCTTAACAAAAAATGAAACTATTACTACAGTACAGTGTGATGATTCTATGAAACTTTTTAAAAAACTTACCATCAGATTCAGTTTCAGTTTCCAGAAACCTTTCAATCTTTTCTGGAATCTTATAAGACAGTACGGGTGTGCCTCGCCTCTGAGGTGATGATTTCATAGGAGAACCTACTTATCATCATCCTGTAAGCATTCTCAGCACTCTAACTGAAATAGTAGTGTCGGTAATAATTATTGATTGGGAATACCTTTAGAAATAATTAGCTTTCTGCAAATTAAATATGATAGCTGTTTGCAGTTAACTATCATTAAAACTGTGTGCTAATTTATTGTTAACCATGTAAGCATTGTTGGATGAAGTAGTTAAGGACTCCTCTCTGATGGTGTTGGCAATAGTCAGTGTTGGCTTTATTCTGTTGTTTAACAGATGAACATGATGTGTTGTGCAGGGTTTCATCAGTTATTGGCCTCTGGACAGATGGGAATGGCTCACACACCATTTTGTAATTATGCATCTGGGGTGTTAAGTCACTGGGATTGTGTCATAGAGTCAGTGGCTGTCACTGAACTTGAGATTCGGTGAGCCAGATGTCCTTCTGTAGATGGTTAGATAATACCATCTGCCACCTACATTTGCCTCTAGCGTTTTTAACATGTCAGTGCAGACAAATTACATTATAGGGATAGAATTCTGTCAGCTTTATTGATTTTTTGAAGATCTGGCTGTTGTTGGTGGTGTTGCCAGTAACACTGGCTCTAAACAAGTTTGGTTTAGAGCAAGGCCGATCAACCCATAACCTGTTTTTCCCTTCAGCTCTATTGAGGTTTGTGCTTGTGTGTGGATAGAAGGTTGTATATTTTAGAGAAATATATGGAGCATGCAGTAGGAGGTCTAGAACCGCAAGAACCCAACCTCTATGCATGAAGCTGCCTTGGAGAAGCAATGGTAGAATTACTGCACTTGCTCTCTGTCCAGTGCTGCAGAGGAATCTCTAAAATCCAAAAAGCTCTTTTTAATGGGCTGAGGAACATTAGAGCACTTGGCAGACTTTTGTAGCTGCTTACAAGTTGCTCTCAGTCATCTCCCTCCTCCACAATCCTTCACTCACCATGAGCTGTGTGATAGCAGGATGAAAGACTGTGCTGCTGGGAGGACGGCTGTGGACATGTTCACATGCAAAGTGCCTGTTCTCACATCTCAACAAGAGCAGGCTTTTCTACTGAAATGAAGTGTCCTTTCCAGATTGACTCCTGCAGAGTACAGGGAGAAAGATAGCATTGAATGGACAAAGTCACATCTGCGTAGGAGTTTGCTTGTTCACCAGGATTGTAGATTGTAGCCTGGAATGGAAGGCTAAATGACAGTTCACTCTGAAATCATTTCTGTTCGTTTTCCATGACACATACTCTTCCATTTTCTGGGGGTCCCTGGAGGACTAGTGGTTAGGCCAAAGCGCCATCACGGCTACGGCCCGGGTTCAATTCCCAGCCAGGGAACTAACCACAGCCACTGGGGTTGCATGCAACAGCGCGCTCTCAGTGCCGGTCCCAAGCCCGGACAAAATTGGGGACGGTTGCATCAGGAGGGGCATCCGGCATAAAAACTGGGTCAAATCAAATAACACAGACCAATGAATCTTGGTGGCGACCACAAACAGGAGTAGCTGAAATACTAATAACACTCTTCCATTTTCCATTTTATTTCACCAACTTCTTCATACAAAAGAATATTGAATATCCCATTCCAGATTTAGCCAGCCCATATACCCCCCCCACCCCCGCCGCTGCTATAATAACCTCTACCCTTCTGGGAAGGCATTCCACTAGATTTTGGAGCTGTGAGTATTTGTCCATTCAGCCAAAAAAAAAAAAAAGCATTAGTGAGGTCTGACACTGATGTTGGTCAAGAAGGCCTTGAATGAAGTCTGCATTCCAGTTTATCCCAAACTTGTTCTGTGAGGTTGAGGTCAGGGCTCTGTGCAGGCCACTCGAGTTCTTCCACTCCAACCTTGGCACATTATGTCTTCATGGAGCTCGCTTTGTGCACAGGGGCATTGTCATGCTGGAACAGGTTTGGGCTTCTTAGTTCCAGTGGAGGAAAATTGTAATGGTACAGCAAACAAAAACATTCTATACAAGTGTGTGCTTCCAACTTTGTGGCAGCAGTTTGGGGAAGAACCACATATGAGTATGATGGTCAGGTGTCCACATACTGTTGGCCATATAGTGTACCTGTCTGTCAAAATGTGACCCTGTCCATCCTGCTGCATTTATATATATATGCCAAATCAGTCCCCCTTTTAATAGAACACCATTCAAATAACACACTTATTTATGTTTTGAACTTTATTTTCATAGAAGTCCACTCTAAGGATGATGTCACACTTTCTCTAGGTCGTGAACTTTATTGTCATAGAAATCCATTCTAATTTTAGCTTTTTACAATTTTTCATTCCATACAAAAAATTATAAACATCTAAACAGCTGCTTCCAGAGTTTGTTACTATATTTTATAAAAAAAAAAAAAAAATACTGATGACCCCTGTGATGGGTCAGAAAAGTGTTATGTGATATAATTGATCATAATATCGATACTGTATTATGTAGCCTGGCTCTAATGCTCACATTATCATGAGAACCCTCCAGTGAATGGTTTCTTTTTCACTCATCCCCACAGAACACACTCACACCACACTTTCTTTCATGCATAAATGAGGTCTTGTATTCAGTCAAGTATGACATCTTAGCAGTTCAGTCAAGTGCGGAGTATGTAGGGTCAGTCTTTGTTTGTGTGTCTGGCGGACTGCTCTTGGTCTTGCGCATGTCTTAGGCAGGATAGTGAGGTCTTCCAGATGCACCAGAAAAATGCACACTGCTTATATGCGGTGGGCTCCAAACGTCTGAGAGAACTAGTGAAAATGCTTCTATTTAGCATTCTTTTCTAATTTATTACATAATTTTCATTACAAATTATATTATGGACAACAGCTTGAGTGAAAAGTAATATCTTTGAAAAATTAACATGAATTTCAGAGTTTCTTAGCATTTGGTCCTTTTTGCGTTAATGAAAGTGTGCACTCGAGCTGGCACTGACTCCACAAGTTTGTGCAAAACCTTATGATCCATTTTAGATCAAATCCTTCAGAGATTAGGCATGAGGAAAATCTGACCTTTTGTTCAAAGCAGTTAACATGCTCAATATCACACATTATTTTAATATTATATATTATTGTAATATTTGCTTACATTTAAGTAGGGGCCTAGAAATAGTGCAGAATCTTGAATATAAAATATTCAAGATATTGAACATTTACTTTCATTGTTTTAAATATTTTAAAATGCTAAAACCTTCTGTTTATTTCCAATTTTGAATAAAAACTAACCCTAGATTTTCAATGTGGTCTCAGACTTTTAGACCCCACTTTAGGTCACTTCACTACATTTCATGACATGCTCTTAGCTACTCATCCATATGTAGGTTGTATTTGTACATTTTACAACTATTTTGTAGGTAAAATCCTCCCATAAAAATACACGGCTTTAGCTCATCCACCTGCAGGTGATTGAAGCTTGCTGTTTATATTCTGTATGCTTGAGATTGAAGTCTCGATTGTTTGTAAAATACACAGACTGTTTTGCTGAGTTCTTATAAGAAACTAAAAATTGTATTAGAAAATCTATTTTAAAGTGCTACTGCATTATGAAAAGAACCAATCGTATTCCGGCGTGCAAAGCAGACCACACAGCAGCAGCTTATATGAGAAGGGGGCAGGGTGTGTAGTGTCGGGGCCGCTACCAATTTGCATATTCATAAATTATGCATTTCTGGACAAGTTTAGATGCCTTTGTGCGTTTTCTGTTCTCTAATAACATTTCCAAGTATGTTGTGGATATGATGTAGATGAAGATTTTAGAATTCTGTCCTCTCAGGGATTAAAATGCTATTTCCAACCACTAAGGTTGTGCTGCATTTTTCTTCACTATGTGGAATAATCTGAAGTCTGTAAGAGGCAAGTAATGCATAATTCAAGGAGAATTCAGGGATGTATTCCAAACTGCAATGTTGGCACTAAATAGGATACCTCAGTAGTGATTTAGCAATAGTCTGGCCACCATTGGTGTATATGTGGTTTGGGACACAGCCCATAATTAATTAAGAATTAAAAAAAAAAAACTTTGTTGTACATGTCAGTGTGACTGTCAGAGTTACTGAGTACCAGGTAAAAGGGTAAACCATCTCTCTTTTAAAACGAGCTGGTCTTTTAGCTAGCTTGCTAATGTTTCCTGGTTAGTCAAGTCAAGTCAGGTGGGTTTTTATTGTCATTCATCTATATAGCTTATATGCATTGGAACGAAATGTTGTTTCTCCAGGGCCAATGTGCAACACGTAACAGTATGCAAGACTACATAATGTGCAAACACACACGTGTGAAATGATTTGGCCTAATGGTTAGCGAGTCGGACTTGTAATCCGAAGGTCGTGGGTTCGAGTCTCAGGTCTGGCAGGGATTGTAGGTACCACCACTGAGGTGAGACCCTTGAGCAAGGCACCAAACCCCCAACTGCTCCCTGGGTGCTGCAGCAAAAAAGGCTGCTCTGGGTGTGTGTTCTGTGTGTGCACTTAGATGTCTCTTCGCTTCACTTAAATACACTAAAAATACAAAACATGGGCTGTAAAATAGTTGGTAGTGTAGCAGTACTATATCTGTAGTGCTCTGTTTAAAAATATTATTATTATTATTATAAATAATGTCACAGGAAAAATTGGAATTTGAGTTGTGAGTATTTAAGCACAAAAATAGTATTCAAGCAGAATTACCATGTCAGTGTCAGTTACACCCAGGATAAGTGTAACAGGGAGCCACTGGAACCATACACACATTCACACACTCATTCACTTTTACCTAGGGGCAATTTGGTGTAGGCAGTCCACCCACTGGCATGTGGCAACGCTGCACCTGTAGAACATCTAAACTGCCGTATAACACGTGCGCGTTTCCTGCCAATTGGGAACCTGACAACCCTGTTTGTGAATTACAGTGAATTACTATTACAGCATTTCCAAGGAGACTTGTAGTACAGTAGCCCAGGAGCTTAATTTTTTAGAGTATGTTTTTCTGCCCTGACTCAGGAATTCATGTTTTCATTTTTAACCAAAATTCCTACACATTAACTTTAACCTCAGTAAACAAAAGGAACAAGGAAAACTTTGGTTCTTCCTGTCAAAGGTGGAGGGACTCACCACTGATCCTAGATCTATTTTGGCAAACATATCATTTTCTTTGAGCGTCTTCTTCATAAAGAAATGATCTCCACATGGTACAGGAATACTTGAAACAGAGGACAGTTCAGCTGCGGATACAGTGCTACGCTTTCAGAAATGTATGATCTCTGTGTGTACGACGTGTGTGAAGTGCGTGAGAAAGACTCTCTGATCATGGAGGCTTTTCCGAATGGCACTCTGATAAACGTCTGTAATTAAATTTGAATTGACGTGCTGTGAGTGTAAAGCTAACTGCTGACCCACAAGTACAGTATGTGTTCATCACACAGCTTTCCCTACAGGCACTGTACCACACTTCCTTCTGTGATGGTAGTTAGTATTTGCTATTAATGATTATCTATTATTTATTTATCTATTCATCCACTCACTCACTTCATCCCTCCACCTTTCCATTCTTTCATCCATCAATTTATTAATCTATCCATCCATCCATCCATCCATCCAACCATACATCCATATATCCACAAACCCACTTATGTATCCATCCATCCAATTATGTAACCATCCGTCCGTCCATTTATCCATCCATCCATCCATCCATCCACCCATCCATCCACCCACAAACCTATTTTTGTATTAATCTACCCATCCATCCATCCATCCATCCATCCATCCATCCATCCATCCATCCAACCAGTTATTTAACTATCCACCCATCTGTTTATTTATTTATTCATCTTTCTATAACTCCATCCTTTCATCCATCAGTTTAACCATCCATCCATCCATCCATCCATCCATTTATTTATACTCCCTGTATCTCCATCCATTCATCCATCTATCTATCAATTCATCCACTCCCCCTCTTTATTTATTCATCTATCCAACTTTCCATCCTTTCATCCATCAGTTTATTAACCCATCCATCCATACATCCAACCAAACCCATTTATGTATTCATCTACCCATCCACCTTTTTATTCATCCAATTATTTAACCATCCACCAATCCATCCATCCATCCATCCATTGTGGGTATATAAGGACCAAAGGAAATACAGGTATTCAAACTGACTTACCAAATCAGTGTCTGTTACACAGAGGATAGCTGTAACCAGGGACCATACACACTTATTCATTCACACCTAGGGGCAATTAAGATAGGGCCAATCAAACTACTGGCATGTTGGTGGGAGGCAGCAACACTACCTGCTGTGCCACTATGCCATCTCATTATTATTATTATTATTATTATTATTATTATTATTATGAAGATCTAACTGCACATTTACATACTAACTGAGCAGATGTGAGATAATCCAGATGAGAAATTGATGAATACGTACTTACATGTGAAGTGAAAATGAATGTTTATGCTAATTCTAAGTAATATTGATCCTTTTAACCTCCTACAGTTACTTTTTAGTTAGTTTTTTTTTTCTCTGGCATTAAACAGAACTACTGCACAGCATCCCAAACACATGTGAGAGATCATGTATCTGCCTTTTCTGCCTGTTGATAGATGATGGCTCATTCGTGCTAAGCCCCACTAAATCCTCAGTATGATCTTTATGTTGTGTTTTGAAAGCATGCCTGCCCATTCGCAGTGTGCAGATGTGTTTAGAAGGACTGATATCTCTGCGTGTATGGTGTGTGTGTGTGTTAATGGGAGATGGAGGTAGAAGTTTGTTGAAGCACATGGATTGTATCAAACTGTAGTTCGAATGATAAATGAAGTGGAACTAGTCTTAAATTCCTCAGGTAAGTCCTTGCAGCACTGAATTTTTCCCAAACGAACATAATTTAAATAATAAATATAATAATAAAAAAGTAACATTTTAAATGGTAAATTAATATCTTACCACATAAAGCAGGGTCAGTTACATTTAATGCTGTGGAATGTCAGTGAAACAAGTTAGTTCCTGTTGCATTGCATCACTTGCATTACAGCAGCTATAAACAGTCGTTTCCTCACCAGGCTCCCAGTTTTCTCTTTCTTGCCAAGAAAGACAAGAAAATTGTAGCTTGTCATGTTAATGAGAAACAGCAATGCCCCCCTGAGGATATTCCCTGTTTCTCTGACTTTTATAAAGCAATGACACTGGATACTCTTTACAAAAATGCAATCACTCAGAGATGTTTTTTTTTTTTTTTTTATTTGTCTGTGAGTAATGAAATCTACTTGTTCCTTTAGTGATTTGTCCATCCTTGGTACAGTGTAGCACTACAGATGATATTTGCTCTGTCTGTGTCTCTGTCTTGGCATAAAATTATACGTTATTAATATATAGATGCATTTAAATACTAAATGTTTCAAATAATTAAAATTCAAATTAATGTTGGCCACAATGGACTTATTTTGGCCACAGTACTAAAATAAAACACCCTTTTAAGTCTTTAAGAGGAGCAACACTGGCTCACTCTATTGCTGGGAGATTGCGAGTTCGAGCCCTGATGATGCCACAGAGCTAAGTCGTGGAATTCTATGTGAAAGTGGGCGGATAGCGTTCTCCTCCGAGTGTGTTAGCTTGCCTTGTGACACAGTATGAGCAGCAGTTGGAAAAGATGCAGAGGCTTGCTTCACATGTCTCAGAGGAAGCACGTGCTAGCCTTCACCCTCCCTGTACGATAGGGAAGAGCTGGCTGGCGGGTGGGAATTGGGGAATAAATTTAGGAAAAGTGTTTAGCTGTATCTCAGTGTAGCTTAGGATATGCCTAACACAAATTGCGTCTCACTGAGCTGCCTTGCGCCTTAGTCCTGCTTTATTCGGACTGCAAGTCTTTGAATTGCGCTGACACTGAGTAAGCTGTGAGTGTGGGTTTATGTAATGCATGAGCAGTCACTGAGAACATCACGGTGGCGGTGGTGGTGGTGTAATACTGTGTATTTGAGTGCCTCCGTTCAGATGACGTTATGTGCTGTACGCCAGTTATTCTTAGGCTTCTTTGTTTAGTTAAGGTCAGTGACTACGTGGCTTTGTGCGTGTATGTTTTACGGGTTGCACAACAACTACTAGTTTTACTAGTTGACCAGTAATTCCAAAAGTAGTCGACTAGTCGTCTTTTCCATAGTTAAAGCAAAAGCTGGGTCGGGACATGGTTATTTAGGCTGTTTTTCTGTGCAGCAGAGAATGTGTCATACCGCACTTTAATTAAATCCACACACAGAGTACAGATTACGTTTTCAATAAAAAGTTACAACGTGTTTTCAGCTACACTATTAAAGACGAAAGTGAATAAATCGGTGCTATAAATGTGCAAAAATAAATCTGTGAGTTATGTTACACTATTTAAGGATGTAGCATTTCTTAAAATACTAGGTGAAGTATGTGATGTCTACAGAAGCGTATGGGAGGTTTTCCCACTATGTTCACCTCCAGCCTCAGTAGCGTCCGAAAACAAATCTGGATCCACCTTTTTATCCTGGCACGTGCTTCTCATGTGATGCTAAACTAGCTGAGAAAGATTGGATAATGATGCGCAGCCCGTGGCTCCGAAATCTCATGATGCTGAAATGCACGATTTGGCATGCATGAAGTACATCATCCATTTTTACTTTAACTTTAATCAGGGACTTGAGAGAAAATAGCTGGTGCAGTGGTAGTGTAACCATCTTACAGATCCAAGGGTTTTTCCCTGAATATATGACAGTGTGCCACTGGCTACAATGATGTAATGCTAGTATGCAATCTCGGAAAATAACTTTTGTTAGCGCAAGATCATGAGAAAAATAAATTATGATCTTGAGAAAACAACTTTTGTTCTTTTGAGATCAGAAGAAAAGTAAGTCGTGATCGTGAGAAAACAGCTTTTGTTCTTTTGAGATCACAAGAAAAATAAGTTGTGATCTCAAGATAACAGTACTGGAAAAAAATAAATAACTTATGGCCTTTCTGGACTTCTGTACAGTTGACTGTAGAATTGGCTTCATCTAGTCTGGACTAACAAAGTACATTTAGCTGCTTTCGTTACCATCTGCCTGCATCTCCTTACCATCTTCCCCGCTGTTTTTTCCACCTGCCCTGACTAGTTGACATCCCCAAGACTAATGAACCTATTAATCTACCGATTGGCTAGTCTATGAAACCCCTAGTATGTGTCAAAGCTGAAGAAGATTGACAGCCTTCTTTAAGAATGGCATCGTCGTCCCACTCCTGCAATCACCTTCACATCATACCTCACTGCAGTGCGAGGTGGTGTGTGTGCAGCCGTAGGTGGTTCTCCAGCAATATACAATGCAATGTATGACAGAGCAGAGGCTGGAAATGACAAACCTCCGAAATCTGTTATATAAAAGCTCAATTACATAAACCCTTCTTCCTCTCATCGGCTTTCTAAATATGGTCGGCCTCATCAGCGGGCTTGTTAGCGTGGAGGAGTAAGAACCACAAACGACTGAGCTAATTGGCACCAAGAGAAAGAAAGTCACAGTTTAGCCACAGGAACGCGGAAAGCGAAATGTGGTGTTCCGCTCCGTACCATCTTTGTGCACTATTGCATTGTATTATTTATGGAGCTCTGTCTGTCTCTCTCACACACTCTCTCTCTCTCTCTGTCTCTCTCATACACTCTCTTTCTCTTCTTCCCACCACACACGTTGGCGTCTGCGTTTCTCATCAGCAGCTCTTGATTCATGGTTGACGTAAATCTAGGCAGATTCTCTTATGGCTGTTTAAAATGCATTTCTGGTCCGGAATTATTCCCAACGCACCTAGACATCCCATAGGTAAGTGATACATAAGTGAGTATGAGTGATTTATGTAAATATGCCACTTTTTATATTCAGGCTCTTAAATCATACTCTGATTTGCCGTCTTGAGTTTAATATGAGTGTTATATTCGTTCCTTTTTGTGTGTGTAATTACTTTCAGTGAGGAGACTCTTTACGTTGGAAACTAGTCATGCAGGTAGCTGTAGTGTCTTGTCAGAACACTGAACTTTGTTATTAAGAAAAAAATGCATTCTTTGTTGTGGAATTAAGGGCATGTAGGCTCACATAGCAGTCCAGCGTTTCCATAGCAAATAATAAGCGGTAGGTTTTTTTTTTGTTTTTTTTTTTAATAACTAGTAATAACCAAGACAATGGTATTCTGTTCTTATTTACCAAACTGGGTATAAGAAAAACCATGATTTATAATAGTAATGCTGATTACGGCCAGTCAGAGCTCTTGTGTAATGTGGATACCTGGCACACGCCAACACTTTGCAAAGACAACTCTGTATGCGGATGAGTTGTGGCAGATAGCCTGTTGTGGTGCCATGATGTTGTGCAACCGCATTCAACAGTGTTGGAAAATATCTGGAATATATTTCCAAGAAATTGGAACCTCAGTGAAGAATTGCTGCCATGTTTTGCATACTGCAGTATGTGAAGCCTGAGGTGCACATTAAAATGTGTGTTCATGATTTGGGTTAAGAGTACTGCTAGTCTGTAGCTGTTACAGCTGTTAAAGAATAAGTGGATCACTAATGTACACTAATTGCACTTCAAATAAAAGCTGTGCTCCAGAATTCCGATTAGTTAAACATTCATCATGCGGCGATTTGCACTACGGTCTGAGATGCTGGTAGAAGTTGGTGGTGTTACCACGAGAGGTTTGCACTGTTTTGCTGTTGAAGGGTGTCTGTCTTCTTGAAACCAAAATATTTCCAGATGTTTGATGTGCAATTTCGTTTGTCTGTAAGGTCAGCTTCACTTGTTTCGTTAGATTCAGGTTCGCTTGTCGGACCAGGCTCACTACTGCTAGCCTCCGCTATCTTTGCTGCTAACTGGTGCTTGCTTCATTCATGTAACGGCAGCAACTCGTCCTCTGATAGGTCAGCTAGGCTACGCATCATGTTTGTGGAGTCAAGCTAGACATTACACTGCCAGTCTACTTTCGTGTTTTGTCATTTAAGGGGCTGCACACCTATTGGGTGAATCGCACCTTGAATCGCACCTAATGCGGTGTATGAAACGCACTTTTAGAAATTGCAATTTCAATTCAAAATTGATTAATTGTTGAGCCTTAGTTATACTTAGGGATGCATCTGTTTCTTTTTTCAGACAGAGTGCATGTTTTTTGGTACTCATCAATACCGATATTGTTATTGATAGTGAACTGAGTAACCTACTTATTATTATGCGGTCAGGGGCATTATGGCTGCTAGCAATGAACTCATTGTGCTGAGATTTATGTTTAACATGTTATGCTGTTTAAACATTTTTTTAAAAAGAGAGCATGAGGATAGCAGACCTGAGTAACAAGCATTATCAGTGATCATGGAATAACATGCTGCCGAAAGGAAGTGTGCATGTCTCAGTGCTCAGTACCCGCCGAACTGAAGTGCTCTCACATTCTTCTCTGCACTCTCGCTTTACTGCTCCACGCTCACAAATAACTTTGCTTTTGTGCAATTCACAGCTCCTTGCACTCAATTTAACGGCAAAAATTTGAAAAAATGATCCAAAACTTGCCGAAGACCTTTTAAACATGTTAGTTGAAGCTTGTAGCTTCTAAAGCTAAAGATCTGCCCACCATGTTTGCACTGCAGATTGCAGCTTGCATTTTTGCCCAAGCTGTAGTATGTGGTTTCATGCCATCATTATCTAGCATTATCTAAAAAAAGAGCTGTAAAAGTCTGATGTTTTTGCCTTTCAAGGACTTCCACAGTTTCCATTCCATCAGTGTTATTTTGTTATGTTGAAAAACTTGCCCAAGCTAGCAGGTGTGTGCATGCATCTTCGCATGAATATGTCTGAACATGTATCTTGTATGTCTTTGTGTTTGTGTACGTAACCAACGCACACAATTCACCGAAGTCACATTCTGAGGTTTTGACACACTCCTCATCCCTTCTCCTGACATACAGCAATAGGAGAACATATCATATTTTTTTTCACACAGAGAGGAAAGTTCTATACTGAGTCAGGAATGATGATGACAATAAAAATTCAACACTGTTTTTTGTCGAAAAAGTTTTGTGGGAAAAAAAGAACATTTTAAATACAGAATGTTCTTAGTAGTGAAATAGAAAAATATTTAAGATACTAGCTGTCATCATTGATGACTAACTTTTTTTTTTCTCCACGGATTGGAGATTGTACTGGGATGTAACACCGGCGTGTATTTCAGTTTAATTAGTTCTGTTCTGTTACACACATTACAAAGAATGAATAATATACTAATTAGTTTTATTACGTGTTACTTAACAAAACTGGTATTAAGTAAAACTCACACCATATAGATCTACAGAACAATACCAAGCCTATATCAGAAAATCAGCTTACAGTGTGTTTGATGGGACATGTAGGGGCCTACCACATGTTTGTTGTGAATGTACTATTACCGAAGAATACACACAATGTGAAGCTTTATTTCTCACGCACCTCTACATTTCCCAATGTCTTCATCTCTCAGGTAACACGTTCTCCCCTTTTATACTTCATGAATATACACACTGCCCGGCCAAAAAAAAAAGTCGCTGTTTAGATTTTAATAGGCAAATACGTAAGAGTCTATGAATGGATCATTATTAGAGTGATTATAAATGTTGTGATGTTATTTCTATCAAGAGGTGCATCCATTTTTGGTCAAGATCTTGTACTGACACTGAAAGAGGTGAGCACTCTGTAAAGTCTCCTCCAGCACATCCCAAAGACTTTCACTGAGGTTAAGGTCAGGACTCAGAGGTGCCAATTCATGCCACAGCAGCATCCAATGGGTTTTCCCAAACCACCACACATACAGTGGGGTTCAAGAGTCTGAGACCACAATGTAAATCTTTTTTGTTTCATTTAAAACTGCAAATAAAAGTGGTTTTATCATTTTGAAAAATTTAAAACCAAGAAAATATTCAGTATCTCGAATATTTAATATTCAAGATTCTGCATTATTTCAAATGTCGCTTATTTAAATGTAAGCAAATTTGTGATATTGATAATGCTAACTTCTTTGTACAAAAGGTCAGATTTTCTTAAGTATTTATTTTATGGTATTTGGCAGACGCTCTTATCCGGAACGACTTACATGTATCCCATTTATACAACTGAGCAGTTGAGGGTTAAGGGCCTTGTTTAAGGGCCCAGGAGTGGCAGCTCAGGATTTGTGATGGGATTTGAACTCACGACCTTCCACCCAGAAATCCAACATCTTAATCACTGAGCTACCATTACCTTAGCTTCAATAGAAGTCTTATTCCTTCCAATGGAGTGTGGACATTTTCAGACGACACTCCAGCGGATTTGACCTAATATGGATCATCAGATTTTACACAAACTAAACAAATCCATGCTAAATCCAGTGCATGCTGCCTTTAAAGTGAAAAGGGACATGCTGATTGGTGCTGATAATATAATTTGTAATGAACATTTTTGTTTTAAATTAGAAAACAATGCAACATAAACACATTTTCACTAGTGGTCTCAGAGGACCACTTTAGGGCCACACTGTAGGTTATACTAATATATACGTTAGGTTTATAATTAATTTTTGTTCTGTATTTTTTTTTAGTTTTGTGAAGCTGCTTAATGTGCTGTTTATGGTTGGTGGTCTTTGGAAATAATACATAGAACTCTTCGGGATAGTTTACAGTGTAATGTCGGAGTCGTTTCACTTACTCAGTGATGGTGTGAAAGTTAGACTATATGTGTCAACATGTTTGAGGAAACATTTTAGCTTTTACTAATACAGTTATTTAGTATGTGTAATTTTTAATAATCCTTCCAACTTTGGTGGTCATGGTCATACAACCCATTAATTAAGGACCTCCTTACTGGTTCATACCCTGGGTTAAAGCAAGAAAAGGATATATTGGATTTCAGGAGCTCTATTACTTTCAAAGCAGACTTATCTTCTCTGCTTTTAGTGATGTCTAAAAACAGAAAGTAGAGCAGAAACTCTCTTGCCACCTCCAGTCATGCTCCCATCAGCCTCCAGCTCAAGTTCTGGCCTCTTTTAAATTGCAGCTTTCGTACTACAAGTCCCTCAATATCAATTATTCAGTTACAGTGGAACAAAACCTAGTCTAGCATGTGAAATGGCATAACGGTAGTTGACGGGATCAGCTTCGTAAAATTCATGGTAAAGCCCTGCGACCTGTGATTTGTGTGGTTTGTGTGGAAGAAGTTAGTGGCTCCAGAAGGAACACTGCATGTTCAGCACTGGATGAAGTAGCTGTTGATTTAATGTTACAATATATTCTTTTATGGTTAATTCCCATTGTTACATTTAATCTCAGCGCTTTGCCAAGTACTGGCCTGGAGCCACTCATAGAAAAGAATGGGCTCAGCTCCACCGTCACTTATTCCAAAAGATCATATCACAGCGGCAGTGTGAGTGTGTCAGCTGAGGAGTGTGGGGAAAAAAGAAAATCTTACTTTCACTGTCAAGACATGCACAGACTTCAAATGATGTGTCTTCATTAAGCGTGCAGCACTGTCTACTGAAAAAATGGTCAACGGAGATTCAGTTTGTATGTTCAGTGGTGTGTTACCCTTATGAATGGAGAAGTGCTCTTTTATGCTCCACTCGTTCTGTCGGTGGATTTTTCTTAAAAAGGGGTCCACAGGGGTCTATATTTATTTTTGACTCCTTAAAGTTATTAGCTTGTTTCACTGTCATATCAGTTGGTTTGGTCTAATCCAAACCTCAATAGTTCTAAAACAAGTCATATTGTAATAAGTCATACTAATGTCAATTTCAATAAAATGATTTCTGTGAGTGGAAAGATGAGGAATAATAATAATAATAATAATAATAATAATAATAATAATAAAAAACTCTATAGTGCCATTAAATGGCCAAAACATTACTGAAAACATTTACATAATAATCTTAAATTTGAATAGTTGGATTATGTGGATTTTTGTCAGAAAAAAGACAATTTACAGCATTTCCTCTGAGAAAACATCACCAAAAGGTTACAATCTTTGAAAAAAATTGTTTATGTGGAGTATCTGCCATACAGGTCAACACCTTCTGACCAATCGGAAGAGAGAATCTAATAGTGCCGTGGTAGAATGTAGCATATAATAGGCTATATCGGTGATCAGTTCAGGCTGGTAGCTAGTGACACCAAATGTGAAACTAGTTTTCAGTGAATCATTAGCCATGTAACTGCAGTTAGCTGTTATGCTATTTTTAGTAGTATGCTTTAAAATAAAAGCAAGTGCTAGTACAGTTCAATGTCTTGGATTAAAAGAATGATTAATGGTGATTATGAAATTATTATTTACATCAGATTTATATAATGAGCCATTTCAGGTATGTGCCTGCAAGACTGAAAAAATTCATTATTCCTCAATGAACCATTAAATCGTAAGAAGACGTCATGGCTGGATGTACTCAGTGGCTGTAGATGGAGAGTGTATAGTGTATTTTTAGCTCCCTCTGTAGTGTTAAATTTGCTATAGTGATTTAGCCAGGCTCTTAGCACACTGATGCATGTGCTACCCATCTCTACTCATATTTAGCTGGCCTTATAAGGAAAAAGTAATCATGGTAATAAGACCAGACCCCATTCTTAACATATGAAAAAGTTTATCATAGCTTATCATTGTGTAGACGTGATTGGGATCCTCTTGTGACCAGGAGAAACTGCTGTGCGCTCCTGATCTCAGCAACCCGTAGTTTTGTGAATAACGCACTTTCCTTATTTAATCTTGTACAGCCTTGTCCCGGAATTCTGCAGTACAGCGTTTTTGGTTTTAGACATCTGTTATGCCAAAGGTAAGGCTTTGGAGATTATCAGTAGGCAGGAGCTGTTTTCATTGGCCGAGGCCCAAGCTTCTAAGCTCATTTTCAGTAAGAGCAGCAATCTGCTCTCTGACAAGCAAGCCTCTTAATCATCCATCCTACCAGTGCTGAACCCTGACACCGTCTCTGCAGACTACACTGTCCCTGATGGGACGTTCAGCGCGGTCCCTGTTTCTTGCTAGTGCTACGTGCATGCTAATGTTTGTTTGTACTAGTACAGTCTAATATACCAGAATCAGATCCTTATTTATTGGCCAGTAAAGAAATCTTACAAGGCAGTTGCTTGAATTGAAAAAAGAATTATTATTAGAACAACTAAAATATTTCATTATTGGGGTGAGTTAAATAATTTTAAGTGTAAGTACTACAGTTTAGCATATCCACTGCTGTATGTACAAGTAAAATATGATTGTTATATAGAAAATATATAGATAAAACAGTATACAACTGCATGGTCTATACATGTATATGTATACAGTATGTACAGTACAGTGTACAGTATACTCTCATGTATACCATAGCGCTGTTGAGTTCTCAATTCTGATTGGTGGTGATTAATTTTCTAAAACAGAAGTTTTATATTAATGCTCCTGACAGGTTTATATTAATGCTCTTGTTCTAATACATTATCATTTCTATAGTAACAGCTGATAGTAACTGCTGACAGGAGTGGAACCCGATGTGGTCTTCTGCTACCGTAGCCCATCCACCTCCAGGTTTGATGTGTTATGAGATGCTTTTCTGTTCACCACGTTTGTAAAGAGTGGTTATGTTGAGTTACCATGGCCTTCCTGTCAGCTCTGGCCATTCTCCTCTGACCTCGCTCATCAACAAAGAGTGTCTAGCTGCAAAACTGATACTCCCTGGATGTTTTTTGCACGATTCTATGTAAACTCTATGTTGTGCATAAAAATACCAAGAGATCAGCAGTTACTGTAATACTCAAACCAGCCCATCTGTCACTAACAACCATGCCACGGACAAAGTCACTGAGATCACGTTTTCCCCCATTTTGATGTTTGAACATTAACTAAAGCTCTTGAACTGTATTTGCAAGATTTTATGCATTACGCTGCTGTCACATGATTGGCTGCATGAATGAGTGCAGGTGTACTGCTGTTTCTAATAAAGTGGCAAGTGTGTGTACATACAGCACATAATCCATCCACTTTCCATACCGCTTATCCTACACAGGGTTGTGGGGGAGCCTGGAGAATATCCACGAGAACTCGGGCACAAGGTGGGGGATCACCCTGCACGGGGTGCCAGCCCATCGCAGGGCACGATCGCACACACATTCACACACTACGGACAATTTGAAAATGGCAATCAGCCTACAATCCATATCTTTGGACTAGGGGAGGAAATTGGAGTACCCAGAGGAAACCTCTGAAGCACGGGGAGAACGCCACGCACACAGGACAGAGGGGGGAATCGAACCCCCAACGCCGGAGGTGCGAGGCAAACGTGCCCCTCCACACATAATATTTGTACAGTTTTTCTTTTCGTGGTTTGTGTCAATGTGTTTACCCACATTGTCCAGTACTGAAGTCACCTGGCTCATTCAGCCATAATTTATCAGAGTAGCACCAAAACAATCGGAGCCTAAGCTAAACCAGACATCCTTTTCCTCCTGCCCTGGATCTGGCACATATAACATCTAAGACTGATTGCATTTTTAAAAGTGGATCTGTTTTGCACATTCCAGGATTGTTAGAAAACTCCATATAAGACCTCTTAGCTTTCAGGTCCTTCTCAGACTAACAATACGGCTGCTCTCTCACAAGAAAACATCCGCTGTGCTCTCGTCTGCTTCACTATAGTGTTCCTGCTAATGTGCTCAATTGGAGCCCTACTCTAATAACACAGCAAAGATGAGGACGTGGTAAATTCGGACACAGAGGCATGAGAATGGCCTCTGTTATGTCATTAAAATATCCTGCTGGCAAGCCTTGTGCGGAAAAGAGGAAACATCTTTCAATTGTTTGTGGCAACAGCAACCGCATCAGACATGCACTGGGGCTGTGTTCCAACTCAGACAACAAAGGCGACAAATTCCAGCATCTAAACGAGCGACCCAGAGTGACCTGAGCTGTTTGGCTAAATGGAGATGCAGCACATGAGCCATAAACTACTG
Source organism: Pangasius djambal (assembly GCA_022985145.1). Lineage (NCBI taxonomy): Eukaryota > Metazoa > Chordata > Actinopteri > Siluriformes > Pangasiidae > Pangasius > Pangasius djambal. The sequence continues at coordinate 7,091,272 of CM040981.1, read as the reverse complement.
TGCATGTTTTTTTTTTTTGTTGTTTTTTTTTTTCCTGAGTGGCTGGAATGCGAGGGTGGGCCTTTTGGGCTGCGTCCTACTTCACTAATAGCTACTTACTTTGTTCAGATGTTGACAGTACTTCATTAAGAGAGGAATTTTAAGATTTGAGATAAGTGTCCACTTTCTGGGATAGTTCACTCCTTATGCTGCTTTGCCCATCGATTTTAGACAAATATAGCTGTAGATACTCCCTGTCATTGCCCACAGTGGGTGTATCTGTCTCTCATTTAGACTATTATTTGAAGTGTTCAGGATTAGAATAGGAAAATTTTTCAGGCCTACCTTGACATTATTGGTTTGTGTGTTTGCAGATGTAGCTTCTCTTTCATTTTTGACACCTAAGCAAAAAATTCAGGGCAATACAGAGTGAACTGAACAGAACCGATGACTCTGGATAGTGTGTTATGAGCAAATCCATATTTTATGGTCATATTGTCTCATACAGGCTGTGTGTGTGTGTGTGTGTGTGTGTGTGTGTGTGTGTGTGTGTGTGTGTGTGTGTGTGTGTGTGTGTGTGTGTGCGCATGAGATAAGACACAGCATTGGAAAGACTCAGTAGTAGGCCAAAAATATCATATCACAACACATCACCTTCATGATACACAATATGTAAAAAATATTATTTTGCTGAGATTTTGCCAACAAAGCACAAACTGTAGGTTCAGAGATTGTTGTCCTGCGTTTACAAAAATGAACATATTTCACGTAAATGGAGTGAAAATGAAACAAAGTCATGCTAATAAAGGCTTATGGTAATTACAATGTCCATTTACATTTATTTCTGAAGCAAAATGAATTTTTGTAATAAATACTTATTGTTTTAGAATTTTTATCCCAAGTTAAGCCCCATGTTGGGCACCAAACCCAGTCACAGGGGTGGCACAAGCTAGTGCACGCTCAGTGTCTGTCCCAAGCCTGTTCCAAAAGACTTATTACCACCTCACACCCAGTGTCTGAGGATAGGCTCCGGCTCCACCGTGACCCTGACCAGGAAAAAGCGGGTACTGAAAGTGAGTGAGAGTAGATTTTAACGTTAAACACGTAGTTTCAAGTCAAAATTAAATTGTTTTCCCAGACTAGTAGTTTTCATTTAGAAGCTAGGAGAAGCAGCCGTCATGTGCTCAGCCTATATGGGAAGTTATTAGAAAAGCCTCCTGGGTGAAGCTTCTCATGAAGCTGCTTGAGAAGATGCCAAGAGTACACAAAATGTCATCAGGAAACTGTTCAGAATGTAAACAGTAAAATAGTTTTGATATGTTTAACACTTTTCTTGGTCATTGCATGATTCCAGATATGTAATTTCATAGTGTTAATGGGTTCATTAATATTCTGAAATAGCAGGTGTGCAAAGCTTTGATGATAGTGTATTTTTAGACATTTTCCCACAGGAGACACAAATATATGGCACTGGAGAATGAGAGTGTGTGTGTGTGTGTGTGTGTGTGTGTGTGTGAGAGTGATGGAGACAGGGAGTATGACTCAGCCATTTTTACATCTGAGCTCCTGCAGCATGTTGAAGCTGTTTCATACCCTACACTCTCCAACATCTCTCTCTCTCTCTCTCTCTCTCTCTCTCTCTCTCTCTCATCTCAATACATCACATCTGATCTCTGGATCTCAAGTAATTTATTTATTCAGATTTAATTTCAGATTCAGATTTCAGATAAGTATGCTGTCCCTTCAGCATTGAACAATATAAAAGGACCTCAGACTAACTGAATTGGTTTCACTGGGAGAATTAAAATACATTTTTACAGAATATGGAGGCTTGCTCCATCGATAAATGCTGCTGTAAGATAATTGCTATTTCTCAGATCGTTTTATGTTGTTATGCTAACTGTATTGTATCTATTTGTTTTTATGTGTTTGCTTGTTGAAACTTTGTATTCTGCCCTCTTGGCTATGTCTCTCCTGAAAAAGAGATTTTTAATCTCAATAAGATATTACCTGGTTAAATAAAGGTTAAATAGTGTTGATAATCTTGAAAAGAAAATGTATAGTTCTGAGTTTTATTTGTGTTCATCCCACATACAACCTCGATTGTAACATTGTTGGCCAGGAAAATTGTTCTTTACATTGTTTAAACCAGTATTATGGTTTTTGGGTGATTTGGTTTGGATTTTCACGGCCATAATACTTTAGTAGGTGCTAGAGTATGCATCTATCTATCTATCTATCTATCTATCTATCTATCTATCTATCTATCTATCTATCTATCCATCCATCCATCCATCCATCCATCCAGCCATCCATTCATCCATCCAGCCAATAACTTGAATGTCCCAGAAGTTCTATTCCTCTAATACCACAATTGCCAACAATTACAATTTGTGATGTACAGGGTGTCCATGCCAGCACCATGTTGGTTGTGCCTTCATCAGTGGATGTTCATGGACGTCCACTTTTCGGTTGATCTGCAACACTTCCAGTCTTTTTGAATTTGTTAATAAGTTTGGCAACAGTGTTGTGTGTGATGTGCTTGCCAAGTTTCCTGTTAAAGTCCATCCCAACCTGTGACAGCTTCCCGATCCAGCCATGAGAATGATTTCAATATGCTCTTCTTTCCTTAAAGGCTATCTGTGAAAATATATATATAAAATATAAACTTATTATGGAAAATGTTGGATGGCATTTAGCTAAAAAGTGTTAATTTCTCCTGTGTATGGAGACTTTTGGAACACCCTGTATTAATGAAAGAAAGAAGCCTTTATTTGGTCTCATATACATTACAGCACAGTGAAATTCTTTTCTTTGCATATCCCAGCTTGTTAGGAAGCTGGGGTCAGAGCACAGGGTCAGCCGTGATACGGCGCCCCTGGAGCAGAGAGGGTTAAGGGCCTTGCTCAAGGGCCCAACAGTGGCAGCTTGATGATACTGGGGCTTGAACCCCTGACCTTTTGATCAGTAACGCAGATCCTTAACCATCGAGCCTTTTATAGTTACGTTTACTGTTATGGAATGTCCACAAGATTTAGGTTATAGCAGCTATAATCAGTCATTCACTCACCAGCCTCGCTCTCTTTAAGTTAATAAGACAGAACACAAGAAGCTGCACAGTGCAAGTCCTCAGAGATGAAGACTTTCTCATGGTGGAAAACATACTGACTATTACAAAGCACTGACACTGTCACTGACACACTCCTTCTATAAATGTTAAATAAACGTCTCCTTACAGAAACCTTCCGCATATCCAAGGTTACACTTTTTTTTGTTTTGTTAAATAACGTGCTTTTGTAATCTGTTTATTGTTAGCAGAAGACTAGCAGTAGAGCATCCACCTTGCAAGTCACTGTGAAATAGTCGTTACTATAAAAACTATAACGTATTAGAATGAGTGCCTTAATGCTAACCTTATAACTGGAACTGTCAGCACTGTTGTGATGAAAGCGCTCTATTATTTCATTATTTCATTATTTATTTCCCTGTCACTGCAGGATTGTAGAACAGGAGTGTTGAAAATAGCCACATAGAAATAATTGTGATTAATTGTTTAATTATTTGTGCCACTATTGTACAAGACTAATAAGAGTGGAATAATCCATAGATTTATTTTCAGGTTTGCAGCATTAGTGCTATTGACCATCTTTTCCTGCATTGTAAATTGTTTCTTCTAAGTTTTTTCGCTATTCTTTATCTTCTGGCTTAAAAAAATCTAGCAGAGATGTTGCATTTGGCTTTTTGAGACGCAGCCTCAATCTGTGCCGACGGAAATTATGCAGGTGTCAAGATCAGTTTAATTTAAAATTGTTTGTGATTTCTGAAATGTATTTCTGCTGCACATACACTATATGAACAAAAGTTTATGGACACTTGACCATCACACCCATATGTGGGCTTTTTCTAAACTTTTGCCACAAAGTCAGAGGCACATTATTGTCTAGAATGACTTTGTATGCTGTAGCATTAAGATTTTCCTTCACTGGAACTAAGAGGCCCAAACCTGTTCCAGCATGACAATGCCCCTGTGCACAAAGTGAGCTCCATGGAGACATGGTTTGCCAAGGTTGGTCAGGAAGAACTCGAGTGTCCTGCACAAAACCCTGACCTCAAGCCAACCGATCACCTTTGGGATGAACTGGAACACCAAATAAGTTCCCCAGATGTGCTCATCCAACATCAGCGCCTGACCTCACTAATGCTTTTGTAGCTGAATGAACACAAATCCCCACAGCCACACTCCAAAATCTAGTGGAAAGCCTTCCTAGAAGAGTGAAGGTTATTATAACAGCAAAGGGGGACTAAATCTGGAATGGATGTTCAACAAGCAGATATGGGTGTAATGGTCAGGTGTCCACAAATTTTTGGCCATATAGTGTATATTGATTTTAAATAGCTTAGGATAGAGCTAATATGTTGAGTGTAGACCTGTAATATAATGGAAAAACATTTCACGATAATTAATTAAATCACAGGAATGTCTAATAAAACAAAGTGATCTATAATAGTCAAATTCAGCTAAAACAATAGTGGTCTTAATCCCCATGCTGTAGTTTAGCAGTATGCTAGTAGTTATGCAACACACACCACCCCACTAATGCTGAGCAGGAGGCCTCTGGTTCCTCTGGGAACCCAGCTGAGGTTGTCCAGGTTTTTATGAACATGTAGCACTCTATTTCGTTTGTGTGACTTCCAGATGCTGAGGAACAACAGCCAAGAGGCTGAGAAAAGCACCAGCAAGCAGTTGCACAAATACACACTGCTGTGAGTCTGGGTCTGTGATTGTTTCAGTCTGATGAGCTGTGGGTTATTAATGGCCATTTCTCATCACTCAGTGCAGAACTAAACAATTTTAAATCGTTTTCCCACTTACTGTGCTCTCTAGGGTCCTCCAGATGAATTCTGGGCGTGTGTGTGTGTGGATGTGCACGTACTGTATGTGGGTGCATCTTATGTTCTGATCTGTGAGACGCTCATTGATTCGAGGATTTGGAGAATGTACAAGTTTTCCAAGATTAAGATCTGCTTGGCTTTCCATGGAAAAAGTAAAGGATATTTACAGAAATCTTTAGGGTCAGTGGTAGATCAGTGTTTAAGGCTTTGTGCTAGTCCAAGGGAGGTTGTGAGTTCAAGCTCCAGGGCTCCAGAGAGCCACTGTTCAGTCCTTGAACAAGATCTTTAACCCCATCTGCTTTTTTTTTTTTTTTTTAACTCCATCTTCTTCTTTTTTTTTTTATAGTTAGGCGAAAGAAAAACCCTGACTGTTACATTAGTGGCTGAGCTACTGGTTTGTCGCAGTGTATAATGCCAGCTTGTGCCTTAATGACTCATTTAATTGTCATACTAATGCCATTGTAAAATCCAGCATAACCCTCTCACCACCACTTGTGCTGACAGGAAACTTTACCATTATTAGCCCCGATGCTAGCGCACGACGGAGATTTAGTTAAGAGGATGCCAGCTTAGATCAAGCTTGTTAGCTTTGTGTTGACAGAGATAGTGGTAACACACACTCCCTAATCTCTGAAGTAGCTGTGTGAAACCAGTGCGGGAAAAGTCATATCTTGTTTCTCTTTAGAGTTCTTGGCGCTGTATTAAAGCTTTCATTGTTGTGATGCCAGTGTTTAAATATTCCCAGAGTTTAATAGTGCAATTAATTCTGGAAGGGCTCTAAACTCAGGCCATGCACAGACACACACACACACACACACACACACACACACACACACACACACACACACACACAGAGAGAGAAGCACGATGGCTGTGCCGTCAGTCCAAGATTCAAATGACCAAATCCATACCCATTACCTGTATAGTGCACTTGTATGGAAGTATATTATTATTATTATTATTATTATTATTATTATTATTGTCTGAAGCAAATTTGAAGAATATCTGGTGTGTAGAGCGAGACCCTGTAGCTTTTAAGGCTACATGTACTATACCAGGCAGTTTTCTCATCTGTAGGCTAATCAATGGATAGAACATAAGATGCATATTTAAGTGCGTTTTGAAAGTTAACTTACCTGTTTATCATAAACCCTGGCATAACATAGCCTAACTATGCCACTGTGCTTTCACAAAGGCTGTGTCTCAATCCTTATACTACTGTACTAAAAGGCATGTTTACTACACTAATGGCACTGTTGACAGTGTACTAATTTGACATAATATTTACTCTGGTATATGCAGTTCAAGGCACTGAATTTTGAATTCCCTTGACGATTGCAAAATGTCCAGAGGCAGCAAATCCGCCCCAAACCATGACACTCCCTGCATCTTGCTTCACATTTGGATGAGATTTGGTGTAACTTGCATTTCTGCCAAAACATTTTCTCTGTGCCGTGTCCTTCCATTAGCACCATTTTTGTCCTTAAACGAACAGGGACTTAAGTTCTAGACATCTGCCCTCTTCCACATACCTGAGCTCACAGACACCCACAATTGCGTGGTGTCGCTGTGATTGATAGGGGAGAGAGAGTATAACATCCCTCCCACCCAGAGAGCACGGCCAATTTAGCTCCCTTGGCTCTTGACCACAGATTCCTTTGGCATTGTCGGGACTTGTAATCTCTTGACGATAGGGTACACTCTTTTCTGTAGATTGATGAACAGTCAGGTCTTTAGAAATACTTTTTTTTCCCCCTAGATTCATGCCTATCTACAGTTCTAAGGAAATGTGTTTTGACTGAGCATGGTTTGCATGAACAGCTTTTTTGAGAAGGGAAGATTCTATCAATAACCAGAGTTTGTGTGCTTTTTGTGGTGCAGGCCAGGGCATCTGTTCAACTCACACACTTAATCTCTTAATCTCATCTCAGTTACTGGAACCCTAAACCTACATTGTGAATGAATGCTCAGTGGTGTATTCGGTAGTGACAAGACCAGTACAATTGTTTGCTTGTTCATCATTATTTTCAAGAGGTTGTGTTTAACTGAAGCTTCATGTGAGCAGTATAGTTAACTCTGTAACACTTCTGAATCTCAGTGCATTGGGAAAGTATCCAGCTAGAACAGTGTGACTCAGGGGATGCAGAACACCCTTATAATGCAGCCACAGGAAATAGCAAGTAGGGGCCCAATTCAGAGCATGTGTGTTATAGAAATAAATAAATACATTGGAAATATACAGTTTCTACATTACTGGTATATTTAGGTGTATTTAGGTAATGTGAGGAACTCACCAGTGTATATTTGTGTGTGTTTGTGTGTTAGGCAGTCACTGGCAGAAGTTTCGGGGAGGATTTCAGAGGCAGCCTGGACAACGGAATCCTGTTGTGCGAGTGAGTTCACTTCTGTTCTTGTTTGCACACACTTATCAACTACATGATAATACAATGAACAACTGTTAACCATGTGAGCAAGAGGTATTGACACAATATGAATGTGTACTTCAGAGCTGTTTTATTTAGATAAACTGGAAGATGAATTCTCAAGAAAGGATTAATTAATAATACATCACACGCGAGAACTCGGATGTTTGAAGGTTAAACATTAGTATCGACAGCAGTTCCGGAGGTGACTTATTTTAACCATAAGAGGAAGGTGATGAGAGAGAGACGGATAGGCTGAGAGGGAAAATTCTTGGAAGTGAGTTCTCCCCATATGTGTATCATTTTTATGTCCTGTATAATTTACCGATGCTTAGTGTGACATCACTAACAATGACTATCTGCATATTTCTACCAGAGAGAGCACCTGTGTGTCTAAACATGCATGTACTGTATGGTATGCATGTACTTTGTATATGCACGGTCTCCAAGAAGTAATAGTTGTGGATTTTTTTTATTTTTTCTGCACATTTAAGCAGAAAAAAATGCCAGCAATGTGTAAGAACAGAACCAAATATCCATCCATCCTTCCATCCATCCATTTTCTATACTGCTTATCCTGCACAGGTTCGAGGGGGAGCCTATCCCAGGGAACTCTGAGCATGAGGTGGGACACACACCCTGGACGGGGGGCCAGCCCATCGCTGGGCACAATCACACACACACTCGCACATCCATGCACACAATATGGACAATTTGATAATGCCGTTCAGCCTACAACGCATGTCTTTGGACTGGGGAGGAAACTGGAGTACCTGGAGAAAACCCCCCAAGCATGGGGAGAACGTGCCAACTCCGCACACACAGGGTGGAGGAGGGAATTGAGCCCCCAACCCTGGAGGTGCGAGGCAACCAACCACTAACCACTGAGTTGCCCCCACTAAACATAAAATGAAATACATATATAAAAAAATTACAGTCTATACAACAGAGTAGTCGTTCAAATGGGTAGGATACTTTATGCTACTTTAGTTGTGTAAAGCCAGGTTTACACTGTATGATATTGCTGTCACAGACAACAGTGCACATTGTAAAATAATTGTTTGGTCATGAGTTGAGATCGACGATCTTAAAATGCATAATTACATGTGGTCATTAAGCAGCAGCCTAAGTTCTGGCCGTGTCATAAAAAAGATTTTGTTTAAAATCTCAAGCGTGAGAATGCTCGTCTACAAGCCACCAGCAGGAGGGCGACATAGAATGACGTGAAACTCGAAATGTTTGTTTGAGCAAGCGATCCTTTAAAAGGTCGATTTATTCAAATTAAATAATACAACATTACCAGCTTACTTGCCCCTCGTACAGTGAGTTGCACAGCTAAAAGGCATTCTAATGAACTGAATACATATCCTCATTACCTCAAGCTGACTTTGAAAAACGGACATTCCCTGTTGTCCTCTTTTACTCGTCCATGAACGTCTCCAAACTCTTCTTCTCCTTTTAAACGTTTTATCTAAGCGCAACTATTTTACCGAGGGCTTGTTTCTGTTTATCCCACCCTGTTTTCTGCACGAGCCCGGATCACGCTGATCGATAACGTAAGCTACACTTATCTTTAATCACAGGACTATCATTAGAGGGTCTTCTTCTTATAGTCTGACATGGACAGCATGCTGTCACGCAGTCTGTTATGTTCCGAATTCAGCCAAGATTATATTGGATCTCACGGAGAGTCGAAATGAATCATTTTAAAAGATGATTTATGTTTATGAAAAAAAAAATTATGATAAAAGCATGATACTGCTTCATCATAAATTTCTTTGTTTAACAAAGCACAATTTTCGGCTTCTGCAGTTAATGCTATACAAAAGCAGAGTGTAGCACCACTGCGAATGTTTATTATCAAGTAGGTTTATTATTATGGTACGTAAATGGAGCTACTTGCTAAATGTTTTGGATATGTTTTGAGGCATGATGTTTTGGACAAAAATCGGATCCTTTCGGGCCTTAGATTTTATTGGCTGCGTTAATAAATTTGTATTTAAAGTGAAGCGAAGTGACGTGTAGCCAAGTATGGTGACCCGTACTCGGAATCTGTGCTCTGCATTTCACCCATCCAAGGGCACACACACAGTAGTGAACACACACACACACACACAGAGCAGTGGGGGGGATCGGTGCCTTGCTCAAGGGTCTCACCTCAGTCGTGGAATTGAGGGTGGAAGAGAGCGCTGGTCATTCACCCCCCCCCCACCTACAATCCCTGCCGGACCTGAGACTCAAACCCACGACCTTCAGGTTCACCTTCAGGTTACAAGTCTGACTCTCTAACCATTAGGCCCATCTTAGAACATCTTGAACATCTATATTATTTTGTCCCATGAGATGATGGCAAGTTTCTTTAAAAAAAAGAAGTCTCAGGTTTGTCCTGAAGGATTTCAAAGTTTTTAGGTATAATTTCAGCCACTATTTTTTTTAGGATAACCATGCACAGAAGAAATTCTTTCTGATTTAGCTGTCGGTTGTTTACTCTGTTCATTCTCTCAGTGCTGTTAACACAATCCATGGCATCATCTATGCCTTTCTTAGGAAATCCACAGTTTTTCCTGAAGGGAATCATCAATTTCCTTGGAAATGTTTTTAAGTCTGAACAGCTGTGAATGAAGGAACAGAGTTGTTTTTTTTTTTTTTTTTTTTGCAGTACTTTGAATGTGGATTTATAATGAACGGTATTCAGAAAGAAGAATTTTTTGATTTATCTGACCTGACATGTCTAAAATAGCTAAGCTGGAGTCAGGCTGTGTGATACTGTATGTACTCCAGGGCTGGGTAAAACTTTGGAAATAGAAGAAATAACAACTGGAGACTTTCAAGTGTGCATGAAGCAATGCCAAAAAATGTGATCAAAGTATCTGAGAAACAGTGTGAGTACGTGTTTAATAAACAAAACAAAACAAAAAAAACCTTTCCTCAACGAATCCAACAGAGGTTCATATAGAAACAGGACCTTTCATCCAAAATGAGGGTGGTGCCCCTTCCTACAGAAAGGAGTGACCAAATTTGATGTGCATTTATAACAATAATCTACATTAATTTTTATATGTAAGACACTTTAAACTACAGGGTGTCCCAAAAGTCTCTATACATAGGGGAAATCAACACTTTTTAGCAAAATGTCTTCCAAAATTTTTCATTATTAGTTTATATTTTTCAGATAGCCTTTAAGAATGCCTTTGACAAAAGAAGAATGTACTGAAATTATTCTCATGGCTGAGTCGGGAGAGACAACTCCGTGTGTGTTTACAAAGAAATGGCAATCATTTAGAGGTACATTTCGTTATTATCATGTAGAGGTTTCACATTATGTTATATATGTTTTGTACATTTTTGTTGCATTTTATTGTAAGTTTTTGCAAAAAAAAGTGTTACTTTCCCATATGTATGGAGACTTTTGGGACACCCTGTACAGTATGCCAATACATTTCAGTTAAATTTCTTTTCTTTTCCTTTTTTTTTTTTTTTTTGCTCTTTAGAACTTTGTTTCTCCCTTAATACCTAAGGTATGTGTTCATAAAATTGCACATTTACACTATTAGAGGATTAGTTAATCATTTGGCGGAGTAACCTGTATAACCTTAACTTATAATCTTGGAGGAAAAAACAACTTATGAGGTCACTTACGATTTAATAAACACGAGAAATTTTACAAAGGAAAAAAGCCAAATTATTTTCATTTATTTTCACTTGTGTGTTTAGATTCTTTGGATTCACTTGTATCCAAAGACGTGTACTAGTGCATAACCTTAAGGTCGTACGGTGCAAAAAATAATATCTAAGCAACTGAAGGTATCTTGAATAAAAGAAAAGCTGTCTAATATTTCTCATTATCTCATATCATGATTGTTATATAACAAATATAAGACCATTAAGCCTTTTCCTAGACATATTTACTGATTTCAAGCTTAAAGTCGTATTATTCTTTTGGCGGATAATTTTGCTTCTTTCTAGAATTAAACGCTTGGAATGATCTGCTAATAGAATGAAACAATTCCAAGCATGAAATTAGTAAAAATGTCTAGAAATAGGCTTAATGGTCTTATATTTGTTATATAGCAATCTCATAATGAGAAATATTATGTAACTAGCACTAGGCATAATAATCTTTTTAATTTGAATCTTTTTAACCATAATTTGTTTAAAGACAATCTAATAAAGGGTTGAATTGGTTGAATTTGCCTATATTCAGCATAGTTTTACTTGCTCAGATAGCATTTTTTGCATTTTTATTTTCAATGCTCGAGAAACTGCTTAAGATTTCCTAGGAGCTCTGGTACTGGATGACTGTTTTGTGCTGTAGATCAGGGGTTCTCTATCTTTTTGTACCTAGGCACCCCTTTAACTCTTTAAGATAAATTCCACAGACCCCGACAGTATGGATTTATTTCATGAACAATATTTTAGATTCTTCAAATGATATTTTTTGAAGCACAGAGCTTTCTCTTCCTGAAATTTCCACTGACCGAACACAGGTCTGAGTTGACTTTGGTGCTTGGACCCCTAAATATAATAACTTTGATAATGTAGGTTGTGATTTCTACCACTGTAACAAAATAAAAAATATTAAAGGACCTCCTGGCTATGCTTCATGGATCCCATTTTGAGAACCATTGCTGTAACTAGTGTTAGTGTATATCTATCCAGATGTGCACTGTGTGTGTGTGTGTGTGTGTGTGTGTTGCATCTTGCATTTGTTTTGTTTTTTTAGATTTGTGAGAGCAGGCACACACACACACACACACACACACACACACAAAGGTAAATCAACCAGATTTATGAAACTTCGTTGTCTGTCAGCAGCTAGCCTGTCATCTGTGTGTGTGTGTGTGTGTGTGTGTGTGTGTGTGTGTGTGTGTGTGTGTGTGTGTAAGATAAGGGCCCTGGAGTTAAAACAGATGGATTTACTACACTAATGCTAATGTTTTGGTGAACACAAACACACACACTCATGCGTGCACACACACACACACACACACACACACACACACACACACACACACAGAGGCTTGGTCCAAAGTTACCCTGTCATCATTCCATCTTAAATCAACAGATGAAGAGATTTTAAAGTGCTTTTAACTTCAGATGTGAAGTCCGTTTATCATTCATAGCACATTGTGATAAAGATCAGCACTTTCTAATGCCAGTGTGTGTGAAGTTCAGTCTTCAAAGCAGAACTAACCACACCTCGTTACATGGCCACAGAGGAAACATTCCAGTCATTACATGTCGTCATTCTTATTTGGTCAGCTCGCGCGCACACACACACACACACACACACACACACACACACACACACACACACACACGGAGGATATTAGGATTTTCAGGCTGTCCATCATTTAAATAAGGGGGCAGGGTAGAAACAGTAAGTAATAATAGGTAAAAGTGCATGTTTTGTGGTTTTGTGGGGCAGAGAGTGGGGCAGAAACAGCAAATCAGAACTACAAAACCAAAAACATAACAGCAAATTCAGAAACTCGACAGCAAAACCAAAAACACAACAGCGTTAACTCAAGACTCAAGAGTTACACCCTTAAACTGAACAAAATAATTCTTAGATCATCATATTTAAATTAAGGACAGAATTTCCACGTAAGTAAAATATGTAAGTAAATTTGTAGGTAAGTACAGGTAAATGGCAGATTTATGTTAAACTCATTCAATAGAATTATGTACATTTAATTTATTGTAGTAACACGGACATTATATCAACATGTAAAAACTACATAAGGCCATAATCACTTTTTAGAGAGTGTCACATACTCGTTGCTGATTGGATGTATAGTGTATGACTGTGAGAAAAAAAAAGAATTGACTAGCGAAAATGATTTAACGAGAAGTTAGTTATGCTATTATAGCGAGGAGTATAGCCTATCATCTGTGTGTTTGTGTGTGTGTGTGTGTGTGAGAAGGGCCCTGGAGTTAAACCAGGTTAGCAAAAACAAGTAGTAATGCTGACAATTATGAGAAGTTAGTTATGTTATTATAATGAGAAATATTTTTTATCTATTGAATAACTCAGGTTTCAGGGTTCATCAGTAGATTCATTTAGGCTGATATTGTCTTTTAATGTAGACATCCTCTAGCTCTCCGTTTTCCGTGGACTCTCTAACCAACACGTGCTGCAGCCAATCAGCAACGAGCATGTGATGTACAGTAAGGACGTATGTTTTCCAGTTTGTTAATGCTATTGTGCTTTTGGTTTTGCTGTTGTGTGTATTTTGTACTTTCTGGCCACAGCAACTACATGCTACAGGTTTTTCTGGGCTGAAATGATTCTCTTTTGCGCATATCCTAACGGGATAGAACTTTCTAGCGTTAAACGCTGGTTACCTCTCAGAAGCGAAAAGGGAGAAGATTGCTTTTAGAGATTATGACTCCAATGTAGCGCAGGACCATGGTGGACATTTTGACAGCCGGTATCTGATCACAAACTCAATTCATCAGGCCATTTCCCTGTGACAGCCTGCTCAAAGCATGATGTTCACTGCGAGAGAAAATCACATTTAGCTAGCAAGGTTTAGGCAGAATGACTGTTTTTACCACCGTGTTTGTTAAACTGGGATCTTACATAATATGGTCTTTACAGGAAGAAAATCTAGGCAAGATTAAAAGTAAATAACACATTTCCATGTCATTTTATTGAAGTATTTATGGTTTCTTAAAGTTGGTGTCAAATTTTCTTATAGGCAGATTTTTTTATTAGATTTTACTCATACCTCATTTAAAGTGGAATGAGTGTCCCATACTACAATTTAAACTTGAATGTGAAACTACCGTACTTTCATTTTTTTTTTTTTTTTTACTTAACCTACAAATTAAATTAAAGAAATCAGTCCATAAACACTGACTCGGTGTGAAAGATCTCAACTGGATTGACTTATAGCTCCAGCCAACTGACAGTGCAGTATATAAACATTTTATAAAACTTTTTGTTTAAGTAACTTTTATGAAAGTAGTGGTTTCTGTCCTTCCGAATGCTTCAGAAGCCTGTTCGGACGGAAGCATATATCAGTCTAAATCCTTACCCAATCTCCTTACATTAACCCTGATCCCTGAACTCCTAGCCTCTGACATCTAACCTAGCCCCCGGTGTTTCAGCTTTTTGTTTTGTTTTGTTTTGTTTTGTTTTGTTTTTCCTCTCAAACAAAAGCTGCACTTTTTTTGTATAACGAAAAAAAGCATTTGTTTTTATATGGACCAGTTCATTGTCCTCAAAAGGTCAAATGTATCATGTTTTCTTATTATTATGGGATCATATCACAAATGGATAAAAAACCTGGAGACACACAAACAGACAAACACGCACACACACACACACACACACACACACAGACACACACACACAAAAGCAGAAAAAACACAAAAGGTACCATAAGGCCATTTATCAGCCAGTGTGTAGAAGAGTGATTCAAACAGCCGCGGTTCGAGTTTAGTGCTGTGATGTTTGTGTGTGTGTGTGTGTGTGTGTGTGTGTGTGTGTGTGTTATCTGATCTAATCTATATAACCTATATAAGAAGAACAAAGGGAATTCCAAGAATGAGCACTCATTTCCTTCACAAACCTGAACACATGAGCTCAGTCACACACACACACACACACACACACACACACACACACACACACACACACACACACTGTTTGGATTCTGGGAAGTGTACAGAATAGAATTACATGTTTTGGAGTAATTGCTATATGCTTACAGGAAGATTTGTGACTTTGCGTGTGTACTGTGACTTTTTTAGTGCCTGCTCATGTCGGGTCATGTTTGGACACTATACAGACGCATCCCTAAATATTTTTCATCCATCACACTCAGACAGACACGATACAAAGAGGACGCACATAAACACACACACACACACACACACAAACAGGTGCATCCTTAAATGTTATTCACACACTTATTCAGCCCATATTGCACAAATGCATTCTCATTATCTGTTAAAACAGTATGTAGTCGTTATGTGTGTGCATGTGACTTTGTTATAGTGGTGTGACGTTATCGTCTGAAACTGAACGCTGTTGAAGTGTTATGTCTTAAGGCTTTAGGTACTGTGCCACCTTTTATGAGCACAGTTTGACATTAGTTGTCAATACGACATTAGAGTGAATAAAACAAATATAATCTCTCCCTCTCTCATACACACACACACACACAAGCTCTCTCTCTCTCTCTCTCTCTCTCTCTCTCTCATGCTCTCTGTCTCTCTCTCCCTCCCAGGTTGCTCAGTTCGATTAAACCAGGCCTTGTGAAAAAGATCAACAGGTTGCCTACTCCTCTAGCTGGGCAAGTAAGTATTCCTATTTTTTTTTTCTTTTTTTGATCTCTGACCAAAGCATCAGTACTGGAAAAATATGCGTATATCTGCATGTCACTATGAGTAAAAGTGAAGTGACATGTGGCCAAGTATGGTGAGCCATACTCGGAATTTGTGCTCTGCATTTAACCGATCCAAGTGCGCACACGCGCACACACACACCGTGAACAGAACCCGGAGCAGTGGGCAGCCTTTTTTGCTGTGGCGGGGAGCAGTGGGGGGATCGGTGCCTTGCTCAAGGGTCTCACTTCAGTCGTGGTATTGAGGGTGGAAGAGAGCGCTGGTCATTCACTCCCTCCACCTACAATCCCTGACAGACTTGGGACTCAAACCCATGACCTTTGGGTTCACCTTCAGGTTATAAGACTGACTCTCTAACCATTAGGCCATGACTGCCCTTGCCCCTGCCCTTGCCCCTGCCCTTCCCTTCCCTTCCCTTCCCTTCCCTTCCCTTAGGAATTTATGGTTGGAATATAGTTGCTTTTAAATATGCATACGTATGTAGATGGCTGCCATGTGTATCCTGTGGTCCCTTGGAGAGTCACTTGTGCACAGCCTCAGTAATTAATGCTGCATATCTGCATAGTGCAATACCAATGTAAATAGTGGGGGCAGTATAGCATCATGTGACACTGTGTCCACAGTTGGCTAAACAAACTTGTGTTGTGTCTCAAATCAAATCAAATCGCATACTTGTGTACTATTCTAGACAGTTATTGAGTACAAACACTAAGGTTTTCCTATTATGGTTAGCGTTTACATTTTAAAAACCTCTCATGTATTCGTCTGTAGTCTTCTGTATTTTCTACATCTCTACATTCAAATGATTTTTCAATTTGAGACACAGCTCATGACAACAGTCACGACGATGGCAGAAAGTTTTAACAGAGCTTGTCAGTGTGTTTAAAATGCTGTGCATGAAATTGCTAAACATTTTACAGTTTGACTTGGAAACCAGACAGACAGGGGTGTTTTGGCTCTGATGTGGCTTCTAGTGGATTTCGCTTTTAATACTTGTGAACAATGTGAACAGTGAATAAACTGGCCTTTAAACTCACAGTAGCCGTGGCCTAAACCGGAAGAGGCTGGGTCTTAAGGTTGTTTTTAATCTGACCCATTAGGGGAAATAAACATTCTCTCTTTTCTTTTTAAGTTTTTTTTTTTCATTGACAGACTTAGTGTGGATTTATAGTTATACATGTTTTTTGTCTCATTTGTCTTATCTAGCTCCACTTAAAAACAGTTAGCACCTAATTATCAGTTCACAGGTTCCAAATTCAGACCCGCCCACCCATAATATTTCCGGGTTTTTCAGATTCTGTGACTGCGTGCTTTAACTCACTGATGTTGATAGGTGTTGGGTATGATGTTTTTATTATATCGAAAATATTATATGATATTATATTTTTATTATATTAATTTTAATCACTCGAAATCAACTCAAAGAACATTTCAGGTTTTCAAATGCATAAATAATGTGTACATTTGAATAGTGCAACAGTCAAATTCGTTCTGACAGCTTGTGCCGCTCTTTGACACCAACTCATTAACAATGCACACACACACACACACACACACACACACACACACACACACACACAGTAAGCTAAACTCCTTTAACAAAGTAAACTCCTGTTCAAATATAAGGACTCGTTCATAATAGCATTTCTAAAAAACTTGTTTTACTCTGTTTATGTGGAGCACAACAACTTGTGTAAGTTGTTACTACAGACATTATAGCGTATTAGAACGAGCACATTAATATTAACCTGTGATTTGAATTACAGCCGGCACTACTGTCAGAGTTGTTGTTAGAGAAAATTAACCAATACTTTCTAACCAATCAGATTTGAGAATTCAGCAGCACGCTGATATAAATTTGATAAATAAAACTGATAAATAAAAGTGCTTGTTCATACATTTGGACTAGTGTAACTAATGTAATTGAAACATCTCTGAATCATTGATGGAATGTGGTAGACTGGTGAAGTCTTTCTTTTTCCCTCTCCCTCTCTCTCTCACACACACACACACACTGTCATTGTGAAATATCCCATATCAAAGGAGAGGAAGGAGGAGAAAGTGAATGAGGCTGGAGCTTGTTCTCGTCTTCAGTTTCAATCGTCTGTTACAGTCTCATTTTTGTTGTCACATTCTTGTCTTCACATATGTTTTCCATCATTGTGTTGCTCTGCTCTTCCCTTCTCTGAGGATCTGTTACTTGGTTTTTCTCTCATTCCCTGCTTTCCTGAATTCTCATTCTTCATCCCTTCTCCTTTTCCCTTTGGCTGGGGATAAAAGCTCACAGTGACTACTTACCAGACTTTTCACTTGCACTTGGTTTATAATGCTGTAATACATGGAGTGTAACATAATGTCACTGTAGAATCTTCATAGTTCATTAAATGCCCAGTAGAATGCTGTTTGACATTTGGCAGTGGAAATTGTCACTTGAAGTATGTAGAAAATAAAACAAGATATGATGTGATGCTCCACTGAAATAAATCCAAAAGGCTTTAATCGCAGCATCAAGCAAGTACAGTATGTAGGTACACCTAGAATTATGTATGTTGATATACTTCTGATGGTATTTTTCCTGTCCTATATAAAAGAACACATACTATTAGTAATCAGAACGACATAAAAGCCCTGACCCTTTCCCTGAACCAGGAATTGCACTGTAGGCGAGCCACACGCTGGTAATGAGTCTGTGGACCTGCTGTGTCTATTATGACATGAAAGAATTTATATTTTTATTTATTTTATCCAGCGCAACTTCTGAGTGAGCAGGTTACAGCAAAATGCTTCGTTAAAGGTCTCAACAATATCAGTCTTTAGGATTTCATCTCACAACCAGAGCCTTGATCCTAACCACTGAGCTACTTCTAATCATTGCTCTCAGCCCTTTTAGGGAATTTTCACACCTATTAGTCTGTTTGCTGAGTCTGAATCAGAGTGAAATTATTACTTTTGGTTTGTTTGCTGTATTGTTTGGCTGGGTTTCACAGTTCACGTAAATTAAATGAACCTGAAAGCAACAAAACCTAGGGCGCTTTCACACTTTTTAGTCCATTTGTAGGATCTGAATCAGAGTGAAATTGATACTTGTGATTTGTTTTGCTCTTTGGTTTGGTTTGTTTTCTTACTTCGAAAAAAAACCTCTCGGGAGGTGTGTAGGGCTGAAATCTCATCCACTGGTCAAAAACAGGGTGATGCATAGAAATAAAAAAAAATAAATCACCTGGCAGAAAGAACACAAAGCCAGCGCTCAGAAGTTACTGCAAGTGCCCTTAGAGCTGCAGTTTTGTAACGTTCTATACTAGTATAACATATATTTATCATCTGTTTACATGTTCTGGCCCTGAAATTATTTTTTTATAACGGCACTCACATGGCCTACGTAGTTTGAACCAAAAAGGGTGATGTTAGAGAGCAGGAAGTAAAAGGCTTATCATTGATTTTAGTGCATTTGCAGTCTTTTTCACAGGCAGGAGGGGGCTATAAAAATTAAAAACTGCTCCTTTAAGAAAAAAAAAGCACATTGTTACCTAAAACATTTTGTATTTACTGCTAATGTTAGGATTTTGGCGTATGCATATTTATCTAATATATAATTCTTGGCAACTCTGGATATGTATACAAGATAGTGAGGTAAGTGCATGTTGTGTGTGTGCTGTCTTGTGTGCATGTGTGTATGCTTGTGTATAGTATAGTCCCTTGCTGGATGTTTGTTAAGAAGAAATCCACCCGGGTTGGCAGACTTGATCAGTATTTTCTGTCTACAACCTCTGGTCTGCTTTTCTCCTGTGATAAAAACTTATAGGCTGACAAATCATTTTTATTGCGTTACTGCTGAAAGAACAACAGAGCCTAAAAAATAGAGGAACGAAGGAAGCATCTTCTTCATGGGGTGTCATTTTGATGTGCAACTCCCTAGATTCCCCCACATCAGCTATTTTTAATTTGACCCCCACTGAAATCCTCCTTTGCCTCCTAAGTATATCCAATGCTGCTTGTTTACAGTGCGTTTTTTTTTTTTTTTAAATCAGTGATACAAGCGAAATCTAACTATTAATAATTTAACTTTTAGAGGTATTTGGCATATTCTAATCACTGCAAATCTGGCCCACATTCATAACCAGGTATGCTGGTGGCAAAGTGATGCAGCAGATAGAGTTGCTGCCTCACAGCGTCAGGGTTTGATCCTGAGCTCTGAGGGTTACTGTCGGAGTTCTGCCCATGTCCATGTGGAATCCTCCAGGTTTTCTAGATTCTTTAAAACCAGTAAATGTGAGAATATGTGATCTGAAGAGCTAGAAATCAAGGGCTAGGAAAAGAAAACTAGAAGACTAGGGGAACACAAAAAAACTTTGATCAAATGCCTCAAAACCTGAGGATCTGACATGGAAGTCTTTGTGCACAGACAAAAGAGCAGAAGCGTGACTAATCGGTAATAACTAGACAAAATTAGACAAATGAATCAATCCTAAGCCCACATTTAGATACAACAAGATCAAGAGAGTAGGTCAATTTTGCGGATCATGAAAGGTTTTATATATATAATTCTATATAATTCTATATAATCCTATTTCTTTTATTATTCCTAAGGTGTATATATAGTTATAGTTTTAACTTTTCTTTCTTCCTTCCTTTTCTTTCTTCCTGCACTTTAACTGTCTGTGAGCTGCTGTGATAAGTGAATTTCCCCACTGTGGGATCAATAAAGTTTATCTTATCTTATCTTATCTTATCTTATCCTATTTTATCTTATCTTATCAAAATCAAAACCTCAGCTTGAGCTGGTTTAGTCATCTTATTTTGTCTGCTTGATTAGGTTAATGTGCTGTTAAGACTGTGGCATTATGAAAATCTGAAATCAAGGAAATGAAGAGTGCGGGTGCTAAGGATGCCGCGGTTGCTCCTACTTTCAGGATTGTGTAACTGCAACTGCCAAATAATAATCTAATTTATGATCATTTGGTTGATGTAGTCACAGTATTAGCAGTCTGAACATTGCTGCCTACACAGATCACATTTCATAATGTCACAAAAAAGATTTCATACCAAAATTGCCATAGAATTTTATATATAGAGTAAGATGAATTTTTAAACATTTGCCCTGGTACCGAGTTTGCTTATATTTGTAACCAATACTTGCCTTCCTTACAGTACAGTTTTTCCTAGCTCTTTATGTATAGATTTGTTATAGAGCGCAATCCAAAGGTGCAAATCTTCAGCAGTTGCTCTGAAGCTCTTGTTAACTCATTTTAATGATTAGCTTCTTACTGGTATCTGTATTTTCCTTTGTTGAATTTATTGACTGCAAAAGAAAAAAATTTGGTTAAGAAATTTCTGAATTTCTTTTTCCTTCTGGCCCATTTGAATTAGGTGGGACTGTCATTGGTAGAAATTATGTCAAGGCTGCCAAGGCACCAATCAGAATGAACCATCTGCTTACGTCAGCTCCCCTTTTTTCCCCCAACTGCAGAAACTAAAGTGACTTCTTTCCTGCTGACTTAGCCTCTTTGTGCATGAATGTGAGCAAAATTGCACCTAGTTAGAATTTTTGCCATTTTATATACAATGTTTTAGTGTAGTAGTTTATGTTTGATAATAGCGAGAAATTCTACCTCTTGTTTTTTTAGGGGAAAGGAATGAGAATTAGCAGAGTGGCTTCATTATGGGTGCGATATCATGAGCTACACCTAGTATTGTAAAATGTAAGGCAAGCAGTTCGATTTTTATCTAATTAAAGCATTTTATAGTACTGATTACATACATGTGGGCACACTGAAAAGCCAAGACAACATTTTTTTTGCATTTGTATAATTCAATCTCACAATGTTATAACTGCAAATAATACAGCGAAGTTAATCTGATCTTTCCGCGCTTCAGTGGCAAAACTCACAACTCTTAAAGGTTAATAAGCCTCTTGCTGCCACGTGATAATAGGCACTTAAGTGCCACGAGAGTAAAGCTCATTTTAATCTATATTCTTAAACCAAATGTGAAATGTGTGCAGCATCTGTATGTTGCAGTGCCATGCCCTGTTAATCAGTAGAGCTTTAAACTTTAAACTAGCTGGAAGGGACAGGTAGCAGTGGAGAGCACTACTAACAATATGTACAAAATACACAAACACACAACACAACATTCATAACCTGCACGTCAAATCAAAAGCGCTGTGGAAGTGTCACTTATTCCTACATGTTTTTTTTTTAGCACTAGCTAGAAGAGGTGCTGCTGTCAATCATTATGCAATCTGACACGCCCATACAGTTCAGAAAAGAACTTTTCTGTAGCATTTTGTTATGTAGAATATATATTTCTCAAAGCAACTGTCCGTAAATGTCTATTAAATTAAAGATTTTTAGTAAGACAAAGTTTTTTTTTTCCCTGGGGCTTTAAATAATGTATGGTTTTTGGGCCTCCGAGTGGCGCAAGAGAAAAGCGTTCTTCCTATCTTCAGGAGATCGCGATTTATGCCACAGCTATCCTTGGTTGAGAGAGCAAAATTTGCTGTGCTCTCTGGGTGGGAGGGATGACATGCTCTCTCTCCCCTGTCAATCACAGTGACACTAGCCAATCACGGGCGTCTGTGAGCCCATGTATGCAGCATTTCAGAAAGATGCGGTTAGCTGGCTTCACATGTCTCAGAGGAAGCATGTGTTAGCCTTCATCCTTCCCGGTTGGTAGCTGTCGTATGAGAATTGGCCAAGACTAGATTAGGGAGAAAATCAGGAAACTGCATTGTCGCCTCCCTCCACATTATAATAATTGCCTTGTTATTTATTCAATAGATTTTCTCAACACACATTCATTTTTATTTTAGTTATCCAAGCTATTCAGTTACAATGATTTGGCATACATGTTGCATTTTGTATGACATCACTGTGTACTATTGAGCGCTCCAGCTTTCAACATTATTTGATGAAATGACTCACTTTTGAGTCTTTTGTTACGGTCTTTCCACACTGTATAATCTAAGGCTGGCTTTGGAAATTAGAAAACAATATTCAGGATGCTGTTTGTCACTATTACGAGTTCTGAAAGTTGATTGAGGTAATGGTGGCTAGCAATGGACAGCCAGGAAGTAAGTCAGGAGATCTGGAAAAAAAGCTTGGGATCTGTCAACTCTGAGTGTCAGGTGTGGAGGGTGGAGCTGGATGAGCAGTATGGAACCAGGATACAGGAAATTGGCACAGGAAGTGCACATTTGTTTTTTTTTTTTTACAATATTCCCTGTTTTGGTTTTCATGTAATCTGTGTATAATTAAGATTATGGCCTGTTTGTTGAGGAATTAATGACAGTGTGTGATATTTAAGACTGGGGCTTACCACTGAGCCCTGATGCATCCACCTCAGGTTTCTTTTTAGGGTGCTTTTTTCTTCTAGCTGCTCCAGTCCCTTCTTAGTAAGCACTCACTTCAATGGTGTGTTTGTCATGAGGGGTGTTTACCCAGAAATCCCTGCTCTGGTCTGTTCTTGCTTCAAGTGAATGAACACAAGTGAGTGTTAAAGGCATCGGGGGAGAGGGAGAGGGGGTACATGCGCTTTTCATTTCACCTCACTCATGGCAGAAGGAGAGCGAAGTGCACTGGCAAGGCCAAGAAGAGGGTGAGGGACAGAAAAACAAGCAACAGTTAAGAAAGGATGAGAGAGAGAGAGAGAGAGAGAAATAGAGTGCAAAAGAGGGAAGGAAAAGCTGAAAATAACAGGCTGAATGTTGAAGATTGAGGCCGCAGTAAAAGTGTTTTGAAGGAAGTTTGGTTTGGCTGGGTGGCTTTATCCTCCCTTCTGGTCCAGCCGTCTTATCTTTCCTCATTCACTAATCAGCACTGCTGCCCCTCCTTGGGCCTTTCACAGGCGTGGATAATTACACACACATACACACATTTAAGTCCCTCGACTACAATAACACCACATTATCTTATTACACACTGAGATCTGAGATCTCTAAGATCTGCCTCTCACTTGTCTTCTCTGTGGCTGTCGGTGAAAAAAATTCCCATGTTTAGAGACCTTAATTGTGGTGTGGTTCTGTTAAAGGATTTCCCACAATCCTCTCTGAGCTGTATCCACATTTATGTGCTGGTTTCACTAAGAATCACTCATCTGTTTATAAACAAGTGGGCAAATGAAGAAACTTTAGACATGCTCTAGTCCGACGGTAGAAAAACTGATCTCTGTACTTAGTCGAGCAGAGCTGGATTTCCACTTTTAGCTTTCCTAGCAGACAGGCTGATCAAATCACTGTAAAATATTACTGCAGTTTAATTAATAACGTGTTGGTGGATAGAATGCAAATTAGCAAAGTAGGAGAAACATTAGCAGAAGGCGGCATTGTGTTAGCGCTTTCGCTGTAATAAAACAGGGTGACCCCCCACGTTCTCTTTTGACTAAAGAATCAGAATTCATTAGAACTTCAGTAGATTTTCAGTTTATTCTGGTCTAGCTATCAAAGCGTGGATATGTTTATGATCACAGCTTTATGTAAAAAAGGGGAATATGTAATGTAAAGTTTTGTATCAGGAAGTTTGACAGCCAAACCTCTGACAATTTTTGTGTAATTCTGTTACCACTGAGAGCTACAATTCACTTTTTGGTTAACGAGCACTTAACATCAGCTGGTCTGAGATATTTAGCGCTGAATCACCTAGCCTTTTGATCAGTACTGTAAAAATATCCATTCCCTGTGATCCCTGGGTGGAAATGGCATACCGCTGATATGCTTTGCTCTTTCTCAGGCCCTGGTTTACTGAGGTCCTAGATAAAGAGCACTAATTTGCATGTGCAGTCTGGTAAATTGGTGAGTGTTGCAGGTGATTTACAACCAATAACTGCATAAAATACGTCAAAGTATTTTATGTAAAAGTATTTTAAGTAAAATATGCAAAGTACGGGAAGGAAACAGTATTAAAATTAGGTTTTTATGTGCTCTATTTGTTCTCAGTGGCAAGTTCAGATTTCAAAAAAACTGCAGATTAAAAGCAGTGACATGCATTGAAGAATAAACGTGTGTAGTGTTTACTATATGAAACCAACTTTACAACGGCCATATTAAGTCATGATTTTAAGAAATTTTCTCATTATGTTATATTTATAATTTTGGGAAACTAACAGAATAATTTTTTATTTTTCCCTTCAAATGACAAAAGAAAAGGGCCTA
The DNA here is from genome assembly GCA_022985145.1 of Pangasius djambal. Lineage (NCBI taxonomy): Eukaryota > Metazoa > Chordata > Actinopteri > Siluriformes > Pangasiidae > Pangasius > Pangasius djambal. The sequence goes on along the minus strand of CM040981.1, from coordinate 7,066,471 downwards.
TGCAAATTTAATACTTGCCCTTCAGCTGTTATAACTACTGAATAACTACATTTGCGATACAGGAAAAAATGCACAAAGTTTGCACCAGACTGTCAGTTAAAACTATAATAAGAGAACTAAACTGTGTTGGGTTGTTTCCAGAAGGCTTGAAAATGAGAATGTTGCCTTCCATTACTGCATGCTAAGTGTTAATGTGTAGTCATTAGTAGTCAGGGGATCCTCCTGAACAGGGGCTCTGATTTGATAAGTGTTTTAACAAGTAGGTCTGCTCAGATAAACAGTTGGCTTCTGCTGATCCGATGCACTTTCTACATTTTCAGGTGTTAACAGAGTGTTGCCTTGGGCTGATTGGGACTTGGGTTTGAGGGGGGTCATGCTGGGTGGGGTTCCTTCTCCTGGGAACTGTAACACAACTCTCACAAACAGACAGGAAGAAGGCCTGGGTCCAGTCCAGGGGGGATGGACATCTCTCACTCTCTCTCTCTCTCTCACACACTCTCTTGCTCTCTCTCTCTCTCTCTGTGACAAACACCCTCCTGTCATTCCAAAACAACGGTGTGATAACAATCACAAGGGAAGGGAAATTGTGCCACCCTTCCAGATCTTGGAGAGAAGGAGTGAGGGAGGGAGGGAGAGGAGGAGTCAGAGGCTTTTCAGAGGAGCTGGGAACCAGAGAGGAGCAAAGGAAAATAGTGGAGGAGACTCAGCTCAGGTTGCGCATTGGAACAAAAGGCACCTGGTGTGAGAGACAGAGAGAGAGCGAGAGAGAGTGAGAGAGAGCGAGAGAGAGAGAGGTAGACAGACACAGAAAGAGAGTGAGAGAAAGCCACATTTACGGCACCTGAGAGGCATGTTAAGTAATAGTCTAGATAGAATTACCTAAAATGAGAGGAGGAGAGCAAGAGGAGGTGCATGAGCACAACATCTAAACAACTGGGAGGAGAGAGAAAGAGAAGAGAGCGAGAGAGAGAGCTGGTGTTGTACCGTCACATTGCTTCACTTCTCATTCTTCACTTCTCGTTCTCTGAAAGTGAGAGCCTGTAAATGAGTGTCTCAGCATTTACTTCGGGAGCTGAGCTTGTATTTGATCCACATGTTGTCTGTGTGTGTGTGTGTGTGTGTGTGTGTGTGTGTGTGTGTTTTGTCTAGGACAACTTGGCGCTCTTTCTGAAAGGTTGTGAGGAGTTGGGATTGAAAGGCTCTCAGCTGTTTGACCCAGGGGATCTACAGGGCACGCGCACCACCCGGTAAGACCCACTTTGCCATCATGTTTGTGCACCTGCTCAGGTGCTTTCTACCCTATGAATCTTTAGTTATCATGGACATACTGACATTTAAAGGGTTAAAGGAAGAGTTTAGTGACAAATCAAATGCACACAATCGTTAATTTATACCAAATGCCGTCGATCAGCTACGACATGTTTGTTGTCCAAAGTTTGTTTCTTTAATTTTGCACTTGAGCTAAAAGGCTAATGTAGCTAACAAGTAATGCAAGTCTGTCTCACCCAAAATCTTTGTAATAAACAGAATCCAGTTTTTTAATAATGCCACACAGTCTTGATGATGTTTAGGACACCGCATGTTACTGTAACCTATAAACATGGAAAAAAAAACATTACTGTGTTGCAGGTTGTAATGTTATGAGCTGTATTGTTTTGGATGATATGTAAGGAGTAAAACACAATGGTGTTGTGCTGTTATAGGAAAATAATCAATGCTGTTGTGGTGCAATGCTTGAAGTTGGTCATTTTCCAATAACAGCAGGTCCCGTTGTGTTTTATTCCTTTTATACTACAGATATTTGTGAACAATTAATTTTTTTTTTTTTTCATTTATTAGAGCATGACACATGATACGTTTTATCCATTCATAGTTACATGTTGGAACATGTTAATTCCAAGTTAGTTATCATGCACATTACAGCACCTATAAACAGTTCTTCCTTCTGCAGCCTCTCTTTTATTCTGTCTTGAAGTTAAATGTAGCTTGTCGTGTTACCAAGAGATTGCAAAGCCTTCTGTCCTGAAGTCTGTCCTGTGTGTTTGCAGCTTTACCTCTGCCTCTGACAGAACGCGCTGACACCGAAGACTCATTCCAAAAATGTTACATAAACATCTCCTTAAAGAAAGCTTGCCTTGCTTGGGATTTGCCTTCCAGCTGGCACTATTGTCACAGCGGCTGTTCTAGAAACTTAATCAACACCTCCTGACTAATCAGAATTGAGAATTCAACAGTGCCGTGGTACAAAAGTCCATTTTGAAGCAGCTCTTTTTATAAAATATTTTTATATGTAAAAAAGAGATAACTTAGCAATGACATAGCTTAACAATGTCGTTTGATCTATTTTTCTCTCAAAATTCATTTACAGCTTTTTAATAATATTTGCAAATAAGTATTCACACATATAGGTTCGTTCGTACATCTCACTTCACAGATTTGCAGATTACCACGTTATCTTCTGTTGTGACACTTTTTTTTTGCAACAGCTTGTAAGGTATTTGGTTTCAGCTTCTTCAGCTCTCTGATGCTGTTTAAGTAGGTTCAAGTTTTATGATAGTGAGCCCTGTCATATGCTCTGACAGCTAGCGCAACCAGTGATTTGTAAATGTAGCATGAACGTTGTACATATTTATAAAGCGATTTTTTAATTGCAGCATAAACATTATAAAGATGTAAATTAGATATTCGTAATGTGAGGGTTGTGCTTGTGAAAAATGTGAAGTTTGCATTGATTTTGCAGTAGCACTGATGCATTTATGTACATGGAAAGCATTTTGGGTTAGAGACTTCCTTTAGGTGTTAGCTGCAGTAGTTGTGTGGCTCCAGTGCAAAACAAAAGAAGCAGACATCAGACACCAAATGTAACTCGTTTGAGGTAAAGGGGAAATTTTTGTTTTTTTGCTCCATTACCAAGTGTTGTTTTGTGACAAATTGATAACAGCTACTTCTTCTTCCTGAATTATCTGGAATTATTCACCCCAAATCCCCACCCCCACACCGTACCCCACCCCCAAATGTCACCTTGCAGACAGGCTTTAACTCATCCTCCACATCCTCTATGTGTGGGCTCTGACCTACGTTTCCTTCATTTCCTTCATTTCTACACCATCTGTATCCATGTGTGTGTGTGTGTGTGTGTGTGTGTGTGTGTGTGTGTGTGAGAAAGAAAGAGTACACTCCAAAATGGACCAGATGTCTTCACACTTATTGGATAGTGTCAAATGTCCTGGTCCTCACAAAAATACTGGGTTTTTACAGTTTTTTTTAAAAAAAAAACAAAACAAAACAAAAATAGCCTAAATATTTCCATCTGAGGTTAATATTAGGGTTTGTGTGTGTGTGTGTGTGTGTGTGTGTGTGTGTGTTTGGCATGTTTTTATATCTCGTTGGGGACCAAATGCCCCCACAAAAATATAGGAATATCTGACAGTTTTTCATTTAGCTGTGCCTCACAAGACAAACGAGGCTTAAATTATTATTATTATTATTATTATTATTATTATTATTATTATTATTTACGTTTTAAAATTTTATTTATTTGTTTGTTTGCTTTACAAAAACTGCAGCCCTTATTTTAAAACTAAAAGAGGTTTACTGAGGTTTAGGTGTAGACATAGCATTAATTAGCTGCATTATAATTATGTTAATGGAAGGTCCTCGCAAGTAGTGTGTGTGTGTGTGTGTGTGTGTGTGTGTGTGTGTGTGTGTGTGTGTGTGTGTGTGTGTGTGTGTGTGTGTGTGTGTGTGTGAGTGAGAGAGAGAGAGAGAGAGAGAGAGAGAGAGAGAGAGAAAGAATATTTAGTCCTTTGTGAGGGCCAAAAAGGACCAAATGTCCTCGCAATTATAGGACAGTGCCACATGTCCTCATAATCACCTGGTCCTCACAAAAATACTGGATTTTTGAAGTTTTTTTAGGTATAGCATTAAATAGGTGTGTGTGTGTGTGTGTGTGTGTGTGTGTGTGTGTGTGTGTGTGCTTGCATGCACTTATGGGTCAGGATTATAGTTGTTGTCATAGTGACTGTGTTTTGTCCTGTGACAGATGGGCAGTCAGTCATGAGGGGGCGTGTCCCGTGTGTATCGTGGAGCTACAGTCAGAACAGAAAGGGAAGATTGTGCTGCTTACAAGACTGGTTTGTTCACTCTGAAAAGGCCAAGGTGGACAGATAGAGTTTCAGGGCTTTATTCGTTTCTCTACCCTTTTGAATGCGTGCATTTGTGCACATTTTGTGTGTTGAATTGCAAGAACACTTCTTGCACTTCAGCATGATTTTGTAATAGAATGAGTGCACTCTGAGGCAGTCACCTCTGTTTTTTGCTAAAAGTGAAACAAGCACTTGCTTAAGGTCCCTGAGCCATCAAACAGCCCAGCAAGTATGCAGGAATATTCCACTGGGAAAATCTGTGATGAGGAAATAGAAGGCAGAACAGAAAAAGGGTCCAAAACACTGGGAAAATTCCTACACTAGTTTGATTTTGCCTTTTATTCTGGTTTCATTTTGCTCCCACTATTAAGTTTGTAGATCAAATAAAAAGTGACTAGCTAGTTTCTGAGATGAGAAGAGATGTTAAGTGACATCTTTTGTGCCTTGACATGTCTGTCATGCTTGTTTCAAACCAAGAGCACGCTATAAACTTTTACCTGTACTAGCTAACACTCGCGTTTCTTCCCTTCACACTGTCTTGCTAGCTAGCTAATTAACAATAGCCAGTGTGTTGGTTATGTCATAAATTATACAACACGCCGCCTCGCTAGGTTGACCAGTATATTTTTTGGTTTCCACATGTGTCTCGGACATTTTGTAGTCATTTAATCAACATTCATAGATGTCGTTTATGTTAGCAGAGTTGTTTAGCATAAATAGTTATGTTCTTATGTTAGTTAGCTAGCTAGGTACTTGCGGTGCTACTGTAGTTGTAGGCTTTGCGGCTTCTAAATGTTCAGAAGGAGCCCTGGAAGCATTATCTTCCTATCTGTACTACATTTTCCTCTTTGTCATTGCAAAGCAGTCAAGTCTTTAAAAAACCTTCAGAAGTTATTGATGGAATCGTCTACACCACTGTTGACTGACTGTTGAAGTGACATGCCAGTACCACCTTTTATGACGTGCTCTCATTTTAAGAGCTTCTTTTTTTTATACCAAGAGTCAAGTTTATAAAGTTTTAACTGCATCCATGCTATCTTGCTAGCTAGCTAGTTAACAGTAGCCTAGGTGTCTTTTGTAAAAAAAAGTATATAAAACACCTTTTTACTTGGTTGTATTTTTTTATTGCTTGTTTTTCAAAAGTGCCTCAGGCATTTTGTATTAATTTGATTAACATTCAGTATTTATATACTAGCGATGTTTTTAATGCACTCAATGCTATGTTATTATGTTAGTTACCTAGCTAGGTAGCTGCAATGCTGGGTGCAGGGTGAGGAAAACATCCCTGACGCCCTGTTTGTATTATGTATCTTTCCTCTCCGTCATTGCAAAGTAGTCAAGTCTTTAAAAAAAATAATAAAATCTTCCGATATCACTGAGGAATCAACTACATGATCCACTGACATGCTGTACCGTCTTTTATGAAGTGCTTCTTTCTTAAACCAAGAGTCCTTTATAAAACTTTTACCTGTTCTGGCCTGTGCTTGTCTTTTTCCCCCCGTTGCCCTGTCTTTTTCATATCTTTTCCTCAGCATCAGTCTTTCCACTGAAATGCTTGGTGGTGCGCTCTATAAAGTGAGCACAGAGTGAAAGTATGCAGCCTGGCAGCATGATGATGGAAACACAGAGCAGTTTTTGACAGGTGATAGGAGAGCGAGAGAGAGAAAGAAAGAAAGAGAGACAGAATAGTTATCTGCGTTATCAGGACTGGTGATCTAATACGCTTTGGAATTTGTTCGAGGGGTCACTGCTGCTGCGCTTTAGCACATAAAAATGCTCCTACAACTTCAGAAGCACAAGGAGGTCATAAGATGAGAGAAGGAAAAAAAAAAGAGGACAGGGTTGCCAGGTCTGTTGTTTTCTCACAGGATTATGTTGCTGCCACAGGTTGGTGGTTGAACGTTGTGCATACAGTAGATGAATTATGAGTGTTTTGGTTTTGCAAACCAACTAGATTAAGCTGCAGGGAACTGCAAATGCATGGTTTATTGCATATGTATATGTGATCTGTGTTTGAGTAAATGTCCTGAATTAACAGGTGACATGGTCTACTAGTATAGTACATATAACTGCAGTAAATTCATATGAGTATTTATAGTTGCGTGGGCACAGACTCATCGAAACGGGACACTTGAAGATTGGAAAAGACCAGGCGATGTTTTTCCAATCTTCATCTTCATCATTTCAGTGAGCCTGTGCCCACTGTAGCCTCACATTCTTTTTCTTGGCTGACAGAATTAGAACCTAATGTGGTCTTCCGCTGTTGCGGCCCATCTGCCTTTAAGTTCAATGTACTGTGTTCTCAGAGATGCCTTTCTGCTCACCACGGTTGTAAAGAGTGGTTATTTGAGTTACCATAGATTCTCTTCTAACCTCTCTCATCAACAAGATGTTTCTGCCCACGGCACTGCTGCTCATGGAATGTCATTTATTTATTTATTTATTTGCACCATACTGTGTAAACTCTATAGTCTGTTGTGCATGAAAATCGCAGCCGTTTCTGAAATATTCGAACCAGCCTGTCTGGGACCAATGACCATGCCAGGGTCAAAGTCACTGAGATCATGTTTTTTTCCCATTCTGATGTTTGAAGTGAATATTTACTGAAGTTCTTGACTTATGTCTGTATGATTTTATGCATTGCACTGCTGCCACATGATTAGCTGACTGGATAATTGCATGAATGAGTAGGTATAAAGTGGCTGTTGAACTTATTTAGTAATCACAATTTTGAAAGCTTTGGAAGAGTCAGATTTTTTGAGTTTTGGAAGGACTGAGAAGGGAGGTTATATTTATAACTGTTCAACTATTACTCATTTACTCCTTCCTCTCCCCCTCTTTCCCTTGCTCTCCTGGTCGTGACTCTGTAACCACACTCTTCTGGGTGCCACTTCTTTTTATTGGAATTTATTTCAGAATGAAGACAAGTAATTCTTGTTTATCCCCAAGGATTTTATTGGATTTTGTTTATTGCTTTTCAGATATTTCCTAAGTAGTACAGTATCGTGAAATTCTGAAGAGACAAAGTTTGACCACATCCTTTTACAACACACATCATCTCCTCTTTAGCTCTTTGTTCTAAGGGTGATATTTGGTTTGTCCTGGTTCCGACTGAATACATCTACTAGCCACACAGTCTGAATTCTACCCTGCTAAGGAATAAAGAACCCTAGGTATTTCATAACTTTGGAAAGATTCTCTGTTCCCATGTATAGCACCTAAAAACGAATAAAAGCAGCGACAATTCACTCCATTATCCCTGTTCCTCAACAGTGTAATTGAATATATCGGCTAGATTGTGCAGATAAAGTTCTCTGAAAACGTGTTGTACAGCTGCAGCCAACCGTTACAAAATTGTGACTGGTGAGAAGTAGCTCTGATCATTGCTTTAAGCTAATCATCAGTATAAATTAACTTAGAAGTGTTAAAAGTGCTGGAAAGTGTGTGAGCCACTGAGCATTATTATCTCTGTGTGTTGTAGGCTAGTGGTGTGTGTGTATATGTGTCTCAGACTTTTGGACCCCACTGTATATATCAATGTTTATATGTATATCTAAAAGTTCTTTATGTTTTTTATATATTTTATATACTTACTGTCTCTCTCATTCTGTATCCCCACAGAGGCTCAGACTGCAACAAGAGGCTAAAAAATGTAAGTATATTTACATATTTCTGTGTAGATATCCAATCATTTCCAATTCTATTCACTATAGTCTATACCCAGTTCTATTTTCAGAGTTGAAAATGTTATTTACGTTTTTAAATGAATGTGCCTTTGCGCTGTTGTGAGCCTTAACTGGCTTGATTAACTGGATTAACCAGGTCAGAACTGAGTGCTCTAGGAAGCGAGATCTCAGGGTTATTGATTGATATGTGGTCTCATATTGCTTTACGGTGGGTGTATTATATAAGGATTAACACACTATTGGTCATACTGCTATAGGAAAGTAATCCACTATGGGGTGGAGTAATACCACGTATTACCACCCCGTAGTGTATTATTTTCTTATAATCAGCACTGACTAAGGTGTGTTACTCCTCTTTTTGCCACAGTAGTTTGCTAATGATTACATTTTTTAAATCCATTAATGAATGACACATTCATGACACTTTCCCATGGTGGAAAACCTACTGCCCATTACAGCACTGTTACCTTCCTTAAATATTAAATATATGCCTCCTTGCAGAAAGCCTCACCATATCAATGATTGTTTGTTCAATAAAAACTTAATTTAATTTTTTTTATTATTTGTAGTCTTATATTACATCAAGCCTTAATAAAAGTCCTTGTGTGTGATCTGTTACATAGGAAAGATAAAATATTACAACAAGTGCATTAATATAAACCTATCATTTATACTACAGCTGGAACTACTGTCAGAGCTGCTGTTATAGAAAATTAACAACACCTTCTTATTTGAGAATTCAGGTGTGCCATGGTATAAATAGTGTAATATTGTGTCTTATACCACAGCACTGTTGAATGCTTGATTCAGAAGGTGATTCGTTTTCTATAACAGCAGCTCTGACAGTATTCAGAGCTGCAAGGTTTATGTTAATGCGTTCGTCCTAATATGTTAGCACTTCTGTAGTAAGAACTTATACAGTGTCTTGTATGGCGGACGCTCCACAAAACATTGTTATCTTTGGTATGGGGAAGTTTACTTGAGTAGACGTTTATTTATTTATTATTGTGTTGGTGCTTTGTAACAATCAGAGGTAATGCTGTAAATTCTTTCCGACATGAGAAAGTCTTCAGTCTTCAGGGAATGTCTCCGCAGTTTCCTTAATATGACAAGCTGTGTTTGTTTCTTTTTGTCTTATTAACTTCAAGAGAGAGAAAAGCAGAGGCTGTTGAGGGAATGACTCTGTAGATGTTATAAATGTTATGTAAATGGTAACAGGAACTAAAATGCTTCATCAGTATTCCACAACATTAAGTGTGGCTATAAGCGAATAAAAAGTATGATGTGTCAAACTTTGTATCTGGTTGCATTACACTACCCTGCTGTTGATTAGTTGCCTATAGCAGCACTCCCTGTTATGCTTTATTCCTTCCATATTGAAGTAAACTGGTTGTTCGGTGTAGAGAGCTGGTGGGTTTTGTTGATAAAGGCCTAAATTTGATCACTCAGTCTCAGAACTGGTTCGGACTGTGCAAGCAGGGTTATTTCTGTCTTTACAGCTTTGCAGAACGATAGCGACTGCACATGCATGCATACAAACACTCGCGCTATCACACACTCTCACGCATTCCTGCGTGCCATGTTTTGTAAACAGGACTCATCTCTGACTGGATGGATGAATATCTCTAGTGTACACCCTTTTCTTACCCCCCCTTTTGCTGTTTTAGTTTCATGGTTTGAAATGAGGATTATGTGGGTTAAAGAGATCAGTATGTTGATGTACTGAGTTTTGAGTGAATATTAATGTTGCAATATATCAGCATCTGAACATCTGTCAGTCATTTGACTTTGATGAAAGAGAAGGTTGTTATAAACAGATTTGATAAGTGCTGTTTCTGAGGGTTTATTTATTTTTTATTTTTTTGAGAATAGCTGGAGGGCCACATCCTGAAAGTTCAGCTCCAAGAGCTAGAGAAGTTTATTTATGGTGTGTCCTGTCAGGTGACTAGTGCTTTCTAGTGGCCTTCAGCCAAGGATGATTTAGGCATAAATCAATAAGCTCTCTGGGACTTTAAAGGGTTGCTTTGCTGAAAATTCACCTTCAGGTTCATGATAAATAGTGTGTGTACAAGTTGTATCACAAATGGTCTATTGGATAAAGATTCAGGAATAGTTTTCTTAGCTGAAACTCTAACTATTAAATGTTCAGTTTTCTCTTTATTAGAAGACAGCCCACTATCTTGATTATTTATGGTGTCACCATAAGGCAGCCGTTGTCTTGTTTGAACAGAAGGCCACTAAACACACACTGGACATACAGTATTGTGTGTTATAGTAACACATTGCTAGCATTGTACCATCACCACTGGGTGCTGTCTGTGTGGTCTGTGTACTGGCTGTGTTTGTGTATATGTATTTGTGTTGAGGGCATGAACAGTACAAACTGCATTCCACTTTACCATGGAACAAACACTCTTTTGTTGTAGGATGAATAGGCTAAAATTGGTGATAAATGAAAACAAAGGTTGTTTGCCTTGCCTGTCACATTATCAATCTTTAGACAAGCAGTCACATCTGATATTCTTTCCATGTGTGTAATGGGTATCTAATTTTCTATGCTGTCTATACACTGCTAAATTGTTCTACTTAATTCCTTTTCCAAACATGTGTTCACTAGAAAATTGTGTGTTTGGGGGTGGTGAGCAAAGGGGAAGGCACTATACCAGATACTGTTAAGATATAATAGCCATGTATAGAAAAACCTCCCATTAAAATACAACTCATTTTCTGTATATGATATATAATTATGTATTGCTAAAAGGAAATTTAAAAAAAAATCTCCATGGATAGGTGATTTTAAAAAAAAAAGTTAAACTGGTGGATGGTAATTTGATAGATTATTGGTTTTGTCCTCTTTCTAGGTTCTGATCACAATCTATTGGCTGGGCCGGGCAGCCAATAGCAGTGCCACATATAACGGGCCCACTCTGGATCTGCGTGAGTTTGAGGGGCTGCTCTCACAGATGCGAAAGGTAAACAGAGTATGACATATACACCACTGTACTTCATTCTTATACACTACAGCTCTATCAATCAGGCTTATACACTACATCTCCATCAGTTTCATACACTACAACTCTGTCAGTCTTATACACTCCAGCTCCATCCAGCTCTATCAGTTACATACACTACAGCTCTATCGGTCTCATGCAATATAGCTCCTCCGGTTTCATACACTCCAGCTCTATCAGTCTCACACTACAGCTCCATTAGTTTCATACGCTCCAGCTCTATCAGTCTCACACTACAGCTCCATTAGTTTCATACGCTCCAGCTCTGTCAGTCTCATACAGTATAGCTCTGTCAGTCTTATACACTCCGGCTCCATCAGTTTCATACGGTATAGCACTGTCAGTCTTATACACTACAGCTCCATCAGTCTCATACACTACAGCTCTGCCTGTCTTATACAGTATAGCTATTTCAGTCTCATTCACTTCAATGCTATCAATCTCATACAGTATATATCAGTTTCATACACAACAGTTCAATTGAACTTATACTCTATCTTTCTAACCAGTTTGCAAATGGCGCCAGGTCAGCATTGTTTGCACATCTTATTTTGGCATTCTTAGCATGATGTGTCACATGGCATTTGCAAATCTAGTCACTGTCTCAAATTACATTCCCAGGAAATAAGCCCTCTATGAACTGAAGATGACAAGACTGAGACATGTACTTCCTACTATTAATAATTCTCTCTAATAATTCTCTCCAGTTCGGATAATACCGTCATGTCTTTATCATCTTTTTATTTATTTATTTATTTATCTTTATAATGTCTTCATTCTATGTACACCAAAACTCCCCTGGTATCATACAGAACAGCTCTATCAGTCTCTTTATTCTGCTAAATTACCTTGTGCACTGTCATTGTGTCAATCTCATATGCTACAGGTTTGTAAACTTCATATTCTACAGCTTGTATCACTCTCATGAAGTACCCTTTTATCAACGTCACGTACTCTAGCACAGCTCAGATTTAATTCTTCCGGTCTGAAAAACATACATCACTAATCAATCAGTGTCATATTATGCTTATCTCATGTCAACCAATTACACTACTGTATTACATTGCTCTATAACAGAGGTGTCCAATCCTATCCACAAAGGGCCAGTATGGGTGCAGGTTTTCATTCCAATCAAGCAGGAGCCAAACCTGATTCCACATGTTTAATCAGTTGACCTTTGCTTTCAGTAGACTCAGGTGTGGCTTCTGCTTGGTTGGAATGAAAACCTGCACCCACACCGGCCCTTATCGGATAAGATCCGACACCTCTGCTCTGTGACATTAACTATAACTGTGTGGTCATATACAGTACCACTATGTATGTCATTGTTTAACATTACAGCTCTTGTATTCAAGTATTTGAAAATATTATACACTTTATCATAATTGATTACTGCATATTGTATGTTATAGATTGAAGTATTTGGCCCACAAGTTTATTATCCTTTACTGACATTCATTTACGTTACACAGGCTTTTGATAGAGAACTTGGCGAGGGGCAATAGCTCTTTTCTCATCTGGAAAACAGACTTTTTTTTAATAGTGTCATCATCACTTGGCATTATGTCAGCTATTTTATGACTTCTTAGGATGGATGTTTATAGGACCCTGAGTTACTTTTTCCTGAGAATGTGCTTATGAGGGCATGTGATTTTATAGAGATGGGTCAGAGAGCTCTATAAGGCTTGTGCTCTCCAGAGATGAGCTCACACCGCTGGCCTCAGCACTCAGGCCTGAGCGCTCTGTTAAACTCTTGTGAGGACCCTGATGAAACGCACATAAATGCATGCAGGCATATACAGATGTGGTTGTTATTGCTGTCATTCTGGTCACGAACTGCGTTGACATTCTCGGTTACCTAACGAACAGTTGCTCTTCCAACTCTATTTGGAATTTAAATCTAAATGTAGATGTTACTTTAGTCAGTGCTCTTATTGAAACACTTACCAGATGAGCAATCTTTACGAATGAAGCTCCTGCCATGCATGTCCCAATAATCAACCCTCCTTTAAAGTCACTTAGTACTTTTACTATTGCCATCTTGATCCAAAATGAAGTCTTGGGCCTGCTCAGTGTTATTATAATACATGCCACAGACTATGGTATGATGTTTAACTGTATCATGCAGTCCACCTGTCTGGAAGCATGTTGGTTTCACTTCTCATTTATTCAGTTGTTACCCAGCTTTTTATGTGCTCATAAACACTCATTTATTTATTTTTTTCCTCTAAGGCAGAGCTCATCAACACAGTCCAGTATTTAAGCACACTGAACCGAATAAAAAAAAATCTGTAACAGAGATAACAAACGTATTTAAAAAACTATCTTTTCAAAACAAGAACCATTGCAACATGCATTTATGTAAATTATTTAGCTGCAGGTAGCTCATCAGACCAGAGACTAGCTGTTTTATAGTATATTATAACTATTTTTCCTCTTTTAGCGATTAGTGAACTGACAACATGCCTTGTTTAAAAAAAAAAAAAAGTGAACAATGAAAACAAATTGGACAGACAAGTGTATTTATTCTCCATGTGTCAAATTCAAAACGTGTCTCGTCTGTTGCGTCAAAAGTGGTGACATGAAGTGCTAGTATGAAACAAAATATAGCCACTTAGAATTGTCAGATTAAGAGGTGTAAATGAATGGTTAAGCATTAACAGGTAACCTTTGTACGCAAGGAATTTTATTTACCTGGATCTTTACATATTTTGGTTCTAATGATTGAGCTGAATATTGTAGAATGTCACAGAAGAGCTGATATAGACATACTACATATTGCACATATACATTGTGTATTTTAGCTGAACTGCTACATAAATAAATGCTGGTTAGCGCACACAGACATCAAAATAGTGCTGAGGTTTGCTCAGTTTCCAGGGGAACAGGCACAGATCTTTAGATGGATGCAGTCATGCACACACATACCTTGCAGCCGTAAGAAGGGGGATGATGTCAGTGAGGAATGATTTATTTCTCCTCCATGTCCTGTGCCTGTTTAATAGGTCTCTGCCAATCTTTCTCCGTCTCTCAGACTCATGAACAGGACCTCCATTCACAGGTCGTGCCAATTGGCTGCGCAGCTTTAATGAAAAAAGCCGGCTTCTTTTTTTGGTGGTATGGCAGAAGTCTGTTTGAAAAAATGCTGACTCATCGCACTTCAGCTCTGTGATTGCTTCAGGAGAGCATGTCTGTTTATTGATTACACTATACACAGAATTGGATGGTTGGTGTGTTTTCTGTTGGGCCCTGTGTCATGTGTGTGTGTGTGTGTGTGTGTGTGTGTGTGTGTGTGTGTGTGTGTGTTGCTGGAGAGCAGATTTGCTCTCAGTAAGGAATGTGTCTTGGAGTGAGAGCAGTCAAGTGAGCCATTGTGCCCAGAGACCTACAGCATGAGGGTCAGCCAATACAGACGTCACATCCTCTTATACATGATCTCCTAGAGCAGTGGTTTTCAGCCCTGCTACTGAAATACCCCCTGTCCTTCAAAAAGCTCCCTTGCTCAACAAAGGCACATCTCAGCTACCCTTGCATAGTCACATTTATCTTTGGAAATAACCAGCTGCATGTTAGTAATTTCTTGTTTTTAGCTTGTAGAAACAAGCTGAGAAATTCAGATTTGGATGTGATCCTACAATTGTGCTTCAAAGTAGTTAAGAAGTTATATTATTATGACTTGCATTTAATGAAAAGATTGATTTAACCACTGATATATCCCATCCAAAATCATGTCAGGGACTAAGACTACGTGCATCTTGAAATAGTGAACCACTATGGACACTGACATCATTACAACATTGCTGGAAAACTATTTTGACATACTATTTAGTGCAGTAGCATGTGATTTGGGACATGAGCTAACCTTAGAAGGTGCAGCAATGAGAGTGAGAAAATGAGGATGAGGGAAACGAGCATGAGGGAATATCCATTCTTATATAAGTGAGTTCTTTTTCAGTAACCCAGGAAATGCAAACCAAAAATAAAAATACAGACAAACAGGTGAAGGTAAAAGTAAAAGTAGTTTTATATAAATAATTTCAATTTGAGCTGGAAAATCTGGTAGGGGGTGAATTATATAGTGTTTCCCCCATTTTCTCCCCAATTTGGTCACCTTCCAGTTCCCACTCACCAGCCAGCTCTCTCCTGTAATACAATATTATCGTATCGTATGATAGAGGAAAGCTGGGAGGCAGGTAGGGCAGCTACCGACCGGGGAGAGGGAAGACTAACACATGCTTCCTCCAAGACACATGAAGGCAGCCAGCCAGCCAGCCAGCCAGCCAGCCATATTTTTCGATTGTAAGACACTCAGAGAGGAAAGCACTATCTGCCTTCTTCTGCATACATGACCTCATACAGGCCCAAGATTGGCTAGTGACAATCTTTTTTTTAAGATTAGGGAAGTACGTAGGGTTGAAGTAGTCAAGTATGCAGAGTGTAAGTTTGGATAACATGATGGCATTAGGAAAAAAAATATTTATTGGGTTCCAACAGACTTATGCTGGGGGAAAGATGATTTGCAGAATCATGAAGGAAGAACAATAGGAGAAAGTCAGAAACAGGAAGCCACAAGCACTGAACTGGACAAGTGAAACTTGGAAAGAGGGAAAGTGTAGAGTGATGGGCCGGGCTCTCAGAAGTGGTCGTAACAGGGTTCACCTCTGCCCAGATATGAGACTCACTTAAAAGGAAATCACATGAAATTTATAAACTTTGTGTGTGTGTGTGTGTGTGTGTGTGTGTGTGTGTTTCAGGAGGTAGAGGACTGGGACAGCCCAAAGCGTAGCATTAGGGACAGCGGTTACATCGATTGCTGGGAGTCGGAGCGCAGTGACTCTCTGTCGCCGCCGAGGCACGCGCGAGACGACTCCTTCGACAGTCTGGACTCCATCGGCTCCCGCTCACGCCACACGCCCTCTCCGGACGGCCTGTTTGCCCGCGGCTCCAGCGATGGTGAGCCACACACACATGCACGCGCACACTGTGTGGCTCTGACAGAACATTACAGCTTTGTGTTAGAATGAAGCGTAGAAATGAGTGAAGCCGGTCAAATTAGCTGCGATGGACTGGAGTTTTATGTAGAGTGTATTCCCGCCTTGGAGTGTTGTCAGGGTGGATTCACCATGACCAAAATGAAGCAGTTACAAAGGGTCAGTTGAGGATACTGTCAACAGGGGCTTTTAGTAATGTTGCTTTTCTTCAAGGCATCATGGTACTATAGCGGGTAGTGTTGCTACCTCACAACTCCTGGGTCACAAGCCTGTGTTCAGTTGCTGTTAGTTCTCTATGTGGGTTTTCTCAGGGTTCTGCAGTTTCCTCTCAAAAACATAAGTGCCTCTAGGTGTGCACACATGTACGTATATGTGTGTGATGCCTTATGATGGACTGGCATCCCATCCAAGGTGTATCCCGGATTTCACAGCCAGTGATTCCTAGTTAGGCTCCGGATCCATTGCAGCCCTGATCAGGATAAAGTAAAGTGTTGATACCTAAAAGTGGTACAATATGTCATCATAACTGTGACATTACATATATAATATAAAACTATTAAATTGACTACAGTTAACATGAGCACTAGAAACACATTTGATCATTTCAAATGATTATAATGCCATGATTTAACTTGATTTATCACTGTGCAGACAGTTAAGTGCAAAAGTTTATAAGTTCTTCCTTAGGTTCTGCATAAATCAAGGAAAATCCAGTGCCGCCACCGTTTTTTTATTTCATTTGCTGTGACAGTCTACAGACATGACTTGATGATGGCAGTGTGTGGCATCTGGCAGAACAGCTATATCAGGAGGGATGGACAAAGATTTGACAAGTGATACGTTAAATTAGATATGTCAGGAGATAAGAGCATGGATTGTTCAGAGGATGCAAAAAAGGATGGACACAAAGAGTGAGCATACAATGTATTAGAAGTATATTTATATCACACTCAGAAAGGGAAAACTTTAGACCTGATACCTTACTGTGCACTATTTCACCATGTTTTGTTACTTATGTTGATGATGGAACATCTATGAACATCTATCCATCACACGTTCCCTAGAAATTTCTAATAATAACCTCATAATGAGTGGTCCAATGTAGTTGTTATGATATAGTGTAGTCGGATGTTAAAATATGATTTGGATACGTGACAGCTATTCACAGCGCTCTGTGCATTCATTTTGGCCATGTGTGCGTTGCCATAGAAATGATTGATTTCTGGGGCTGTAAGGAAGAACAGCTCCAGGGGAAGTCTTTTGAGGCGAGTAAAATTTTCATCATGAGTGAAATGTGCTAATATTTCCATGTAAACATGTAAACCACAGACATTTTTGTCTTAGCTCAGGATAAATTAGTCCTAGAAGATATGACGATGGTAGCACTTTGCAACCTTCATTATCAACATAATCATAAGGCTAATCCCAAATTACTGTGCAAGACTTGATGTTTTACCAATTATAAAAAGTCTATAAACTGGTGCATGTCACTCCTTCCTTTTTGCCTTAATCATTTAAGGGCTATGATGCTAATTTGGATGTTCTTTTTTTTTCAGCTTTTTACTCAGCTCTTGGCACACAAGTTAAAGGTCCCCATGGTAGATATGACATCATCTGGTATAGCCAGGCATGGACTGGGAATGGTGTCTGTTATTGATATCAGTGCTGCTGTGGTGTCTGGTGGCTCTGAGTCTGAGCTTAATACCAAATGTTTTCTTTGATCTGAGACTGGTTACTATGGATTACACTTTTTTTTGTTCCTTAAGAATATAAATCAGAGAGGGAGAGAGGGGTGAAAGAGAGACAGAGGAAACACTTGTGCAGAGATCTTTAGTAATGGATGGCAAGAGTGATGGTCACTTGTACTCTTCCTTTTAGACTCGCACATGCACTATCCATGTGAGGACCTTACGGTGATGAAATTATTGATGCAGCTAATTAATGCTAGAATTTATTTTTTAAATTGAAGCTGCAGTTTTTGTTAAATAAATAAATAGATAAATAAATAAATAAATGTTTTCCTAGTGGGCTCAAAACTGACAGATATTCCTGTTTTTGTGGGAAAGTTTAGTCCCCACCAAGATATAAAAACATGCTCCTCCACACACAAACCCCATTACACTCCCTCCATTAATGGTTTTAAAGACTGTATAATGCAGATCTGTGCGCATGGGTTGAGTGAAGCTGGAAATTTAATTGCTGAGTCGGATCTGTTAAAGCCAATGAGGCTCGGGTTCTAAATGTTACACAAACACACACACACACTTCTGCAGTAAAACTCCAGCTTCTATCCACTAAAGGACTACCAACTCCTTGCATTTTCTGTGGATGATGCTCAATGCCCTGAGTTAAGAAACACACTCATGCACCAACTTTCGTCTTAACAGCAGGCCATTCGGTGTCATTTTGAGTCATTGAATTTTGTCATTTTGAGCCAGATAGAAGCTTACCACTATGTTCCTGAAGCTGTGCTTGTGCTTGGTTATAGCAAAATGCGAAGCACTTCAAAGAGACCATGCACTGTGACCCTGAACTCAGTTTTAATGCAGATGCTGTAACTGTCACAGGGCTTCAAAGAAATTTGCTTATTTCAGTCCTGTTATGTATGTTGACATTCAGTGACATCAAAGTATTTGATGCTAACATATCATTCTCAAGACCCGTACTTGTGGGAATCAAAAATTTGCATGCCCTTTGTGCTGTAATTTCAGCGCCTTTGAAGCAGGGCCATATGGGAGTGTCAGTAATTCCGTTTCGAGTAAACACTGCCTCAGTCCATCCACAAAGCCAGAGCTCACGGAAGTGCCGTTTTACATGTGTTGGCTTTGTAAATATTTAATGAAAGTGAACCGGACTCATAAGCAGCTACTAGTATTTTTTATGTGCAGGTTTGAAAGGAAAAAAGGGGCATAATTAGCTGACAATTGAGTCTTTTATAAGGCCAGTCTGCACATTACTGAGCTCAGGAAGTTGTTGATTGCTGTGGAATACACCACAGTAAATAGTTGGGGTTTTACATAAGAAGCCTGAGAAATGTTAAAGTTTGAGTTAAAATGTTAAAGCAGAGTGTCGAATGACAGAAAGACTGAATGAGCGTCTACCCAAAAAAATTGTTGACCCACTAACCTTCAACTTGTGTGTTTCTGCGTAGAGTCTGCCTTTATCCAAACAGTATAAGAGTTAGTTAGATCAAGTCCACTGAAAGAATTTTAAAACAGACCAGAAGGCTGTAACCCCTTCCAAGTAGAAGTCATTTAAGAAGCAAAAAGCCCTTAACTATCCAAAGAACTCTTGATGACCCCTTTTTTCTTAGTGTTTACTCACATATTTATCGTGCGTTACTGTAAATAAAATATAGCATTGGTAGATGTTTAAATATAGTTTTAAGAATGCAGTTGTCCAATACATTCCCTGTCCATAAAATTGAATTTATTGGTGCGTTCTCAGAAAGAAGAGTTCCATCTGCATCCTAAAGAGTGCTTCTGTATGTTCCTCTTGGGAAACCCATAGAGTGTTTCCCTATCAGAGAGAGCTAGTAGAAAGCTTAAACTGTTAACTATCCAAAGAATCATTGAAGTAAGAAAGTCAAAAAACAAACCTATAGACCCCGCTCTCCTTGACCCCTGACTTAGGACTGGTTTATCTTTATCCTTTAATCTTTTAAGATTTATCTTTATATCTGTTAGGCAATCTTTAGTTTGATTGCTTACATCTTCAGGTATTTTTCCCAGTGAAGTACTTGTCAATCACAGTGGTTAAAAGGTAAAGTTTGAGTGTTGTGGAATGTAGAAGAACTACAGTGTGTGTGTGTTTACCCAGAGCTATGGAAACACTCAAAAGGCTTAGGTAGTGCTGAAGCCACATGTGGGGAGCATATTGCTAAAGAATGCAATAAGATGAAAGATGGAGGTTAAGTCCCTCAGAAACTAGCTTCTGATGATCCAGGTGCTTCTTGAGTTTGCAGTTTTGGCATTATTGTGATTTTCAAGTAGAAGAGTTAATGTCATTTTCTGCTTCTGTTTATTTTCTTTATTTGGCTCAGTTATGGATGTGCAAGTTGTAGCTGATGGTGTGGTTACCAAAACTCAAAAGATTGAAAAAGTGATTTGTGCGTATAAACTTTTAACCTTTCTTTACTTTTAACCTTATTTTATTATATTTTATATTTTCAAAAGTTTTTAAATGATTTTATGCCAATTTGATTGATATAGAAAGAAGAATATCACTTAGCTGGTGGTGGTAGGCGGAGGAGGGGAGAAGAACCTAGTTAGAAGTACCTGAGATGGAAAGGTATGGACTAGTATACATCTACACAGTAAAGGCAGACCCAGGAATCACTGGGGAGATTATATCTCACAGATGGCTTAGGATCATCTCGGGATCCCACAGGAGGCGCTGAAATCTGTGGCTTTGGATGGGGCTGGGGATGACCTTCTCAGCCTTTGAGAAGCCTTTAGAAAGCAGAATGTCACTTTGCTCACAGGGAAAGAGCCTGAGTATGCGAGATGAAATGGTATGGACTAGATACAGTTGGCCTTACATCCAGACAGTAAGCGCATCCGATACCAAACTTCGGAATTGCGAGGAGCTAGTCGAGGTGGTTCTGGTACCTTATGAGGATGTCCCCGGTCAGCCTTGAGGAGAGCTGTACCATTCACATCCCACTGGACAGAGACCTGGTACAGACCTATGAAACACTGGAGCGAATATATCTCACAGTTTGCTTGGGAACGTCTGGGGATTTCCCCAGGAGGAGCTGGAATTTGTGACTTGAGGCAGAGAAGTCTTGACTGACCTTGTACTATTAACTGACCCCTTATAACTTGTACTATTACCTGACCCCTTATAACTTGTGCTTTATTAGCATAATTTGTGGGTTTCAGTGTCATCCTTTAATGCATGTTTACATTCTGCAGGCCGTGGCAGTGACTCGGAGTGTGACATCCCCTACAGGAAGCTACCAGATATGCGACGGGATGACATGCTGACGCGGCGAACATCATGCAGTGAGCCGCGCACCGCAGTGCCCTTTAATCAATACCTGCCCAACAAGAGCAACCAGACATCATATGTGCCCATTCCTATGCGTAGACAACGCACCGAGCGTGAGGAAAGCTACAAGAGCTGGAGCAATGCAACCTCACCTATAGGAGGAGAGAGATCTTTCAGGTAATGGCTACAACGAAAATGATGGTGATTGTTTAAAGCCACTTTTATTAACTTTCTTGGATATTTTAGATGATTGTTAGTGACTTACTATTGCATTTTGTCTTGGATATTTCTTAGCTCTTTGAAAAGTCAGTGATGAGATGCTGAATTTATGGCTAGCATAGGTTTATTGCAGCAACTACTCAGACTTGACATCATACACTATCACCAAGTTTCACCCAGAAACCATTGATTCCTATATAATGTAGGATGCATCTATGGTTCTATTACTAAGTGAATAACTTCCAGGGAGTTTCTTCAGAACTAGTGGAGTATTCCCAGGTGGTAATTACCTTGCTAAGTACCAATAGCAATAACTTGTGAAGGTGACCTCATGTAGGTAATCTATGAAAGGTCACCACTTCTCCACATTCATCCTCAAGGCCAAGCACTCTACTACTACATCTCCCATTGTTGCTGGAGTGCTACCTGTAGGATTTCTTTCTCCATTGCTCCTGCAGTGGGGATTCTCTTTAAGGACCAGGCTCAGCTGTACCCCATTTTTAGAATGTAACCCACATTCGCCATTCCTTCGTTGATCATGTGAGCCATGATCATGATTATGTCAGTTCTTTTGTGGCTTCAAGCTGAATGGATTAATTTATCGAGCTTCATCAGCCTTTAGTGAAGCTTTGATCCCAATCTTAGTGCCTCTGCATTTGCCATTGCAGCCAGTACATTTGAACTGGTTAAAGATGCTCTGGTTCCAAAACATTTGAGCACTGATCACTGTCTATCAGCTTCATCACTGTCACCCAAGTTGTGCATCAGTGCACACTTCTTTCACAGTGTAGATTTAACAATAACAAAATTAGCAAGAAACAGAAGACTGGAGTGCTATATTTGAATCTTTAGTACACTTCATCAAATCCAAAGAGGATGAGTGTAATGTAGTGGGGACCTTTTATAGACAACAAAAGTGGCGTTACAGACATGTGACAACTTTGCTATTGGTACACAGCAAGAAAGCGAGGATACAGGCCAGGGCAGTTGGTATAAATTGGCTAGCAGTACTAAGGCCCCTTGTCTTTTCAAGACATTTTATAGAGACATTTGTAAGACTTATCTTTCAAAGTCAGAAAGATGGGTGCTTTCTATATGGCTTCACTATTAAGTAAAGAAGAAGGTCAGGAGTTATTTGTGAATTGAGGATAATGGTTATCTCAGAAGCCTGCGATAAGTGAAGACTCAAACAAGGCTTTGAATTCCTTGTTTGTCTGTAGGGGAAAATAAGCCACCATTAGCTCTTATGTTTATTACCTCAGGAATTAGAGCCTGTCTTGTTTATTACATGATCCTGTGTCTCATGTTTCCCAGCAATAGCAGCACAGTACTGCCAATGCTTCTTCGTCTGCCAAAAACATTCAGACAAAATATTGACTAAGCAGGCATATCAGTTGCCAGTGCATTTTAGGGAAAAAGTTCTGGAATGATCTGTCTATTCTCCCAAAAAGAAACACACTCTTTTGACACCCTTAACCACTGCCAGATTAAACATAGTACTCCTGAACCAGCCAACATTTCTTCATGTTCTGATGATGGGGAAAATATTTCAAGAATATGTTTGGCGTCATTGATGGAGGCCAATTTTTTGGCACTATGGTGGGGATTTTAGAAATGAGAAGTGCGGGGGGTTTCCAGTTTTTCATTTGTTCAGTGTAGACTTAATACAGTAGTGGTTTTGGGGGAGCGGTTGATGGAGACCAGATGTGGGCGTTAATTGACTAAAGGCTTGGAAGCCGGAAGATTCCAATTCCTCCCTAACTGATCATGAAATTGAGTGTGAGAACACAGATAAAGACAGGCAAGACAATTCAGAACAACTAACGGGTTTCTTTTTATTTATACCCTTTGCAGATGTGTCTACGTTTTCTGGAATGGTCTTGGAGAACATGTTTAGGCACACTTTGTATGTACTTTTTTTAGCTCCTGAGTAAGAAGTTTACGTCTGCCAGTTATTACATAAAAGTTAAAAAAGGTAAAAAATTAAATAAATAAATAAATAAACAGTATTTGACCTTATGACCATTTTACTTTGCTTATGTATAATGTGTGCATTATCTTCCCTTCTTCTTCTTCTTATTATTATTGTATTGCCACCGGGTTCATCCAAACTGGTCAGTTGGAAAATTGGAGAAAAAAAAAAGTCACCTGGTTTCCAATTGTCAACTGTTGTAGGCCATCTGCCTCATGGTTGGTGTGCTGTACTTGTCTGCTCACCACAGATTTAATGAGTGGTTATTTGAGTTACTTTAGACTTCCTGTCAACTCAAACCAGTCTAGCCATTCTCCTCTGATGTTTTTTAACAAGAAGAGGTTTCTGCCCATAGAACTACTCCTCACTGGATGTTTTTTGTGTGTTTTTCACACCATTCTTTGTAAACCCTATAAATTGTTGTGCATGAAAATCCCAGGAGATCTGCAATTTCTGAAATACTCAAGCCAGCGCATCTGGCTCCAGCAACCATGCCATGGTCAAAGTCACTGAGGTCACACCCCCCGTTATGATGTTTGATGTGACCTGTATGGCGATGTTGTGATAATGATTTTGTGCATTGTGTTGCTGCAGGTGAATGTGCAGGTGTTCCTAATAAAGTGGGGTCAGGTGTGTTTATACATATTTGTTGTCTTCTGCTCATGTTTTGCGGTTGTATTGTGGCTGCTTGACCACCATTCTGTTTGTGTGGTACATTGAAAGTTATTGCCTTGCTATAGAAGTATTCCTTGCTGTAAGCAATGTAGATCCTTGATGTGCAAAGTCAGACTTTCGCTCTGAAAATGACTTTTCCCATGGCAACACAACTGAACTTTTACCTCAGCCAGTTCAGAATGGGTACCCCGGTTTCTCTCCCCAGATCTCCTCCAACAGATGAGGTAGATAGATGATGCAGAGATCAAGGAGGAGAACATACATTCAAGCACTGCATCATACATACACAGTCTGAAGTTGACCTCTTCTGATGAGAGCCCCAGCACAACAGATAATGGAGAAAGCCCACCTAAATGCTGTATAGCCCTACATTCCTACATTCATCTCTAGCACAAAATTCAAAGAGGCCCCATGATGAAATTCCCATTGGTGGTCCAAGCTGTCCCGCTTTGCCAAATTTAGTATAAAATGAATCTCCAAAAGATGTCAAACTGAATGGAATTGGCCAAAGATAAAAATATGCTGTATTACTAGCTGACCTTGCAACTGTAGCAGTTGCAGTGATGCTCTGGCATCTCAATAATGGCCTGCACAGCCTCAGTGGAACAGGAACTTTGGTAGCCTTGGTAGTTTTGTTGGATCTTGGTAAGTTGTGTCTGCAAAATTTACAAGTATTCATTGATCACAAGGCTTAATTTTACCTTAGAGCCCCATTTGGAGTGTCTGTCTCTGTTTCTTTGTCCTTGGCCCTGTTTGTTGCTTGTGCCTCCTGCTGAGATGTGAACTGTTTCTCACATGCTGGCTGTTTTACGATTGGATCTACTAAACTGGAGAAGACTTACCGGTTTCTTCTCAACTTCCAGGAAAAAAAGCTTTGTTCTAAGACCTTAAGCTGAGGTTCTGGCTTGCTCCTTGGTCTCTGACAAAGAGGAGCATTCAGGGCCAGATGTTTGTAGTTGGAGCTTTTGGCCAAGTGGCTGCTGTTGAGGACTTTTGAGGTCTGATTTACAGTGATGTGGAGGAGCTGCTTCTGTACAGTCTTCTCGAATTCCCCATCTCAGACAAAGCCATGCAGGGAGGTTTGAGATGGCGTTCATGAAAAAGGTTGACCTAATGAGCACCAAGCAGGACATAGAGAATGTCAGCTTTGTTTACAAGAGACAAATTGAATTAGGTATTTTCAGAGGGATGTGGGAGAAAGAGGGAGAGGGAGCACTTGTGGGAACATATGGTCAGTCATCATTCCATGGTAAGATGATGAGAGGAGATCAATTGCATGTTTCCCATTAACACCCAGTCAAAAATGTCTTTAAATCCCGTCTAAAATTTCAAATAGAATACCGGGTCAGGGAGTAATTTGTCTCACCTTCTAGAAAATGACAGATGCCAGAAGGTCCCATAGGACTTCATTTAGTTGAAGGATTGCAATTCTTTGTACTTAGATGCATATCTCTTTAATTTTAATGTCAGGCTTTTTTTTCTGTTTAGCATGTAGGCATCGGAATTCTATAAATACAAGCTTTCAAACAGGGTGGCTTGTTCTTTTCTACATTTTATTACACACCTACACATTATATTTTCATGCATGGAGTAATACAAAATGAATAGTGCTTTCTCTGTGCCTTTAGAAAAACAGACCCACTCTCACCCAAACACAAATACACACAAAGACACATACACGCACACTCCACCCAGAGGAAGACGGGAAATGAGCAAGCTTCCTGCGTTTCACTCTGAGCATAGCAGTGCTGGGCCGAGTTGGACTTGCCCATGCATGGACAATGTAAGAAAGTTATAACATGACCCTGTGCTCCTTACACAACACAATGAAAAAAAATCTTGAATGACACAATAGTGTAAGTGAACACTGGAATCTAATGTTGCGTAAGTAAAAAGTCTCATAATCAGACCAAGGCATCACTGCAGGTATTGTTTCATGTTCAGAAAAATAGAAAAAACAAACAAACAAACAAACAAGAAAAAGCCGAATCTGTGTCGATTAGGAGTGTACAGCACTGGCACTATCTGTATTTGTTTAGTGCTCCAAATGTTCCTGGCTATATTCAGATTTAAACCCAAAGTGGGCGTGACCTAAACTTAAAGAGGTTTGTTTTTGCTCTGCAGGACTGTTTTTTTTAAAATCTCATTCGTTAGCTATTAGCTCTGAACCTGGATTCATGTTTTGGTTAACAAATGTGTTTCTTTCTTTGGGAGGCTTCATATCTGAAAGCTTCATATCATACCCGCATGAAAGTAAAAACGTTGCGCTCTCATGGCTTTCTAAAAAAATAAAATAAAATAATAGTGTGCCTGTGATTTGGATCTTTATTTGTATCTGATTACAAGCACATTATTCATATTCTGTTACAGACTTAGCATGGTGTAGTGTCAGTGTCTCATCATATCTCTATCAGGTTCCATGCTGTTATTTCATTTTACCATGATGACACTCCACCTGAACCGCGTGTGTGTATGTGTGTGTATGTGTGTATTCATGCTGGCATGGGGCTTTTGGTCTGTCTTACTTATGGTAGGCATATGCCATCAGGGTTTTGGGGTTGGTTTATGGAGCTGCGTTCCAGTTGACAGCTACAGAGGATCGTTTGTGTGCTGGGGCCAGAAAAGAAGCGGCTCCTTTTAGGGCGACATGAAAGGTTCCATTTTCTCGCAGGCATCCATGTCCCTGCTATCATCCAGATGCAGCTTTATTATTAAGCTTTCTCATGCTTATGTTTATCTCTTGACATGATGAAGGGGCCTAAAGGCGGCTGTTCTGTTTTTGTCCTCTTTTCTTGGATTTATAAATCATAATAAAATATTATAATTCAAAAAAAAAAAAAAAAAAAAAAGTGTGCAGCAGTTATGGCTGTGATGAGAAGAGGTTTTGATGAATGCATAGTCAAATTGCCTTTTAGCTACTTTCAATCTATTTACATTTACATTTACAGCATGTAGCAGACCCATACCCAGTGTGACTTACTTTGTAGTGTCTATCAAAAACATATCCTCATGCTACTGCAGAAAGGACAGGGTCTGAGAATACTATCAAGCTAAAATCCTGTTATATGTGGTATTGGTTTTATTAAAATAAACACAATTTTCTATATTAATGAACACTTTGAACAGTTAGGTTCCCCCAAACAGATAATAATGGACCTTTGATGTATAATGCAGGTGTACACAGCTTCACCACTGTGCATGTTTTCACGTGTGTTTCTGTTACTCTGGTTTTCTCCCACTTCCCTAAAACATGCATGCAAGTAGATTGATTAATCTAAATTGCCCCTACATGTGAATGGGTGTGTGATTGTGTGTATGTTTGCTCTCTGTGATGAACTGGCATCCCATCCAGGGTGTAATCCTGCCTTGTGCCTCATGTTTCCAGGATAGGCTCCGGATATGCCCTGATCCTGACGTGGGTAAAGCGGTTACTGTGGTGAATTGTTTGATTATCACTGTATATCGTAGTGTATCCAATCATAGTAAGGGTAAACTAAGACTTATGCAGGGGAGGACAAATCATGCATTCAAGCTCCAATGTCCTAACCCAGTCTCGTGTCTAATTACCAAGGCTAACCAATGTAATTTAACTCAAAAGTATGACAACCGAATTATGTGTATTAATACAGACTATGGAAAAAAAACGTGAGCACTTGAGTCACTGAGAGGAGGCGACTTTATGTAGTCAGATTCTTTATCCCCTGATAATAATGATATGATGACGTATATCGTGTCAAAAAAGCAAAAGGTCTTTGGTTAACGTTTCACCTATGAGACGTGGTCTTGTCTCATCACACATAAAGATGTTACTGGAGTTTGGCTTGTGCCTATTTTTTCACTTGATAAAGTGTTTAGAGTTTACTGCATGTGCTTGCAATAGAGCTGTATAACTTGATTTATGCTGCACAGCATTGTATTTTGCTCAGTTTTGTCATCCTTTAAACATCCTGATTCTGAAAGCTTTGTCTACCCCTGATCATGCTAAAGTGGGGACATTAATGCTGAGAATAACTGGCGAAGATTTTGAATTTACTGTGAGCATTTAAAGAGTGCGTGTGCTTTAAACGTACTCAGTGTCTTGCAAGGCTACACCGTGACGTCTTCCTTTAAACACAGGTTTGGACTTGGCGTCTGCTGCTATCCACATGAGACTCAGAACACACAGGCCAGATTAAATGAGTGTTTACCAGTGCATATTTTATGCTAACTCCATAATGTGCACGACCAACTTTGTTCATTCTGCTTTGATGAGTACCACTTGGCTTGCAGACTCATCATGCTCGCTGTTGTCCACGGTGATAATCCCGTCCATTCTCTTGGCAGTAGTCCCGCCCACTCTTACTCTGAAGTACTCCACCGCACATCCATGACTACCAACTCTATGCCAACGAGCATCATAGTGACCGGCCCTCTTAGCCGGGCCAGGTCCGCTTTCCCTACCAGTCACAGACAAAGAGGGAGATGCAGGGGGGAATGACGTGCGAGCGTGCTGTATCCAAACTGCACCTAAACATGGCTGCCCAAGACCTACTCGCGTTCTCTTAGTGCCTGCATCAACCAGTCACATGGGTCATGCAGGGAAGATGGAGATGTTGCTGAGTAGACCTTTTCAGCTGGACAAAGGTGTCTTACCTCCCTGCCTCCCTATCTTTTAAACTGCATTCATTTGTTTGTTTGTTTGTTTTATCTATTTAACTTTTTGTCATTTATTTATTTAGTCTGAAATTATGCTAACTCCTACTTTCTTTGTTTCTTTAAAAAAAATTGCCTCTTTATTATCGGTCCTGCAGTTTTCAAGGCTGAAACACGTTTGTTTGTTACTGAATGTATTGTAAAAATGTTCGAGGCATCGTCACGTGGATGTTTTTCATTTTCGCTTGTCTTATATATGCTGAATTAGCTGCATCTTGTCCAAGTTATACGTTAAACTTATCTGTGCCTGTCTAAATATAATTTTATTTTAGTTTCCAGTATCTGGTTCTCTTTTTTTTTCTTCAGCATTCTAACTGCCTTGCTCTGCCTATTTTAATTTGTTTGGCCATTGTGAGTTCATGTGAGCTCAGGAATGTGCAAGTACTCTGTTATATGTGCTATTAAAATGGATCCTAAGAAAGACAAGTCAAGGAAGACAACTGATCTGCGTAGCCGTTTGCGTGAATACCATGTCATTTGTCTTGCGGGCTTTGTTAAAGCTTGTAAACATGTCTGTACATGCTGTATATTCGCTCGAGTCCAAGGTCACGTACAGAATACCAGTGCTATAAATTGTTTCCTCTCTCTGTTGTTTCAAGTGAGAGCTGTCACGTTAGGGTATTTGGATCGGGATCCCAGAAAGGTCAAGAGACAATTGAGACAATATTTATTTACCTTTTAATGGAAATCTAAGGGCAGTTGTTGCATTTAGTCAATAAATGTTTGTCACACACCTAACTTTTTATGAATTCTTTGTTTAAAGGTATTTGAAAATCTGTATAATTTTTCTGGGGAATATCTTGTTCAGAAGAATGTCCTGTTTTAACAAAGTATGTCGACATGTCGTTCAAAGTAAACGTGAAAATGCCTCAGTTTCTGCCTGATCAAAAAAAAAAATTTCCCCAAAAGTACCTGTATTTACTTTGTATTGCTCCAGTGTTGGAAAGTACAAAACATAAACAATCATAAAATGTTTTCATATTATAAATCCTGATCTTATAAATGGTATCTTAGCAAGTGAAAGCATGTTGCATAACATTTATGGCAAATTGATATAATATTTCTAGAAATTAATAGAAATGTCTAGAAATAGGTTTAATAATCATATATTTGGGTTATTGTAATCTTATAATAGGAAATGCTAGATAAATCTGACTATTTAAGATATTGTCACTTGCTAAGATGTCATTTCTTTGCCGCGTGTTGCATATAATAAATGTTTATTCGTAGAGTTCAACAACTACTCTTTGACTTCTGTTGTAAGTGAGTTTGGAGTAAATGTCTGGGTTTTTTTATTTTTCATTTTATGTTAAATACCGAGAAATGTGAACATACTTGTTCATGGTAATAACACATACGGTGGAGTATTCCTGTAATAGTTTTAAACAGCTCATTAGAGCTTAGATCCAGTGTTCAGCGTCATATTAATTTCATCCAATATCATCTGAACAGTTGAAGTAGATTTAATTTTCATGTGGTTGTTGATTTTATTTTTGTCCAGCCGCAGTTTTTTTTCTTGCTCCACACTATGAAAATCATTCAATGATTCAGTGATTCAATAATGATTTTAAACACATTTAATCAGTAGACATTGGTTTCCGATTAAACTGCATTTTCCGAGATTAGAACAGAATGACCTTTTGTTTAATAAATACCAGAACGCTCTGCTATTCAGCATCTTAAGCAGATTTACTGTCTAGCTGCAACATTGATTCGGCTGAAATATCACAATTTCCCAGTCTTAGTCAGATTTATTCCCTTTGGCCAAACCTACAAGCTATATTTATGTTTATTACGTGTATGCTGTATCTGGTTTGACTTTCTTTTGTGGATGACATATGTTGTGTGTTTCTTGTGGCAATTTTAAGACAGCAGGCTACATCACATGGTGTCAATTTAAAGAAGTTTGCAGCTTTGGGGAAAGCAGGCCACAACTCAGTGTTTTGTGCTGTGAATGCTTACTTTTAAGTCCTAGCTGTAAAATTTAAAGAGGATAGTTTAGTGAAAATTTGAGTTATGGGAGCATAAAGTATGTTTTGTTGCGCTTCAGCCTGGCAGTGAAGTTTGCTTAGGTTGCCCTCTTGTGTCTATAAATGTGAATTACAATCATGATATAACCAGGATACAGCTCCTACACACACTACATGCTTATATTTTGATTTGACATTTCAGCAAGGGCTTGATATGGACATGCATCCTTTCCTGTTGAACACTCTAGTGTCCTCATTTGATCTCATCTCGTTGATCTTATGATGAAACGTGTTGTATTTGTTTTGTTTTTTTCTCCCTCATGTCTTACCTGCTATAGATTTGGCCGCAGCGATAGTGTATTTGATGACCCCGAGTAAGTCATTCTAATACCAAGTCACACACTTGTGTGTCATGTTTGTGTCACTCATATGAAGCCTTGTGCTTGCATGCGCTTGAGTCAGCTCACTAAAAGCAGCATAAACGCAACTTGCTAACAATACAGGCGTTGTGAACACACTGTACTGGGTTCTGAATGCTTCAGTGAGGCTTCTTCATGCAGGTATAGTTAATGTGTTTACTATTAAAGTATTTAATACTGTGGCCAGGCTGCTAATGATGATGATACTTTTGAGCCGAATGACTACAGATTTAATCTTACATAAAATTAAAGGTTAAAATATGCAGTTAGTATTTCTGTTTAAGGGATAATTTCCACGTTGTTTACTGAAGCCTGAAACTAGCCAGATCTGTCACATGGCAATACTGTGACTCAAAGCTTTTCTTTGAAATCACATTATTATTATTATTATTATTATTATTATTATTATTATTATAGGTTCAGAAACAGTGAACCTTTTCAAACTGGACCTTTAAGTAATAAAATCACTTTATTAGAATTTATTAATACTATTTAATCCTGGTAGATATGAAAATCACATCCCTTTTTTTTAGTTCTGCAAGTCTTTCACTCAGAAGATTAATCAGCACTGTGGTTTGTGCTCAAGATCACTTTCACTGTTTGAGTTCTCTGCAAACAATCATCTCCTGCAATGTGGGGTCAGAGTCAGAGTACTCGACACCATTCTCAGCCACAAGACCAGCCATTATACCACACTGTTTTCATGGTCTCACAGAATAACATCTGATATATTTTTCTTTGAAGGCCAGTCAAGACACTGTGTCAAGTTCATAAACACAAAAGTCTCCACTCTTTCTCTTTATAATTCCTGTGGTTTGGAAAAGGCTTGCTCTTTTTCTCACTAATGTTCTCCCTGCATCTGACTCCAGCCTGAATGACTTAACAACAATTTATATTACTTTGATGACACGCAGTTCATTGACGCTCCATTTGAATGTATCTTTGTGGCATTTGCATTCCTTTTGGTTGTTTTCCTGCATTATGTATAAGACTGCATGACCTAAATGGGAAGCCCATTGATCTTGCACATGCTTATCTACAACCTAATTGCTCAAAATGGAATGAATCTCTGTAAGCACACTCAGCAAAATGAATCTTGTTCTAACTCCTTCTGTCTTCATTACAGGAGTGTGAGTATGATTGATGTGAGGACTGAGGATGATGGCCTGCTGCCACCTCACAGTCAGGTCCGACACGAGTTGATGCACAGCCAGTATAACAGGATGAAGGAGGAGGATAGCCATTGGCAGGATGTGAGTGTTTGAGAGTAAAACTGAGACTGACCATGGTTTTGTAGTTTGCGAACATCTAAAAGAAAACCAAGCCATAGATGTGTAACATAAAATCTTCACAGATTATATTTGTAGTTCTTCAGCTTGATCAAGTAGCAAAGTTGTCGAAACTTTAATCTCCAGTAGTACTACATTACATCTAATATCTGACTAAATTCTTAGTCGTTGAAATCAAGATGACGCCCATTTCAGAGCTTGTTGTTAAATATTTAAAATGTATTTGTTTCAGTCATAGTGACACAGGAGTCCTATGTACTAGACCTACGTTTTAGACCTATCAAGACTTTGAGTAGATGTATCAGAAAGAAAGACACATATTATGTCTCTTTAGAAGAAAGAAAGAGACATACTGTGACAGTGTTATTATCCCTAATTGGACACCAATAGATATACGTGGGAAGCTGGGGTAATATTGTTCTTCAAAGGTACCACTCTGTAATTTTAGATTAGCAATATTGCTTTTCAAGTTGATTTACTCTAAGCTCTACATTAAGGAAATTGAAATAGCTGAAATTACCTACACATTGCTGCACAGTGTGATTATTCTTTATGCACATATCAGTGAGAAAAAAGAATAAAGTCAATCAAAATAAAAAAAAAAATACATGTGCTATTATAATGCCAGCAACAGTTATAAATATAACAGTTATATCGTAATTGTAGATTTCTGTATATAAGTTCGTGATCCAATAAAGTCATCATCATATTACCTTTTGTGGTGCAAACATCCAGATTTGAAAAGAAACTTGCCGAATTCTGCGGGTTTTGTGCATGAAAGCTTTATCTTCGAGGAGACATATCACCATAAGAACCTAATACCATCCAGTTAGAGCTTGCACAAAGAAAAAGAAATACTTAAATACATAAATACTACTACAAAGAGTAATAAATGCTATATATCTATTGGCAGTATAGCAAACCGTGTGAATGGATTTGTGATCTGTGCCTGTGTGCGTATTTAGGACCTGGCGCGGTGGAAGAGTCGCAGGAGAAGTGTGTCTCAAGACCTGATAAAGAAAGAGGAAGAGAGAAGGATGATGGAACGACTGCTGAGCCGAGATGACGGCTCGCAGAGGCGGAAGAGTTTCAAGACCTACAGGGAGATAGTGGAAGACAAGTACATCCTTTTTTTTTGCATGTTGTTTATTCATTCGTTGTCAGTCTTTATAGTTGTTATATTGCCCCAAATGAGGGTTGGAGGACTTATTTTGTTTCATTAGTGTGTAGTAGATATATCGTAAATATTAAAACTCCGGATTCTCCAAGTTGTTGAAGGGGTTACTCACATTCTGCCATTGTGGATGGTCACACATAGATACCCTAAAGATTTACACTCCCCAAAAACAGTAATGCCTAAGTCTCACTCTTCCTTCAGAGGATAATCTCACGTGGATACTATAGACTTGTGCCTAAGAACTGTTGCCGTAGTCATCAAGACTGTCCTGTGCTCATCCGTGTGCTTTTTTTTACTCAAACTGAACATCTTTTCAACACACTTAGTACTGTTTGCCTTTACTCTTCTACACCTGTATACTGTAATGATTTATAATCCCACTATGAGGTGTCACTCAGAAGAGGAAGGGTTACACATTGAGTCTGGTTCTTCTCAAGGTTTCTTCCTCATGTTGTTTCAAGGAGGTTGTCCTTGTCACTGTCACTACTGGATTTCTCCTTAGGGATCTAAGTGCATGTATTGGTTTGGGGATTATAAACAGAGTAACAGTTTAAAAGTCCAAAATCACATGGCCAAAAAAAGAAACAAACAGATATAGTTAAGAATTTTGGCAGTTAGCACTAGAAAATGTTAAAACAACACTGTCAGCCTGACTGTCGAAAGGATTGTAGTATTATGTCATGGCAGATGAAGCGGGTGTGACCACAAAACCCTGAACAATTACACAGACAAAGAATTTCAAAACACCCTGTCCTGATAAAGAAGTGAAAAACATGTTTACTTTAAGCTCAATTATAAAGGAGCTAAATAATGGAAGTCCAAGTACAATGTCAACTTTTCAAATATGTGACTATATAAACAAATTCCAAACTTACATTAAAGGTCTGAGGATGAGACAGATATGAGGTTTTCTTATATCTAACTTTCCAACACTGGAGCAATATGGTACTTTTTTGGTTCCTTATGATCTTATTCTAGTCCTCTATTTGTCTACCTCTCTCTCTCTTCGTCTGTAAGGGAGCGACGTGAGCGGGAACTCCATGAGGCTTACCTGAAAGCTCGAACCCCAGAGGAGGCAGCTGCCGTACTACAACGCTACGCCCAGCGCTTCACTATCAGCGAAGCTGTGCTGGAGTGCCTCAAACTACCCCGTGTTCTCGAGCGCAGTGTCTCTGCTGACCCCACACGTTCCTCACCTTCCTCCAACGACCCTGTTTTCTCTTCTCCTCCATCTTTCAATCCACTGCAGTACCTGCGTCAGCAATCCCTACCTGCACCAAAGTTCACCGCCACTGTGGAGGCCCGGGTGATGGGATACAGGGCAGAGCACGAGGCTGTGGGGAGGGAAGGAGGAGGTTCAGGTGCAGCTTGTTCAAGCAGGAGCATCCCATTACTAAGTGCCAAACCCTTCAGCCAAGACAGAGCAGCCAAGGTAGGGTTTGAAAAGTTTGCAAACAATTGCTGTGTAACAGGAGAAAAAGAGGCAAATGACATGTTTGAGAGAGTAAAAAATTAAAAAACAAATAATAATAATAATAATCACTTAATCTAATACAAAAGAATTGTACATGCATAGTATTTTTATTATTATTATTATTATTATTATTATTATTATTATATGAAGCAGAACACAGTGTTTTAAAGAGTGAAGTGGACTCTTTAGGTTAAGATGTTTTTAAATAGGGCGAAAGGAAGCGGCGAGTGCTGCTGAAAATAAGCAAGCTAGCGTCGCCCTCTGGTGGATGGCATGTGTAGTGTATAGCGTGGGAGCCGGGTGAATAGCTGGCAGTGTTCAGTGTTGTCTGCGTGTCTGTGTGCAAGTGTGTGGGCTCTCACTGTGTGAAGTGGCTCCGCTAGGACAAAACAGCTTGCATAGATCAGCCCGAGTGAAATACCCCATTCAACCCTGATGATGTCTACAGTTACAACCTACACACACAGAACAGTAATTCATTTGGACACATTCCTCTGTGCTAAGCACTTTGACTGGCTAATACATTCGACTTGAACTTGGTGAATGTTTACATGGTCATATTTCTCTCGGTGCAAGTACCTGAATGTTTTTTTTTCTGTAAAATCTGTTTGTCTTTCTCTATCTTTTTCAGCGGCATGAAATGGAGCGAGTTAATGGGGAAACGGAAAATGAGCACAATGCCAGAGACAAGCGAGAATGGGGGACTGAGAGAGAAAGAGAAGTTGAGGGTGAAAGAGAGCACGCAGGAGATTCATCTCCTTTGCTGTTTTATCCGTCTCCTTCCCAGAACGTTGACTCAGACGCTACAGAAATAGAGGTGTCAGACTCTCTCTCTTCAGACAAACAAGCAATCTCACACACACCGACACACACAGCAGACTTCGAGTCAGGAGAGGGGCGTAGCATCGTGCCAGGACCTGAGAGACAGGAAGAAGAGGACACACAGAAAGAAGGAACACTTAGCCGACCCACCTTCTTACCTACGGTCTGTACACACACTTAGATTTTTTGTTGTTGTTGTTTGTTGTTGTATTTTAGTGTCTTTACTGGTTTCAAGCTCTGAGCTTTGGTTTCCTGGTATTCTAGGGCCTGTTACAATTTAGTACAAGTATTCACCCCCCTTGAACTTTTCCACATTTTGTAGTATTATGGTCTGGAACTGAAGTGGACTTAATTGGGATTATATGTCATGAATCTACAGAAAATAGCCCAAAATATTGAAATCAATATAGATGGCAAACTTACAGTCAGGTCTCGAAGTATTTGGACAGTGACAGTTTTTGTGATTCTGCTTTTATACACCACCACAATGGATTTGAAATAAAACAATCAAGATGTGATTGAAGTGTAGACTTTACAGCCATTTTCAACAAAGTACCTCCATTTTCAGGGTCTCAGAGGTATTTGGACAAAGTGACATAATTGTAAATATAACCATAATTTTAATACTTGGATGAAAATCCTTTGCAGTCAAGTCTGGAGCCCATGTATATCCTTATTTGTAATTTATTGTAAATATGCCGCTTATGCACTTCTGGTTAGATGCTAACTGCATT
>CM040981.1:6966615-7030103 GCA_022985145.1 Pangasius djambal | reverse complement strand
TATGCCAAAACAGCTGTCTTTTTTCTGTAATAAAAAAGACCGATGAGCCTATTGACATGTGCACAGGTGTTTTAAACTCTCCCATTAACTGACCCTCTTCTTTCCATCTCACGAGTAATGTTTTAGACTGTGTTCGTGGTGCTTGAAAGACACATGAGGGGGCACCCTTGCAGTTTGTCTAGGTGAATGGAGAATGTTTTGAGTTCACCAAAAATGTTTAGACAAAAATGGTCAACAATGGCAGGTTTTGACCAAGGCTGAAAATTTTGACCAAAAAATATGAAATAGGCATACAACAGAGTGTTAAATTTGTCACTTTGCAAGTAATGTTAATGCTAATGATAATTGGACAGTGATTAAATAGCTGTTCTTCAAAAATTGGGAATTGGGCCTCAGGGGGAAAAGTTTAAATACATTTGGTCTAATGCATAGTATATCTTTATAAATTTCAGGCCCTGGTTTATTAAGATCCCAAACAACCAGTAAAATTTGCATGTGCAAATAGGTTGATAAGTTCTGCAAGCAGTTAGTGGGTGTCTTATGGTTGATTTGCAAAGAAGACTTGGGTAAATGACATGCAAAGTAGTGGGAGGAATAGTAGTGGGAAGAAACAATATAAAAATGAGGTTATTGTGTGTGCTAATTATTCTCAAGAGCTGCGGGAAGTTTGCATCTAAAAAGAGACTCCCAGAAGAGTGAAGCTTAAACTCAAGTATATCCCTGATTAAAGGCAATGAGACATGTTGAAAATATAAAAATATACACAGATATTTAAAAGCAACAATGTACTGCATAATTAAGTTGAAATAGCCTGCAGTTATATTACTGTAGCTCCTGTGTCAGTACTTAACTTTCACCGAAGTGAAAATTTATATCATGCTACCTCAGTTACACACAGATGAGAGTCAATTAAATTGCTCTAAATTGCTCTAAATGGTAATATTGTGCCAAACGACTCAGATACTTTATTGGATTCATTTTGGTTATGATTGTTCTGTGTGTGATTAACAGCATTACAGATTAATCAATATAGAATAATGATACATTTTCGGTGAAAACATCAAAGAATCTTGTTCTTATTATAAAAAAAAAGAATGATATGTGAGTCAGCTCACAGCGCTTACGTTAAAGAGCCATCTCAGAGGTGACTCATTCACAAATGACACATTACTACAGTGCACTACTTATAGTAAAGTGAAGTATAAGTAGTAGAATCTTAAAATAGTTATTTATATACGGTAATTTCTTATATAATGTGCTTTATTGTTCTAGGTCAGTAAACCAGTCCAGGAACCCTTGGAGAGAACCGCAAGCCCACCAGCCCCATCCAGTTTAGATCATCCCACACTCAGATTTGTCACAGGACTCCCCGTAACAGGTGAATCAGTGCATTTGAGTACATAGTGTTTCCCCTGCTATTCTTTACACCTGTTTAGAGGTTGAGCAGTGGCTCACACATCCTCTCCTTTCTCCCTGACTCTGACTCGTTGTATAGAGCTGGCCAACAGTGCCCAGCTAGCAACGTTGTCCAGTAACCCTAAGTTACGCTGGGACTTCTTCACTTCACCAGGTAAAATGACTGGCTAAGCTTTGCCCCGCCCCATGATGTGGAGTTTTATCGCTAGGCTTTCCATTGGCTAAAAAACACTGTACGTCCTGTTGCTCTAACTACACTCTGTTGGTTTTATGCTCTGTTTTGTGATGTCTATGTGTTGAGTGAGACACAATCTGGTGTTCCCAAAACATTTCCGCGAACCTTCCTGATGTTGACGTCTAGCAATGTTTCATCTTTAATGAACTAACTAAGCTATATTGAATATGTAACAACTAAAACATGACAGGGCTAGTGTTATAGGAAAATAAATACTGTTTACTGTTTAAAATAATTCCTGCAGTTACCACCCCACAGTTGATTATTTTCCTATAACAGCATGTCCCAAAGTGTTTTATTCCTCTTATACCACAGCAGCTTTCCAAAGATTATTTATTAAAGAATGATACACGATACGTTTTATCAGTTAATAGGTGCCTTTAATGTTGTGGAACATCCTCAAAACATGTTAGCTCCAGCCTCTCTTTCTCTCTCTCTCGAAGTTAATAAGACAATAAACACAGCTTGTCTTCTTGCCAAGTAACTGCAGAGCCCTCCATCCTGCAGACTTTCCCGTGTCTGAAAACTTAAATTCGTTTAAGTTTTAACACTGGAGACTCCTTCCAAAACTGAAAAATAAACATCACCTCACCATATCAACACTTAGCTGCATTTTAACCTGTTTATCTGGGACATTCAGCTTACAAGTCTCTGTGTTCATATAGAACTGATGAAGTATTTTGCCTTGCAGCCAGCGCTACTGTCAGGGCTGTTGTTATAGAGAATTAATCAACACCTTTGAATCAAGAATTTAATGATGCTGTGGTATAAGTGATCATAAAGTTTTCCTAACAATGTAATCATTAATCATAAATAAACATTAATCAGTCATGTAATTAATGAAGCAGAAGATATTGAATTCAGAACTTATGCTAGTTTCGTATCCGCTCAGGTTTTTAACACTATAATAATCGTTTTAAATGATTTTCTAATCATTTTCTAATCATTTTATGTGACTCTTGATGAATAATTGTTTTTATCTTCTTGGACTTTATCTAGCAAGGTAAAGTAAAAGTCAGATTTCTGGAGCAGTCAAATTGGATTTGTTGCCGGTTTTTATCATTTGGTATTCATCCTTTCTAGACGACAGAAATTTGTGAAAGGCAGGTCAGTGGAGGGCCTTGCCTAACCGTAGACCCTGTGGTCACAGACAGTACTCATCTTACACCCACCTGCATCTTTACTGTAGCGACCAATGTAGATGTGCGAACAAAAGCAACTTCAGTCCAGATAAATCAGTTGGATTTGGTCCCTTTTAATTTGCAATGCGGATTCAAGAAATAAATCAGATTTGTCCTGCTGTGTGAATATCTTTCTTACTTTCTTACACTTAATAACAGTGTATTCAGTGTTTATCCAGTTTTCAGTAGCTCATCCTTTTTTTTTTTGTACTTTTAACTTTATTTTCTCTGCTTAAATGAATCGCATCTTTTAAGGCTTTTGTCTTATTTTCCTGCAGAACCTGTCGAGAAACAACATGGAAATGTAAGTGACGTTATCATGGCCGTCTCTACTCTTTCCTCATTCTAGATGACTTTCTTGCTATTGCTCCTCTGGTATTGAAGTTCATGTAAAATAAATAATCTCGCAAATACCCGCATACAGGAATGCTTAAGCTTCTAATAGAAATATAAATTAATGATAATCAATAGCAGTAATTAATAAACTTAATTTTAAATTAAAATTAAAAGTAATAATGAACATTTCTGGCACTATAAAATGTTAGGCTTACCGACCAGAAGAGAATATAGCAGGATCTGTCTAAACTGTCATTCTTTTTCCCTTTACATGCTTTCTTTCCTTTTGTAGAGTAGGGACATTCTTGGCTTGGGAATAGTTTTAGACCAACTCTATCTGTCCCCTCATTCCTTCCCGTTCCGTATGGTGTGTGTGTGTGCATGTGTGTGGACCCGAATATGTGTGGATGTGAACATGGTACGGTCAGGTTGCTCCCACGGTTTTGAATCTGGTGAAGCGGGGTGAGCACTTTTCATGGGATCCTGAGGAAGAGCGCAAACGGCAAGAAAAATGGCAGCAAGAGCAGGAACGCATGCTTCAGGTACAACAGCTTTGCTAACCAGAGCTCCTGCTTCAGCCAGACGCATGCTGGAGCTCTGAAAGCAAGCAGGCTGCAAAATGCAATAGCAGCAATTGCTAAAGCATGTTTTACCTCCGGAGTCTACTAATTAAATAAGTTGTGTCTTTTAAATGGTGCTTAAAATAGATTAAAAAGCTTTGTCAGTGTTTACTTCCTTTCTGTTTAATTACACTTAACGCTGTTTTGAAAACTCAGAGCAAGTTTACTACCATGAAGCATTGTCTAATCACAATAAAATGGATGCATGCCTCAGCCACTTTGACTTGCCTGCATCAGTCAAATGTAAGCAGAATTCAACTTTAGCCTTAAATAAAGTTTTAAAATCTTTGTAAGCCTTTCTCAAGCACCGAGCTTTAAAAAAAATAAGTGGTATGTTTCAGCCTTGAGAACCTGAGGCATGATTCAGTCCCTTAACTGCATTAACCACAGTGAAATTCACTGCCACTGCACCTAAACCAGGCTGTCTGAACTGCACTCACACTGTTCTGTGGAAGTTCAAGTACGGATTAGGTGTGTTCGGAGCTTGCAAAATTGGAACTTGTGCAGGACAGTGAACCTTCAGGACTGGAGCTTGACCTAAACCCTTTAGCCTGACTTAAACCCTGCATGGTGCATGGGCGCCTTTGCTTCAGATAAGAAGCTCCTGCACTTGTCTGTCTGTTTGTGTGTGGATGTGTGTGTGTGTGTGTGTCTATGCACAATTTACAGCTGATAACACAAAATTTAAATGCACAATCAGATTTGTCCAGCCGTTCAGTCCAGGAAGAACATAAGCACTTTTAGTATAACATTACCCTCATACAGTCAGTTGCAAAGCGACCATACATACCCTTTAGCGCAGAAAAAAAATGTCCTCATTACTTAAAGCTCATATTGAAACATGAACATTCTGTGTTGTCCTGTTTTACCCAGCCACAAATGTCTCCAAACTCCTTTTCATCACCTTTTAAGACATGTTTTCTCTAAGCATAACATTGCAACTATTATAAAGACGGTTTGTTCCTGTTTATGCAACCCCATTTTGCATGAGCTCGGATCACAGTGATCGATGATCGATGAGGATTTTCATTGTATAATCTGATATGGGGAACACATGTTATCGCACAATCTGTTATAGAATTGAGCCAAGATTTTATTGGGATCATTTCATACATTGTGACAAGTAATAATATTAAAATAATGCTGTAATTCAGAACCAGCATAACACGTGCAGTTGTTTTCTGTTATGGACGAGACTGGAACTCAGAGTGGTTTTAATTTTAAATCATGTAGAAGTAATGTGTATGGATGGTCATTTCCAAATAATATTAGCTGTAGTGTGTTGCATATCAGCCAGACAAATGATTCATAAAGTCCCCTGAAAGATTGTGCCTTTAAAATGTTACGGCTCTACTGATTTTGGCTGTCCCTGGGCTGCTGCATCTCTATCTATCTAGAAATACCCTTTCCTTGGTAATCTTTTAAATATATTACATTGCCATAACATCTCTTTTGAGCAGAACAGTAATAGATATAAACACTTTTAACACTAGGATTATTCAGTAATTGTGTGGAGATGCTGCATTGGGAAAGCAAGGCCAACTAAAGGCAATTTTTTTTTTCCTGAGATGTCCTTTCATATTTTTGGTGTTTGTCTGTTTGAGCAGGAGAAGTACCAGCGTGAGCAGCAGAGGCTGAAGCAGGAATGGGAGAGAGCCCAGAAGGAAGTGGAGGAGGAAGAGAGAAGATACCACGAAGAGGTAACTCCATTCTCTAATGGCTGGGCTCAGAGTTGGTGACTTGTGGAAATCACCTGTATGTAGCTCAAACCTCTGAAGTTGCCAGATTTTTCTTGAGTAAAAGCATCCAGGATGTTTTTTTTTTTTTTTTTTAAATAGCATCTAGGCCACCACCAAGCCTTTAAACCCGAAAAAAATAAGG
Source organism: Pangasius djambal (assembly GCA_022985145.1). Classification (NCBI taxonomy): domain Eukaryota; kingdom Metazoa; phylum Chordata; class Actinopteri; order Siluriformes; family Pangasiidae; genus Pangasius; species Pangasius djambal. Next base: position 7,024,434 of record CM040981.1, on the reverse strand, counting down.
AATAGAAAATGCAGACTGAAGAAATACATTTTTATTTACAAGAGACCATTTAAAAATGAAAAATGAAAAAACTAATACAGAGAATATGTTTAAGAAAATGGCATTGTTCATAATTTTATCCATAATTATTCAGTCCTTGACATAAACTAGGTTTCAGATTACGATGCGTCTCGATACATTCCCCTCTGTGTGGGGAAAAAAAAACCTTTTTGTTGACTTTAAAGGGGCAATACCATTAATTAATTAAGTAATAGTAACATATTTCTGTATTTAATAAAGGCTTTCCATTATTTATTTGAGTGTATGTACAGCCCAGAACATGAATTTCAGCATGACATATTGTAGTTACATCAAACTGTCAGACAGTGGTGCTGGACTCCTCTACTCCTGCTGCTCCTCGCTCAAGCCAATAGCATATAACAAAAATGAGGCTGAATACAGCACTGAATACGGCCCTAACTTTGTAAATGTCACATCCCTACCCTAAACTTTTCTCTACAGATTACGCCATTTTTTTTAGCAGAGCTTTCTCTATCAGTTATGATTGTTTGTGTCTTTATTGACCTCTTGAAGGAGCGTAAGATTCTTGAGGAAACAGTGGCTCCTCTGATGCCCAACTCTCCCCAGCCATCTTCTCCCTGCTATAAGGAATCTGCTCACACACAGAACAGCATCGTACATGACTGGGAACGCAAGCAAGTGCAGTTGGAGAAACAGAAGGTGAGGAAAGATGAGGAGATATATACATGGGTTTATTGGATGCATGGGAAGATGAGTGGGGGATACATGGAAGGATGCATAGGAGGCTATATGGGAGGATACATGGAAAGACACATGGGCAATACTTTGGGGGCAGATGGAGGTGTGTATAAGGATGCATGGGAGGATGGACGTACTGGATAGTGTATGGGCAATGAATTTGGGAATGCCTGGATGGACGAATAGGAAGGTGAAGGGATGAACATGAGAGTATGCATGAATACTAAATATACTCATTCTTTTTTCATTTAGTTGGAAGCTTTGGAGAATGACAGGCAAATAGAAAATGGGAAGAAAGACCCAACAAGGACAAAGGAAGAGCATTCTCAGACATCGGAACAGTCAGTCCTGCTAAACAGACATTGATCTTAAGCTACATTAGATCTATTACTATGTTTCTACCCCCTCATTTTGGTCACTATCTTAGCTTGTGGTCTTGTATTACTGCAGTCCTCAAAAGCCAAGCTGTGACCAGTTACTGGGCCAGCCTAATGGACAGCGAGGAGGAGGAGCAGAGGGGCAGAACAAGGTCCCTGAACACCTGCACACCAGTAGAGGTAAGTCCAGCAATCTTTTGACACCCCCTTTAATTTTCCAATAGTTTGCACTCACTGTCTTTTTTCTTTAGAAACATCTGAAGAAAGCTGGCATGCTGATGTATGTATGTGAGAGTATGGAACAGGTGTGAAACAAGCCAAAGCCATTGCATAGTGAAATGTTCTGAATATGCTATACTCAATGATCTTCAGGCTGTCCATATAGGACAGCAGCAGCAAGTCATTTCCAATTGAAGAGAACTCCAACCAGAAGCAGGGCATCAGGATGGATCAGGCAGGTCTGGAGATCAGACGGGGTCAGGATCATTGGTATCTCAGGAGTTGCGTGTGTAACTCGACAGAGAGAAAGAGACAGAGAGGGATAGAGAGGGAGAGATTATTAGGTATGCTTATTGTCCCGTAATGGTTAAGGACAATGTACTTTACGTACAGAGTGCAAGGGACTCCAGCAAGACTAGCTATGACAGCATGACTAAAAGGGAGAGCCAGAAGGTAACACTAACATGAGGGCACCCTGGGATATAAAGCGGCCAGCCACTCCACCGTCAACAAACCTGAGTGAATGCGTGAGAGTGGGGTGCGGACAGCATCCAAACATCCCAGTTCACCACAACACTCTATGCCCATGAACCCTCCAGACCTGCCCCGTTACCTAAGAAAAAACTATTCACAAAAGGCTTGACTGTACAAATATGTTTTCAGCCTAGACTTAAACACTGAGACTGTGCCTGAGCCCCGAACACTAACTGGAAGGCTGTTCCATAACTATGGGGCTTTCTAAGATATTTAGAAGGTATTTTAAAGGTACTTACTAATCTAGAAAATTCAGAAGACTCAAAACAGACCTTTCAGTAGGTTTAAGGGGTAAATTGTTAGCGGGAGTACTCAATAGCAGTCTAGAATAGTACATAAGTATGCGTTTTAAAAGAAGATGATAGTTTGTTTATTCAGTTACGGACACACTGTCACGTGCTGCTATACTGCCTTCACTATTTATTGCACCACACAGATGCATCAAATGATTGCAAGATACATGTGGTGGCCATCATGAGTATATGTTGTTAACAGCAAGTAGAAATCAGCCTTAAGTGTGCCAAGAAAACATTCCCCATACCATTACACCACCAGCAGCCTGAACTGTTAACACAAGGTATGTTGGGTTTATGGACTCACCCCAAATTGAGTCCCACCATTTTGTTTGTTGCAGCAGAAATCAAGATCCATCAGACCAGATGAGGTTTTTCTTCAGCTGTATAGTTTGGGGGAGGCTGGGTTCACTGTAGCCTAAGATTACTGTTCTTGGCTACCAGAAGTGGAACCTGATTTGGTCGTCTGCTGTTGTAGCTCATCCACCTCACAGTTCGACCTGTTGCGCTTGCCGAGATGCTTTCCTGCTCACTGTCATTGTAAAGGGTGGTCATTTGAGTTACTGTAGACTTCCTGTCATCTCGAACCAGTCTGGCTATTCTCCTCTGACCTCTCTCATCAGCCAGACGTTTCTGTCCACAGAAAACCCACTCGAATGATGTTTTTATGTTTTTCCACACAAATCTGTGTGAACTCTAAAGACTGTTGTGTGTGAAAATCCCAGGAGACCAGCAGTTTTTGAAATACTCAATACAGCCTCTCTGGTAACAAACACTGACACAGTTAGCCACTGAAATCTTATTTTTCCTCAGTCTGATGTTTCATTGGATGGAAAAAAAATACCATTGTGGTTTATAAAAGGAATAGCCAAAAGAGTCTATGTGGCATAGTCTAATACATTATATGACATAGTATACGAAGTTGTGACTATGAAGGCAGTACAATTTTGTCAACACTAGAGGGCAATGAGCACTAATATCATATCAGCATGTGTTTATGCGCTGGTACAGTTCAAGGCTGCAAGTTCTGGAGGACTAGAGTGCATTATATCTTGGTGGATTCCCTGCACAAATGCATTTAACATGTGTTTGGATAGGGAAAATCACCAAACTGAATTATTAAACTGTGCTGGACATCACTGAATTATGCTAAAAGGTAGTCATTGTCTTTCTGTTGTTATTTAAGAAATGCATAGTATACAGTATGTATTGAATGATGCATGACTGTATTTGGTATAGATGCCTCATGGAGCAGTAAGCAGCATCAGCAGCAGCCATCATCAGAGCCCTGGCAAAAGACTGCTTCACAGGACAGTAACAGAAATATCCAGCCAGCCCCTGGTAGTCGTAGAAGGTGTGTGTGTGTTTGAGTGTGGTTAAATGTGCAGAGAATTTAGGCCTTTGTGTCTTTAAAATGTTTGCACCCACATAAAATGTGTGCACCCACTATCATGTGTATTACCGACATCTCCACTGAAGCTTTTCAGATTCCATTTTCATGGCTAAAGCTGCAAGCATGGAGTTGGGTGTGAATGAGAGTGTGGCTTCTGCTCCTCAGGTCTGGGTCCATAGAAAATGCTGGTGCAAAGTCATCACAGTCCATCTCACACACAGACACACAACAACCTCCATCACCAAACAGGTACATAGGCGCGCTCTTTGTCTCTTTGTCGTGCTTTGACTTTTCTCAGCCACAAGGGGGCACGCTTTCTCAAGGTTTAGCTTTCTTTCTCCAACCACACCCATGTCTTTTTTTTTTTTTTTTTTTTATCTGTTCAGCCATGTCAGTATTGCAAACACTGCGGAGTTCTGTGTGATGTGTTAACTTCTAGCATAAAATATTGTCTGTGTGTGTGCGTGTGCATCTATGTGTGTGTGTGTGTGTGTGTGTGTGTGTGTGTGTGTGTGTGTGTGTGTCTGTAGATCTGTGAGTGGGAAGAAGCTGTGCTCAAGTTGTGGTCATCCACTTGGTAAAGGAGCAGCCATGATTATCGAGACTCTCAGCCTTTACTTCCACATCCAGTGCTTTAAGGTATATATACTGCTGTGTGTGTATACCATCAAATGTACAACTATTCTTCCTTTTCAGTGTATATTATGTTCACTAAGCACTCTTTGTCTTGTCATTGTCTCTCCCCCTCCAACACACACACACACACACACACATCTTTTAGTGTGGGATCTGTAAGGGACATCTAGGTGACACCTCCACAGGAACAGACGTAAGGATCAGGAACGGTCTGCTCAACTGTCATCAGTGCTACATCCGCTCTCGTTGTGAGTCACTTTTAGACACACACACATACACACACACACACACACACGTATATGTACCCATTCTCCCTAATTTATGGGACGGTGACATCATCAGGAAGTCTGTGCGGTTCCAGTTATTCAAAATGACGCTGCAGTATATGTTCTGGATTAATGATTATTTTTAGAGATTACAATTTTCATGTTTGCAGGTTAACTGACGATGATCTCTAGCGTATTTTGCAATTCTCTTTTTCAGCTGCTGGTCAGCCCACCAACTTGTGAGCAGGCATTATGATTTGGGAACAACTAAACAGCCCATCACAGCTTCTAACAGTCACCCAGTGCTTGGACTGGTCACATCTCCACCTTCACTGAGACCAGTGCAATATATCCAAGTCAAGGCTAATTTGCTATTTTCTATATCTCCCAAATAAGTGTGTCAAAAGCCTGGTGCTTTTTTCAAGGTTGAAATAATCAGTGTCCACCCAGCTGATCAATAAAGTTCTGCAAATGGCAGACCTTTTAGAAAACAGATGGGTTTTAAACTAATACAGACAATTCCACTCAAGTCACTCTGAAACCAGCACCCTACAGATAATAGTCTGCTGGTGGAACTATGAGATGCCTATAGCCATTTTTGTATGTTAAAAAAATACACAAACCCAATGTCTTTGAATCTTTTACCCATCACTATGTGAAAATACAGTGTATACCATTAAAATCTCTGAGGTTGCAATGTTTATCTTGATTATGCAGGATTTACTTGGTGCAGTGGTCCCTTCCAATGACTTAAGATCATCCAGTCTGTACTAATTGGGTGCCTATTTCCAGACAATACCATGAAGAAAATGTAGTCCACTGCAAACTGTTGGAAATACACAAAAGAACACTAACATTAGTGCACCATTATTTTTTATCCTTCTGTGTCAGTAAAAATGAGAATTTAGAGCTGGTTTATCTAATCTGAATCGTGCTCCACCTCTGCTGCTGCTCCTCCTTCATCTTCTATCATGGTCTTCATAATGGCGGGAAGCTGGCCATAATCATGGCTGGGAAGCAGACCATAATCATGGCTGCACCTGATCGATAGACATCCATTTCCCCCTTTGCATTTCCTGGGCTGAAGGGGAAAAATGTCCTCATGTACCAAGTTAAGGTTTCTTAGTTTGGACTGATTAAGTAAAGCTCATGTATACCGACTGCTTTTGTGGTGACAAAAGCAATTACATCTATCTTAAAGTCATTTTAAGATGGTTTTGGTTTATTAGTGGAGGGAATGATAATGCATTGAAACAATGTGCCTTAGAATGAATGATTGCACAAAAAAGCAGCTTGAGATATCAAATCCAAAGACTTTTGTCTTTAGTCAGGACAAAATAACATTTTCAGGCTACAGAGAAGGAAATTTTAAGGGGGAAATTTGGAAAAACAAAATCTCTTTTTCCATTTTTATTTCATTTTATTTTTAATTTACAAACACAAAAGCCCTGTATTCTCAGAAATAAAGGTGCCAAGCTGTCCCTTTCCTTGTTGCTGGGGTGGTACCATCAAGACAGCTTTTGTATCTTTAGTGTGTGCCTTTCACCTAATATTATAAAATATAAAAGCAATATAAGGAATATAATTTGACCTTAAGGACCACTTATGTGGCTTTAAAGTTAAAGAAACACATCATACACCTTCCAGGTAAAAGATAACATACTATAGGTACAAAAGATGTACTCTTCATTGTACCACCCCAGTGACAAGGAAAAATACAGTTTGGTACCTTTATTTCTAAGAGTGTACTTTAGACTTATGTTTACCTGAATCTGGCTTTGGGTGATCCGTACACAAGTTAATGAAAAACCACCTGAGGGTGTCATGTTTCTGCACACAAATAGCAATACCAATGCTTATGTTTATTTTAGAGACAGTTTATAATCGGCCTAGAAACCACTCCACTAGCCACGCTTAACACAGTCTAACCAATAGCTTTTTCCACAATATGTACCTGAACATAAGGGCAGAAAGCTCAAAGGCTTTTGCTAAAAATCAATTACTGTTCACCTTTCAAGAATTTTGATCACTGGACATTTAATATGCTCTCATAATTTCTTGTATAGTGTTCTGCGCTTTGGGTCTGGTTGCGTAGATATTAGTCATAACAGGCATATAGACTATATACAGAGCGGATGCAGTTTGATATGGTCTAGGATGAATGACCTACCGTGGAAATGATATCAAAACTAAGGTATATTTATTGTGATCTTCAAATGTACACTATCCGAATATAGATTACTTTGTTGTTCCAATGCGATGGCTTTACAGTATACTCTATGTTTATAAATAAAATTCCTGAAAAAGATGATCTGATTCTGGGTCCGTTTGTTGAGCAGGTTTTGGACAGAAGCTATCAGAGCATGTCTGATTTTACTACAATATTAAATGGAAACCATGTGGATGATTATTGTATCAGAAAAGCTGGTTATGTACCATCCAGGCATTCATTGAGGGTATTTTCGTTTGAATCAGAAAAAGAAGTTATCCTAAAGTTAACCATTTGACCTTCTGGCTTGTGTGTGTATTGATTTATTTACGACTTTGCATTATGTGAAGTTTTAATGTTGCCTTGATGCACCGCATAAATGCCGGTCGGCTGCTGTCCAAGGTTCTGAAACTGACTGCGACTTTGATATCGACCTTCTATAATCTGCTCTGAACCATAAAACCATATACCATTTATGAGTCCTTTGAATCTTTTGTAATATTTAAATGAAAAATTCGCAGTATGAAGAAATGTAAAAACTTAATACAGTATGAATGAATGTAAAAGACAGGTTACACTGAAGTATACTCTTAAAGCATTTTAACTCATTCAAATCTTAAATATTTCGAATTATGAAGGAATATAATGGCTACCATTTACGCCGAAGAGGAAGCAGGACCAGTGTGGTTTCATAATTATTATTGTTTTTATCATCAACAACCATGTCAATGGTACACCTGAAAAACTATGTGCACATGTAGAAATATTTCCTTCTTAAATATAAGCATCCATTACCTACATATAAATAATTCTCAAATCCCGGACAAAACGTGTTACATAATGCTCACAAAATAGGTCAACTTATTATAAAATTGAACGAAATAGACAACATGCAAAAAACAAAAGAAATAAATACAATGCGTTGCATCCATTCCCTTTTTCTGAAATGAATGTGCCAGTGGTAACTTTGTAAAACATTAAAAAGACTGAACTACGAGGGGCGATATGGTGTCTATGTTTATCTAGGACGATATTATACGTATTAACACTATACAATCTGAGCCACAAAAACACAGCCGTAGAAAGACACACAAAACGTTTAAGTATTCCTGTCAACAGTGAAATATGTACGTTTGTGCCATTTTAAGGTATAATTTGCCGTAGATCCATAGATATTTAGATGAGTGTTTTTCTTTAGAACCCCTGGCTCTAATGCTTTTGTAACTTCATATGTAGAAATATATAACAGAGGCAGTAATTTGTGTGTACAGACATATTATAATTTACGGTACATGAATGCTTCAAAGTCGGTGTAAACAAACAGCCATGACGTCATGTCGCACCGAGTCCGTGATGAAATACTTCTTAGGCAGTCTATCAGTTATTTATATCTATAAATGGTATCGACGATCACAGCTATTCAACTAGAACAAAAAGGACGCAAGATGTCAAAACCAAAACGATGGTTATAGCTTGGGCTAACGTAAGGTCTGTAGGATATAATCATCCAGCTCGCTGTGTAAACGAATGGCTATCGAAAAAGTCAGATGATGGAGACCTGGAACACTGGGTCTCCTCATTTTATGTATGTATTTATTTTATTTTTTTTCATCAGTGAGCAGAGAAAACTGGTCTCCCTCATTATTTTGGCATTCCTCCTTTTGATGAGTCAATGATCAGTCCATTTTATTTCTCTCCTCCATTTCTCTGTCTTTTTCTCTCTTCCTCTACTCGGACGACCCTTTCGTTCAGAACATGCTGGTCTTTACTAAAGTGGCTTTGGCTCCGTTCTGTCTTTGTAAAGATGACAGCACGCTGGCGAATGGTCCCCCGAGAGAGTCCGGAATGGAGGTTATGGTGCCCGGGGCGGATGGCCAGCCCTGACTGGGCGCTGTGCCACCCATGCCACCCACAGTCGTCTTGGCCTGCTCGACTGGCCCGTTTCCGCTCGCGCTGACCTGGGACCCGCCAGTAGGGCTCGGACCGCCACAGGTGGATATAGGGTTCGGGTTGGGACCGGGTCCTCCTGTGCTGTCGGGGTCGGTGGCTTTGGCCTCTTTGCTGTCCTCCTCGCGAGCGTCCGACTTCTTGCCTGAGCCGCTCTTGGCGGCGGCGGCGGCGGCGGCGGCCGCTCGCTCCTGTTTACGGAACTTTGCGCGTCTGTTTTGGAACCACACCTGCGGGAAACCAGACATATTCAACCACTCAGACGGATAAAAATGACATATAAATCTATACACATATAATCAGCAAGTATTTGTAAATTATTATTATTAAAGAGATCGTATTTATATATGGATAATTTAGATTCTGTATCATTTCTACGCTCGAGCCATATTGATTAGGCTAAAAATGGTCTATACAAATAGGCATATAAACAATAAACAAATAGGCTATTAAAGTGTATTCTTGTTTAGAAATATAATTCAGTTAAATTAATAAAAAACAAGCATTATTATATCTGTATGCAACTACACCCCGGCCATGATCGATTGAAAATATATATCTATTAGGCTATATATATATCCATGTAACCAGCTTGCATATTCATCTAGTATAAGTTATTAAAAAATAATGACATTTTGTGCATAAATGGTAGCCTATGAATCTACTAGGTCTTGTTGTGTGTCTATGCACCTGTACTCTGGCCTCGGTTAGATCGATTTTCAGTGCCAGCTCTTCGCGTGTGTAAATGTCTGGGTAGTGAGTCTCTGCAAACACGCGCTCCAGCTCCTTCAGCTGCGCGCTGGTGAACGTGGTGCGGATGCGCCTCTGCTTTCTCTTCTCGTTTAGGCCACCGTGATCGGTGAACAGCTTGTAGGGAACTGTCAAAAAAAAATCCAAAGACAATACATAGAACTGTCAAAACAGCCATACAATTCTGTTAAAATGTTTTAGGCAACAGTGCAAGTCAAAATCTAGTCAGCTCTTGTTTCAGTAAAACGAAAATGCATGAAATAAAGGAAGGTTTGGAGGAAAATGTAAGCAAAAAAGAGATGCCTGTGTCGTAGTTCTAATGCGATAAGATCAAATCAAGATAAAAGATAATGTTATGAAAATCCCGACTCAGTTGTAATCTCGTTATCTGTGAAATGTAGTTAATTGAATGTTATTGGAGGCAGGATTGGAAACTTGTCATAAATACTTGCATCCTTTTCCACAGCTGGTATACTGTAACTTCAATCCAGTTTCAATAATGAGCTTAAGTCCTTCGTTATTTCATTATTTTCGAAGGTTTATGTCTCGTCGCAAAGTAAATAAATTATGCCTATCATTTTGGCAGCTTAAGATAATTCTGTTGGCGGTTAGGGTGTGACTGGGATAGTGTAACCCCGTAACCGAATTACCGCTTGCCTGCAATCGCTTCTAACGTGATAAATTCTTTCATTTGTGTAAGCAGATTTCGTTTGGTAAATACTAAACACATTTCCATTTTCAAATGCAATCAAGTCGTCCTAGGCTATATACCGGGCCGAGATTCGCTCGGGCTCGGTATGGCTGGTAAACGCGGGCTTACCTGCGGCGTACGGGCTGCTCTGGTGATCCCGCAGCGTGCCCAGGCTGCAGGAGCCCGGGGTCAGAGACGGACATCCTGAGGTGGCACCAAACGTGGTCCTGATCGGGTTGTACTGGAAGCCACTGGCTTGGCTGCACGAGCTGAAGTCCGCGTAGGCTGACGCCAGGCTCGACGTGTCCATCCCGGCCATACAGGACTCGTAGGCAGAGGAATTGAGGTATGAATACTCCATTTTATACATTTGAAAAGGCTCTGTGTAGAAGGAAAGCTGCACTCCCAAAAGAAAGAGGAAAAATATATATGCACACACACAAACGTCAAATTGAATTAAATCGGCGAATGCATGGAAAAAAGTTCGAAATTAAGCAAAAAAAAAAAAAAGCGAGCAGAGCTGGGGAGCTTGATATTTTTTTTTTTGACTAGTTTGAAGGAGACTCGTGCCGTGGTAGATGTGCACTGCTCGGCGCCTGCTCCAAAACTGCCCTCCTTTATAGGAGCTGAGCCTTGTTTTATGAAAAGCCTCCCAAGGAGCCGCCTAGCCCCAGGTCTCTAGAGCATATAGTCCTCATAATAAACTTGGCTCTTTCCGCTTGGACAATAGCACAGCGTTTGGGTCTTATTGCTAGCGCTTTTTTACATGACAATAACTCATCAGTCTATTGGGCTGGCACTGGGGGGATCGGGCTGTCCAACCTCCCTATCATTGATCCCCTGCATCTCTAATTAGAATTTAATACCCCACCATTACGCGCCAGCCTCCCCCCCTCCACCACCGCGTACAGCCCTCTCCGCTCAAACCGCCATCTTGCCCTTTAATTCAATCACACCACTTGGAAATAATGAAAGTTGGGTGACGATTCTCCCTGATCCAATTTTCCCCGAGCTTTTAAGCCTTTTAACCGACCGTACACCTTGGGCTGAATTTTCGATAGCGTGTCCCCTGTCTCTTTCTCTCTCTCGCTCTCTCTCTCTCTCTCTCTCTCCTCGCTTCTTCTTATCGCTATCTCGGCTGTTTTACTTGGTTGTTTTGGGTCGTTTTGCTAGAGTTTAGCATCCTGTTGTTGCCAAAGTGTAAATGTCACTTCCTCAGTTTAGCAGGGGGTATGGTAGGGGCTCCAGGAGATGAGTAGGCATCGAATGTCAGCTTAGCCATAAAGTCAAGATTTGGAAATGAAACCTACCACCACCACTAACAGTAACGTTATTATTAATAATAATCATAATCATAATGCGTCATTATTATTATTATTATTATTATTTTTATTATTATTATTATTATTATTATTATTATTATTGCTAACTAACCTTTTGCGTGAAAATATTTCCTACTCCATAATAATTATTATTTTTATGAAATCAGAGGTCTGCAGAATGGATGAGCCATGATTTTCTTTTCTTTTTTTTTTGGCAGCTAGAGCTATTTAATATCAGATTCAAGGCCATCCAATGCCTTTCATTTCCATGCTGCGGTTTTATGCAGCCTAGTAATTTGAGAATCATTTTCTAATTGGTTTTATTGCAGTTAAGCTATTATTTTCGTTAAAGGGCAAATAACATTTCGGTAATGAGGGTAACAAACTCGTAAAATAATCATCAAGCCTCTTATCTTTATATTATTGCCCAAGTGCTTAATTTTGTTACGGTAACAAGTTGCTCACTGGTTTGCGCTGTGACTTTCTTGGGTTCGCTTAATACCATTATTGATTCCTGGCCAAAGTATCCTATACTGAGCTTTACAATTATTTTAACAATTGCTAACGGTTATCTCATTCACAATTATAGCTTACTTTAAATAGGCATACCAAGTAAAGCAAATAGGTGAAAAGTAAATAGAAAATAAAAATAATGATAACAGATTAATTATATATTTTTTCCAGAGGCGGGATATTCACGTAGGGTTTGTATATGCAAGAATAACCACATGTAATGGAACTATTAATATATTAGGGAAATGTGCAATGAATATTTGAATCTTATAATAAGTCAGACGAATAGAACTAGCATTTACAATAAACATATTTCTACTCTGTTGTCTCCATCAGGAGAAATAAATCCCAGGTCACAGCCTGTTGACATTTTTCATCCTCTACAAAGGTATTTTTTTTTAACAGATTATACACATATTCGAACCTTAAATGTCGAGTTATTTAAAGAAAAAAAAAACGTCTGATGGAGAATGTATAGATATGTCTTCACTCCCAAAATAAAAATGAATAAAAATGCGCAGCTGGAAAGAAAAACATGCGAAAGCGCAGTGAAAGCGCAGATGATTGGTATGTATGAGGTTACTGGAATGAAAACATCAAGCGTTTCACTGCTGATTTTTCTCCATTGCGTTTTTTTTTCTTTTTATTTATTTTTTCTATCCAGTTGCTTGGCTTCTATTGTAAGAAAGATAAACGACGATTAAAGTTCATTCTTTCTTGATCCAACCCAGTCGCCCTTATGTAAATGCTCTTTTTTTCTTTTCTACACGCGAGCTTGTGGCTCCGAGTTGTACCAAATGGTTAATTTGATTACAGAAACCAAAGACCAACTGGCCCACCGTCCTCCCTCCACGCGTCTGGCAGAGAAAAGCAGCCATCCCAAGGAATTAATCTAATAACACACAAAGGGCTGAGAAGTCTTTTTCTGATATTTTTTTGCCGAGGCAAATGGAATTATAGCTTTTGACCATCCGTTTCTCCCATTCAAATGACTCTTTCTTGTCGTGCTCTATAGTCCACCAGCCATTGAAACGCCCATCTATTATATTTTCAACATCTCCTTTTATACCATTAACTGGTTCCACGATCTGTTGGGCGGAATAAAATGTCAGCCTTCGACCATTGGATATTTACTGTTGAATGTGACACCTGTCCATTACGCACACCAGTACACACACACACGTATGCCTGCTAGAGGATTTTTTTTTTTTTGTCGTGTGTAAATCAACTCATTAAGTGTGTAAGCACATAGGCCTAATAGGTCAATAGCATGTCGTGCTTTAAATTAACTTTCATCTGGTCCATAAATCGTAAAAAAAAAACTGCGCGTTATGGCTGTGATAATGATAATGGTTTAATAATAGGCGCGTAATTTCGAAGTTCATCTGTGATTTAATGACTCATAAATAACAGGGTCCATGTGGATTCACTTAAATAAATCAGTGAAAGTGCACCTTAAATTTCCAGCCACCGAAGTGGCTGACAATAGGGGGCGGACATTATTGTTCAAAAAAAAAAAAAAATTGAGAAGAGGAGAAATCCGTGTGGTCGCTCCACGCTGGCGGAATGCGGCGTGCACACACACACACACACACACACACACACACACACACACACACACACACACACAACAGAAGAACAAAAAAATGCCATTGTGTGTGGATGGATGGGACTCATCAGAAAGCGAAAAGGGGCGTGAAAAACAGAGAGAAGGCGGACGAGAGGGACCGCTGTGTCAGATTTAACAGAATGTCTCACTTTATGCTTAGGGAAGCTTAGCTTTTAACCAGGGCTAGAGTTAATATGAGGCGTGTATGTGTGTGTGTGAGAGAGAGAGACAGAGAGAGAGAGAGAGAGAGAGAGAGAGAGAGAGAGAGAGGGAGTATTGACAATAGTAGCCCAATAAACATCACTAGGTTGTATGTTGTAGTTCTCTCTAGATTGTTTTTAATGATTTATTTGAACTTTTCATTGTCTAAAAAATAAAGAAAAACAATGTATTAGAAACTGTTGGAGTTAAAATGGACCACTGCATGGAGACAGATCCCAGATACATGTCTATAACTGATACTATGGACAAACCTGGTATTTGTGCTGGACAGAATGGAAGATTGTACTAGTGAAACATTGCTAAAGCGTGTCCTTTAGACTCGAGGTTGCTCCCCAGTGACCCTGCAATAATCAATCATCCAATAAGACTTGTCAATTCTGTCAATCACTTTTTTTTCGATTTTCCAGCAAAAGCCTTTTTTTTTTTTGGACATCATTAGATATCACGAATTTCACTAACAATAATCTCCGTTTACTGTGCCATAGTATACTGATAACAGCCTGGCACGTGCTCTGGCACCAACTGCGTCACACGTAGCCAACTCCGGGCTCGTGCACGTGAAACATGACATGAGAAAATGACAGAATCTAATAATGAAGTCCTATAATCTACCACATTCTCGGGAATAAAGGCACCAAACAGTACTTTCTTTGGACCTATACCAAGCGGGCAGGTTTTGTGCCTTTAGTGTGTATCTTCTACCTGGTGCAAGTGCAAGTGGTTTACCTTTAATTAGCTTTTAGAGTAGTGGCCCTTAAGGTCCAGGTATGTACCTTAAATTATTTTTAAAGGTTTCCAGTTTAAATATGATGGTACCACAATAATGATAAGGGTTTGATATTGGTGGAATGCATGAGAACACGAAAAACAGCAACACTGTGATGACGAAGAAGAAGAAGAAGATGATGATGATGATGATGATGATGGTGGTGGTGATGGTGATGTTGTTGTTGATGATGATGATGATGATGATGATGATGATGATGAAAATGGAGGAAAGTATATACTCGTGTGTGGTCTGATTCTTCTTCTTCTTCTTCTTCTAATAATAATAATAATAATAATAATAATAATAATAATAATAATAATGATGATGATGTCTTCTAACTGTGCAGAACAAACATTGCAGTCCACCTACTCGTGGTTAATATGGATAGCCTACTGCATCATCGTTGTCTATTCTTGCTCAAGCTTTTACTTCCCTGCAGAAAAATAAGAGGAAGAAACCCAGTTTAGAGCTGCTGAATGCGAAAATCTATAACTTTTTTTTTTCCCCCTGCGGGATGCAGCTCTTCAGAGACCCCACCGTGTGGCCAAAACCCCTGCCAAGTGACCACGAGGTCTGGCCTTCACAGAAGTAGATTAGCATAAAAATCTTATTCTGCAGGCGGACGGCATTAGCAAACATATTACCCTCTCTAACGCGGCTGTGCATGGCCCCGCCGAGAGCCTGTGCTCGGAATCAATTACTAAATTACTCCAACCTCTAAGTCGACATTAACGGGAGAAGAAATGCCGTATCGACCGGAACAAAATAAGATTTCGGAAAGATGCGATCATTTAATCTCTTGCCAGTGTTCAAGAATCTGATTCATAAAATTGTCTAAAATGAGATGGAATTAAATTCTTATCGGTGTCCGCCTGTCATCGTTTCATCTCGTGCTGTGTAACGTTGGTTTAACGATGAACCTTATTAGATCCTGCCAAGACTGCCACACACACACACGCGCACACACTCACACACACGAATAGGCACATCTTCACTCTCAAATCTCCATCGTAGGGTAATAAGCCAATTTTGCTGGAACCTATGGCTCACTCCATACAGCTTATTGTGTTCCTTATAGCAGTATGCAAGCCTACAAACAAATCATCCAATGCTGAATTAACTCAACATTTTCGAATTAACAGACACAGTGTTAATCTTATACCCCATGACCACTAATGAAAATGGTAGGAGTTAATTAAACAGTAGAATTTAGTGGTATTTCCTGTGTGCTGCTTTGCGGAGTTTTTACACACTTAGTCTACAACAGGGTTCATTTGAAACACTTTACATTAGAAGTGCATGTCTTGTCTTAAGTAAAGTCATAAGTGAATTATTCAGTTTGTTCAGTTTGCAGTAGTGGATGGCAGTGATCTGTAGTAGACGCTGCACCAAAATGGTGGTGTGGGTGGTATATTATTATTATTATTATTATTATTATTATTATTATTATTATTAAGCATAGGCTACCGGCACATTGTTGTCTGCATAAAGCGATTGACAATTTTTATTAGGCCTGATCCCATAAATCAGCCGGCGGGGCTGTTATTATTGGTGAATAGAGTGGCCGGGGAAGCTCGGGTCACTGTCATTAACCACAGAACTCTCTCTCTCTCTCTCTCTCTCTCTCTCTCTCTCTCTCTCTGGCCTAGTGTGCTTGGCCCCCCGAAGGCATTTGGGTCTGTAGGACCTGCTGGCTGAGATCGGCGTGCATGTGCGCAGGGGGCTAAATGCTTAATCACACATGCATTAGCGGTTCAGACAGCGGCCTATTGTGAGGAAACGGAGGTTTTACTGGAATTAAGCGATTAATGACCAGCTCTGCGACAGGCGACGCCGCAGCGCATCGAGAATGATTGAGCGCTTTTTAATGTTTTAAAGAAAAATCCTTCATGGCCTCTCAGGGCGCCGCAGTTGTTGGCCTTCAAGTTGACTTGCAATTACAGTAGGCTGCCTCTCATTTATCATATCATATCATATCAAAACTCAAAATTATAACAACTCTAGCCTATTATAGCTTTTTTCCCCCTAAAGAGCTGGCGTTACCAGTGACAATACTGCAATGCATTTACACCAACAATTACAACAATTACAACACCATCTTATATGGCATTATCTGCAATTTAATATTAGGATACCCACCAATATCACGCCCACCTTTCAACCATCTCATGTTCCTTAACTGTTTATTTGATTAGTGCAATTCAGTTTTTTTTTAAAACTTGTTATGAACAGGGCATAATGAATAGAATCTGATTCCTAGGCAACTTTTTTATTTTCTGATCAATTATTATGGTAAATATTGTGTTTACTCTATCTAATTTCCTTACCCATGTGAATACATAGAGGCTGACATGTTGGCTTCTGCACCCTCAGCTCAACCAGAGCTGAACACTGAATTTCCCAGCCAGGCCATAAAGAAGTGCATTCTTCTGCACCCATGAGGGACAATAAATCACATGCAACCTCTGTCATATTTTGGGGAGCACTTCGTTTCTAGCCATGGAGAAAATGTTTCTGATGAATGAAAGAGGATATCAAGGGTCACTGAAGCAGCACGCATGACCGTTTGAACCCAAGGTCTGGTAGCCTGGAAAATGTTCAGAAATGTTTTGTTGGGCTTTTTAAGAGAAGTTGAACTGTGTGTCTATTGCCTTGCTTTGTCATGGACTAAACCATGTGCACTTTATAATGATAGGCTACTCTTTGGACGTCTTTGTGCCATTTGGATTTTTTTTTTTTAACCCAAAGAACCCTTTTTTTTTTCCTTTTTTTTCTACTAGGCACAATCCGGCTCTCCAAATAATGCAGGTCTCATAATATGATAATTAACAGTCTGATAAAATAGTGATCACACTATTTTAAAGTCTTCACACCATTTTATTTCCAGTAGTTACTTTCAAAACCACCCCTCAACAGCTCAGTGTGTTTTAATCATGGTAATGGTGAACTGGAATGGCTCCTTCATGTAGTTTGCCAGCTGGAAGCAACAGGGTGACACCTGACAACTCACCGGTCCAAGTTTCCTGCCATTTCCACCATCCTGGGCAGAGATAAATTCACATCATGTGCTTAACAAGTGCTCAGATCTAATGCAATGCTATGAACACAAGATTATGATCTACCTAAGAGAGTGATTGCGAAAAAAAAAAAAAGCTGACCTAATATTAGTTGATAAGACAGTGGAATAAAGTCATTGGATGAGGGGTTTAATAAGTGGCATTGAGGCAGCAAAATGACGCAGAGGAACTGTATAGTCTGTATTGACGAAAAAAAAAAAAACACCCACAAATGAGAATGAATAGTGTTATCCTTTAGAAACCTGCTTTGGGGTCCGACTGCATCAAATCAACCTCAGTTTGGTTCATTTCTGTTTACTGAAAAAGTGCAGTGGTACTATTTGTGGCCCTCTTGGGAGCCATGATACATTAGTGCTTTTTCACTTTGCAGTAGCTAGGCTATTTCTTTTTTATTTCCTGATATTATTTAACATATCATCCTCACCAGTTTGCTTGTTTGTGTGTCTATTCTAAAACTGGATTAATTCAGAGAGTGATCAAAACAACTCTGTTGGTACGAGAGAATATACTTGTGAAGGAAATGACTGTACATGAAAAGATAGTAATACGGATAGAAATTATTTTATGAACAGAAAAAAAGTTTTGCAGCCATGCACAGAAAATATTTTTACGTCTACAAATGTGAATTTTAAGGCTTTTAAGCATATTAACATTGCTTTGTCTTATAGTTACTTATTTACACATCACATCATGAGCTGTAGTGTTCTTGTCATACCAACACTACTGTTATATCATATTTATTTACCTAGCTCTCTCACAGGTTATATTCTTATCATGCTGCTGTAACACTTTAATCTCCCCAAGATGGATTAATAAAGATTAACCTTATCTATGGTTATCCTGTGGTATCTTAGAATAATATTTTACAAATGCACTGATTTTCTAAAAAAAAAAAATAATAATAATAATAAAAGCTTTGCTTGTTCAAAGCTGATTTGTCCTGAAAGAAGTGCACGAAATGTATCTCATATATCCTAAAGAGTTTAAAAACACAACACAGAGCGCATGTTTGTTTAACATCTAGCCTAGAGCAGTTATATGAGTTCACCTGGACACAAATTGAACACAGGAAGAGTGAAAATTTCCAGTTCACTTGAGGTGTCAATTCAGCTCCGTGCTTTTTGTTCCTCTTAAACGTGAGAGAGTATCCAGATGCTAGCCAGCCTGTGGATGTGGATGTGGATGGTGTAATTTTGGAGAACACATGTGCTGGGCTGAGGTCGCAGTTCGGGCCAGGCCTGAGGTAAGGTATTGAGTTGCAGTATCCGAGCAAAGCCGAGAGAGGCAATAACGCTAATGTGATAAAAGAAAATGGTTCTCTGAATATAGGTGGGCTGGAAGCGATACCCCCTCGTATCTATTTCCAGACTGAGGCCTGAAGTGATAGAAGTGACGGAAAGCCAATCCGGCAGAGAGCCTGTTCTCTCGGGGCACAGAAGAAACTTTAGACCTATAGCCCACTTCAGTGCTGTATACCAATGGCATCAAGCTTTCAAAATTTTGCAGCTGAAAAGAAAAACATCAATAATGATGTTATAATAGCTACTGATAAAGCATATTGTAGTGGTATGAATTATTGTATAAAGCACAGCCCACACAAAAATTATGCAAAAGTAGTACTTATAGGCTAAATCAACACTGTGAGTTATCTAGAACTATCCCAGTTTAAAGTTATTGTTAATCGCTCATAATAATAGTCTCAGGAGTTATGCTTAGTTCCCCCCCGATACTCACTGCTTTTTCCATAATTTGCTTTTTTTGTCTGCACTGGACTAACTGAGGCTAAAGGAGGGTTTTCTCTTGGCCACGTGCAGGCCAGATTGATGTCATTGTCTCGGCACACTGACCTTTGCTGTAGAACCCACGGCAGACATCACAAACTCTCACATCAATTTAGCTCAATTGGATGTGGCATGCCTGGGCTAACTCGATTTGTGCAGAAATGCACCTGTCTCTGCCTTCTCTCCCTATAGATTTGCCGAGAGGGGAGGAGGGGCTCTCTCTCACTCTCTCTCTCTCTCTCTCTCTCTCTCTCTCTCTCTCTCTCTCTCTCTGCAGATGTAGGCTCTTTGCAGCAGGCCTGGTGTGCCTTCCAAGGTCTGGGCAGAATGTCTCCGAGCGCCAGAAGGAGAGGCCATTAGCTGCACGCTAATCACATTACTGCACGTTAAAGGGGGAAGTGAAGGCAGGCCGGGGAGGGAGGAGAGGAAGGGAGAAAAGTTTAAGGTGTTATTAAGGTTGTTCATCTCTCATACACGACCGTGCAGTGTGTTTATGCAGTTGTTTTACTGTTTCTGTGTAATATCCCTCTATGTGTGTGTGTGCTGCATGTCCAGGTCCATGTCACGTCTGTTTGCATGTTACTATGTGCATGCTTGTGTGGACTTAATGTAGCTTGTAAGTACATCTGCATTGTGTGTGTGTGTGTGTGTGTGCATGTATGAATGATTTGTTTAGGCTATGCAGAGCAGGCTTGCTGTCACAGATGAATAATATGAGTGGCTTTATGAACATTAAGTAATGAGCAGCATGCTGGGAACTCTGCGATCAGCACCAGCTCTCTGCACAGGGGTCTTCCATCTGTGCTGACACAGTGATTACAACACACACACACACACACACACACACACACACACACACACACACACACACACACACACACACACACACACACACAAAATCACTTTGCACATGCTTACCATACACAAAATAAGAAACAACAAAAACAGCAGAATAACAAAATAAAGTGGTTTAAGTTGTTTAATTTGACAAGCAATGTTTTATACTACTAAGTAGTAATTTGTAAATTTACACCTTACAGATTTCTTTTACATTTTATATTTTATTTTTTTTTAAAAAAGGTTACTATACAATTGAAAGTCAGGCTGCAGCTTGAGCCATTGAAAGAAGAACATTTGTGTTTTGGTAGAAACTGTACGTGTATATTATAATTCACAGTAAATAGTAAAAGTAGTAGTATATCATATAAAATAATGCCAGTAGCATGGACTCAGATAACCTGGGACAATTTTGTAATCCCAAGTGATCCGATATTCTGTCAGCAATCCAATATCTGATCAAATCCTAATGGTAATACTGTGTTATATTTTATTTCTATATTTTAATCTCAGTGTCGTAAGTGTCCATGTTGTACAAGATATAATATTTGTATATTATGTTTTAATAAAGCTGTTGTTATCACTTTTGTTATTCTATGTTATGTTATGTCATGTTATGGTATGACTGTATAAGTCTCTGGCTAGTCTTTCAAGCACAAACAATCCACACTGTACCACACTGTAATGTATTTGTTGAAATAATAAAACAATGTAAAGTTTTTAAATAGCTAAACTAAAAATAGTAGTAGCTATCTTTGTAACAGACATTTGGCTAAAACATGGCATCGTTTAATTAATAATTATTTCTGATCCTAAATCTAATAATGGGCTTCAATAATCAGCATATTCATTTGTCTAATAAGGTATTGATTGCATCATCATATATGAAAGTATGAGACCCTTAAAACTCTTTAAAAATTCTTTTCTTTATTTTAAGAGGTTATATGACTGTTGTGAATATCTGAAACATGCTGCCCTACTTTTTCTCATGTTTTATAAAGGAAGACAATGTAAAAAAAAAAAAAAAAAAAAAAAAAAAAAAAAAAAAAAAAAAAAAAGTAAATTAGAAAAGTAAGACTAGGTTAGCCTAATTGTGCTGGACCACATTGCGTCTCAGGAAGAATCTGAGAAGCACTCTTTTACCCTCTTTTTTCATTAAATGCAAGTTCTGTGCAAATGCCGAACCAGCTTTAATGAATGGCTTATTTGTTCCATACTGACTCATCTGAATATGACCATGGGCTAACCAAATCAAACAGTGCAAGCGCTCAGATCATTGGAATAGATGTTATCAGAAATTCACCACAACTTGCAGTTAACAATGTGCACTTTGGCAGTGGTGCCTTAAGGCAAACGTGTGGCAGATATTGAAAGCAAAACCAATTTACTGTGGTAATGCTAAGTCATAATTTGTCATTATTATAAGATACTAAGTCTTCTTGAGAAACATTCAAGTTATATTCGAGTTTTTACTTTTTTTTTTTTCTCTTAAAGTGGCAGAAATGGGATTCCATACTGCTGGTGTCTACGGCTGCTATTCTGCTGGTGAGAACTACTAGACAATCCTAGCACAAATGACTGGAATATTCGTAGTACCACAGGTGGAATATGTCAGAATATAAGTGGAAAATTACCAAGATGGCAAAGTTGCTTCTCTTCTTCTCTGAGTTTTTCCCGGACCACTCTGTAACATCACATCCACATCACAAGGCTTTATAATATCAGTGTTGATTTGCTCTTGTTAGAGAAAGACTTCGACATCTAAAGGTAAACAGCTAAAGGAAAATTCCACCTTGAAACACATATTTTTGATGTTTAGCAATTCTGATGCTAATATGTGGACTGGTGCTGTTATTTCTGTTAGAAATTAGAGGTTATCTGCTGCACTGACATCCGGGTGGACATAGCTAGCACAGTTACAATGATGTTTAATAAGAAACAGACTAAAGAACTAAAGTGCTGCTGCATCACTTTCTATTCATCGAGGTGAAGTAAGGGCTAAATCCCAGGGGCACCACTATCAGCAGGTAATCAAATGGCATTGTGGGTAATGTAGGACACCATTGACTAAAGTGTAAGTAGAGCAACATGTCAATGTAAGAAGTTTCAACTAAAAAAGTCAACTCAGAATTTAATTATGAAATAAATCTCAGTCACTCACTCATTCACTTTCATTAATTGCTTTATCCTGATCAGGGTTATGGTGGGTCCAGAGCCTAGACCTGGGAATGCTGGGTATGAAGTTAAATTAAATCTTGGACGCTGTTAAAGATCAGATCAGATGTTAATTATAAAGGCTAATATTCAAGTTGTTTAATGTGGATTTTTTCTTTTAATCGTTTCAGATTTCTTGATGTCAAATATCACCTATACCTATACCACAATACCTTTACCTATACTAAGCAGAGAGTCAGAGAAAACACTATTTCTATATTCTTCGGACAAACTATTATAGGCTAAGGTAAGTCTTCTTATTATGTTTAAAAAATATTTTCCAAAAGATATATTTGAACTCATGCACTACTGCTGTGTTATTATGTCATTTCACATTCATGCTGTTTGAAAATGAGACGTTGTAAGCACACTCTTACAAGCCTTTAATTCCTCTGGGGGAACTCTTAAAGGTTTTATATGCAACTCTACATGTGAGCGTTTACGATACTTACCCTGGAAAAATGGTTCAAGTATTATTTTTTGAAAGTGTAGATCCTGTGATATATTGCAAACCACGATATTTGGTTATATTGTTCTCATAGTGTTAACATTCACACTTTTTTTTTTTTTTTTTTTTTTTTTTTTTTTTTTTTTTTTTTTTTTTTTTTTTTTTTTTTTTTTTTTTTTTTTTTTTTTTTTAACAGATAATTAATTTTGCTACCTTTTGTTTTTGCACTTCAAAATATTTTGAAAGTATTGTGCCTTAGCATAATGGTTTTCAGTTCTGGGTTTGTTGTTGCATCAGATTTCACTCAAGCACGTAGAAAAATAAACTATTTAAAAAAAAAATCTATAACAAACCTACTGTATATTAATATTTAAAGAAAACACTCAACAGAGAATCTTCCCAGTTGCCTTCAAAAACATTTTGACATTTTATCTATAATTTAAGTCTGTAGTCAATGGTAGCCTGGATGGAAATGGATGCTGAATACAGCCAGCTGCACTGTACATTTTGGGCTTTGAGACTCTGAGTATACTCCCCTGCATGATCATTGCATTAACGCTGGCCTTGTTTAGCTTAACCGACCAAGGGTCAATGTTTTAGCCCACTGTGCCTCAAGGCACACAAGTCGCAAGGCCTGAACACTGACCAGCTCACAGGGTGTGTTTGTGTGCTCTGGCCTCCCCCCCCTTCTTCCTTTTGTGGGGTCACAGCTAGTGACCTGTTATTACCACCAATGCCTCACACATACACTCTTAGTGATAGAATGACCAATGTGCCCCCCAACACATCACTGAGGCTTCACAACTCACACACACCAGCAAAATGACCAGCACCCCCTTCCCAGGCTGACCCCACATTGCCTGGCTATTATAGGGGACTCAGAAAGCTTTTAGGGCTACACTAACGCTGAAAGATTGATGGTGTAAAATGTTGGGTGGAGGAAGGGGGGGAAGAGCAGGTGGTTAAGAAGAAAATGTCCCCAGTTTAATGGGAGGCGCAGAGCATAATTCAATAATTATGAAAAGTGAGAGAGGAGCTGCGGCGGGTGGATGGATGGCTGTGGGACTGAGAGAGCTGCTGCTGGAACAGCAGGAGCCCAGCGGAAGCAAAAAGTCTACAGAACAGGTGAGAGGACAACTATCGTCTTCCCCTCTCTGCGTTCCTGTCATGCTGGTGTTTGCAGTATAGACAAGGCCAAAAGCACTGTGTATGCATAAGTGTAGTATTTGCAGAAACATTTCATGCAGCTAACTTTTTAGTATACCTCAGTAGACTGTGATGCTAATACAATATTAAAATTATAATAAATTGTGCCACAATCTATTTTTCTGAAATATCCCAGGTATCATCGGTACTTTTATAACACAAACTGTTTTACCTCAGGGTAACAAGGAGCTGATTGGATGTTTTTTTCTACCAAAGGTTTTATTTTCCCTTTAAACAAAAGTATTATTGAGTCATGGATTTTCTTGGTTTTTTTTTTTTTTTCAACCGTAAATATTGTGATATATTTCATGTTTCATGATAATGTCTTAAAGTATCATGACATGGAAAAATCACATACATTTCACATAATCATATAAAGTATTTATCGCATGGGAACAGGTGAGTATTTACATTTGTGATCACATTCGAAAACAGAAAACTGCATTTCACCGAATGTCATTCCTGGAAAATGCACACTGAACACGTGACATAATGTGAATGTGATCAAATAAAAATGAAAAATAAAACCACAAAATTGAAAGATTAACATGTGAAAATATATCAATAATGGGGAAACAAAACACATGGAATGAATCACGTGAGACAGTTGCATGTAAAAAAAAAAAAAAAGTCCACATATGACAATGGGTGAAATATTAAATTTTAAGTGTCTAAAAATCACAACTGTAATCATGGGATTATTCAAATGTGAAGTCTATGTGACTTTTCTATAAGGAATGACATTTGTGCCATATCACATACTTCTAACGGACAGTACTTAGAAGTTTAAACAAATCACTAAATATAAAGTACATATTTTGACCCAAAACACTGTGGTACTTGTTAAAAAAACATGGCAGAGAAATATTCTAGCGCTTTCTGTAACTTAAAATGAATAAAGGCCATTTATTATTTAGTTTGCACTAGAGATGGCACTGATCCGATACCCAGTATTGGTACCGGGCCTATTCCAGCACAAAACTGTGAATCCTGTATCAGAGAAAACATATCAGATTTTGGATTCTATGACAAATGGCAACAACTGTAATTGAATTTGGGAAAAAAAAAAAAATTCAAAACTGGAAATGCTTACATTAAAAAGATTTTCTTTTGTATGAATTTAATTTCTTGTAATTACACTTTATTATATTTATTATATGTACAATGTAAGTGATTTTTTTGTGTGAAGGAGTTTAACATTGAAGTGCTTCTGCTAAAAACATTTACAGCTTAGTAGTTTTCAAAGAAGACAATATCAGATGGGTATGTGTATTAACTCACACTCCACGTTTCAGTGTCGTTATTGATATTGTAAAAGAAAAAGTGGTATCATGCCATCTCTAGTTTGCACACATATCTCAATGTAGGAAACGCAACAGGACATTTTTAATAATGGGATTAATTGAGGATATTATATTTACCGTCAACGCTAATGGGTTACTTGGTATTTTTAAAGCAATGTAGTTCTTACATGTAGAATCAAGTGTATTTCCAAGCCTAGTTTAAGGCTTTTTTCCCCCGTAATTTTGTAATTCATAGTTCTTTTCTGGGACTACATCACTTCTTTTATCCAGTTCCAGTCTGTTCCCATGTCTCTCATCCATCCTCTCTCTCTCTTTATCATCCTCTTTTCTCCTCCTTCACTGATGTCTTCTTCACTTCTCTGCACAAGACATATTGATAATTCCCAGCCAAAAATATGATTCCAGTTTATTCTACAGGGCAAAAATCGAATAGCGCAGCCTCCAATTGGATTGTGTGTGTGTATTTGGGGTTTTTTTTTTCCCGGTGTAGGGAACAATAGAGACAGAAAGGACCCGACCCCAGACGTTCGACATGAGATTATTGTTAAACAGAGACCTGATAGAATTACTGGGAGCAATAGATGATAATTGCATCACAGCATGATTCCCCCCTCACTGTACAATGGTACATATTCATCTGGCTTATGCATCGACTCAGAGCTTAGATGTGGCATGAAGGAGATGACAAACCTAGGTCAGAGAAGCAAGTGAGCTGCAATGTTGTTTGTGTGTGTAGAAATTGTGTAGTAGAAGCAAAAGCTATTATATGAAATATTGTCTGCCATTTTGTGTATGCCTTTATTTCTGCAATGCCTTTATTTCAAGTACATAAGGATGTATTGTATATCTCATCATTCCCTTTGGTTAAAGATGAGCGATACAGATAAAAATGCACAGGTATTTGGTGGTATTTTTTCTTTCTTCTTTTCAAATGGGGAATAGGCGCGGGGGCAAGAAGAAACAATTAGAAGATCCACAGAGATTAATGTGTGTTTGTGACTCCTATAATCACTCAAGCCAAATAATGACCTCCTAATGCATTCTTATGCTTTGCAGGTATGACTTTTTTATTCACGCTTTTATAAAATATGTACAGGGTTACCTTTAAATAATGTATAATAATGCTGAATTTATTGTCTGTGCATTAGATAAGATGTGGCATCAATACTTCCATTTCGACCCTTCCAATGGCTACTCTAAACATATGTACATTCTAATATTGACAATTATTTTTTACAGTATGACCCCCGACAGCTTTTCAAACTTCTTAAGTTTAAAATAACTAGTATTCAATAAAATACATTAGTAATACACACACACACACACACACACACACACACACACACACACAAACACACACACACACACATACACACACAAAAACAAACAAACTTTGAGTAATTGAATTTGGCCAGAGCCAGCATTGGTGGTTCTGGCGTGTGGGGGAGGCTCGAGTAGCAGGACCTGCCGGTGAAAGATATGTGCTTTTACAAGCCTAGACAAAGAGAAACACAATCACAAAAGCACCCAACTCTGATGCTAAAAAAAAAGTTATGGAGGCCACTCCGCCTGCCTGGCGTGCTGTTTGAGTGAGTGTATGCGTGTGTGTGCTGGCCGGTGTGGGTGTGTATGTAGTGGGGTGGGCCAGAGGGGTTAAGTAGGATAGAAGGCACCCATACTTCAGATTGGCAGCAAGCTGCCGCAAGTCTAATCTAATCAAGGGGCCTCGCAATTCAATTAGGTCCATCTCTGGGGCCCCACCGCCAGCTTGCCGAAGGTTCGGCTCTTCTTCCCCGACGCCCTGTCGCCCCCCTCCCCAGCCTGGCTTTGCCAGATGAATGCAGATGAAATTTGAAATATGAAAATCTTCTATAATTTATGGAAGTTGTCAGGGACAGCGAGGGGAAGCTGGCGGGTAATTCTCCCCTCGGAAAGAGGAAGAGTCGTCTCACTCAGGGAGACTGAGGCTGTTTATGGTGCAGCAATAAATGCACAGATATATATACACACACACACACACACACACACACACACACACACACACATCCGACTGCATCATCATTCTCAACAGAAGCAAGGTTCATACTTCACCAGCCGTCTCCATCTGCTGTGTTGTAACAGTAAATGGAAAAAATGTGCACATTCCTCCATTCAACACATCTTTGTGCACAAATTGTGACCTTCAAGTATGATCTTTTGCAATGTTGGAATAAAGTGCACACACACACATAGGTCAGTATGGTATATTACACATATGTATGCATTTCAATTGAAGGGCAATGAGAATGAGTGATGGGCATCTTCTCAGATGATCTCAACGTCTTAACAGTGCTGCCTGGGAGGGGCAGCAAGGCTCTTAGACAAATTACACCTCATTAGATCCTGGCTCTCACCGGCGCGTCATGTCAGGAGGAATCTTTTTTGATTTGCACAAATTTGCCTGGAATTCCACTTCACTTTTCCCGCCCTCCATTATCAAACGCAGGAATCTGATTAGGCCTCGATTATTCTCCTGCTCACTCATGGTCCTGCATACAGCCAAGCCTCCCCTCATCTCTCTCATTCCCCTTGAGTCATAATTCTGCAATGGCAGATAGATAGCATTGCCTGACTGAGACACTGCCGCCAAGTTAGTGTTAGTGCAGTGTCTATTGTGCCTTTGAAAGGTATTGATGTTAACAATAATAAAAGTTTGTTTTTTTTTACTTTCTTTATTGCACACTATAAGGATGGGCCATATTTTTTATTTCAATAGCTTAAAATAAAAAAATCAGATGATAAGGATCAATTAGGCCTACTTAAAGATATTTTACTAAGTAGCTACAGATTCTTTGGATAATGGATAATGTGTTGAACTACACTGACATTATTTTCCAAACATTATAATTGTATAGACTGACACATTTTATTGTGTAGATTGACACGTTGACATAACTGCAACTTTGAGATCTGTTACCAAACCTTAATATGTAATTGTTTTTCAGTGGTGTGTCAGTAAATTGCCGATTTTTGGTATGTTGGCCAATATTCTCTTATTGCTACAAATAAAAAAAAGTACATCATTTATCTACAAAGTAAGTGCTGTAGGTTCTGCAAGAAATATTGTACCTAGTAATGTAATTCAATGTGTTCTATCTATTCATCAGATGAATAGCCTATCTTTGCAGTACCATTTATCCAGATAACATCAAACCCAATCAGCTTATTCAGTCAATGAACAAACTCTCACAGAGACAGAATCAAATCTCACTGAACAGGTGAAATGGATTCCTATGGTTAAACAATCATACCAATTAAGCAATTAAATCCCAAGTTGAAATTTGATTAACAAGATCCTGTGGCTCCAAATATGGCCACCCACCCCTGCTCTAATCTCAAATACACAGTGATCCTGTACTCCAGCTTTACCTTGAGCTGTTAACCACTGTGCTCTGACAACATTATGGCACCTGTTTCATTATGCTCCAATGAATACACTACTAGATATGTAACTTTTTATTGTGGTTATTTAATAAAACACACTTTTATGAAAAGCAATGAAGTATATTATCCTTTATTTTCAATAGGTATTGAAACAAACATTATAATCATTAAAAAATCAATAAGAAAATGGCATCTAGCCCACTTGATATGGCAAAACTGCATGGACAGT
The DNA here is from genome assembly GCA_022985145.1 of Pangasius djambal. NCBI lineage: Eukaryota > Metazoa > Chordata > Actinopteri > Siluriformes > Pangasiidae > Pangasius > Pangasius djambal. The sequence continues at coordinate 6,995,406 of CM040981.1, read as the reverse complement.
AGGCTTTCCTTTAGTTGCACTGGATTCAAATACACACACTGTATATGTAGCTACATGCAAACGAATAGATATAAATTGCTAGTTACAAAATAAAACTGTAAAACCTTTGTTTTCCATTGTGCACGTAGAGAAGTCACTGAAAATCTTTGACTCTATCTTCAGAGAAAGAGGGAGCAATTCAAGTAAAAGGGAAGAATGACCCTGCTGAGTGAATCACAGAAGGCAAACTTACTGCCATCTCTCTCTGTCTCTCTCTCTCTCTCTCTCTCTCTGTCTCTCTCTCTTTCCATCACCCCCAGGAGGAAAAAAGCGTTGTGCTGCAGGATACCTTGTCGCAGTGCTTGGCTATATGAAAGGCGGCCCTGGCGGGAGATGATGGCCTGCTAATTGTGCTTTTGAACGGACCGCGTGAGGTGGACGGAGGCAGAAGTGCAGAGATTATGGCCTGGAGAGGGCACGTGCACAGGGCACTTACTATGAGTCTCAGTGGCTGCCCATTGACTCACACATACAATCTCTCCGACGCTGATTTTACTGAAGAGAAGTGCGAATGGGTGTAATCTCTCCAGAGAAAATAGACCTGGCAAAAAAAAAAAAGGGTGCAAAAATGTATATGCAACAAGCGTTAGACTATTACGTCTCCTCAGCTTTTTGGTTGTCCTCTGGTTTAATCTCTCTACCTGCACTGATTCTTTCTTTTTTTTTCTTTCCTCTAATTTTCAGCTGAAGGCTATGCATGAATAAGCTGTTTAAAGAATAACAAGTCTAGAAAGATATTTTCTGCGCTTTTGCATAGGTAGTTGTGTTGGCCACAGTTTGTGTGTTACAGCAAATGGAACCCAAAACCAACCATTATTTATCATCTATTCTTGTATATTTTTGGCTCTATGCAGAAATTATACATGATTCAAGTATTGGTTCCGTTTACTAGGCCTAGGTTGCTATTATGGTAGCTATTTTCAGCCCAAAAATTAGATTTAAATTCGATGCGCTGCCTGTTTTCTTCAAGCCTTAGGTCTTCCCAGGAAAGCAAAGCCTCCCTCGCTTCCTTTAACTGTTTCTCTCTCCTCTTGTCTCTCTCAGCAGGGGCTAAAGCTGCAATTCTCCCTCAACCCCCCAGTCGGTCACCCTTCCTCTCTCCTTCACCCATCTCTCTCTGCCTCTTTGCTCTGTGCCTTCGTCGCGCTGGTGGCTCAGTAGCTAACTGGATTAGGGCACAACAGAGCACCTTTCCTCTGTGCCGCTGGCCTTCAGTCTGCTCGCGCCGGCGTCTATTGAGCGCGCGGCCGGTGCCGGTGACTGCGCGCGCAGGCCCGCCTCCATTGAGGCCGCCGTGTGTATGAAGGTTTATAGCGTGCATGCTCGGCCTTGCCCCTTTCCCTCATCAATCATCCGGCTCTGTGTTTGTGGGGGGAGAACTTCAGGCACAGAGACAGGCCTCAATGCGCCTGTCAAACTCTATGAGAGAGAGAGAGAGAGAGAGAGAGAGAGAAGGTTTACCACTCCTTGCATGGGTCACTCATGCCAATCAAACGTTTGCAGTGCTCCAACAGAATTTGGATACTTATTCAGATAATTACATTTGACATTCAGTTGAAAATCCTGTGCTATTACACTTGGCAAAAACATTGTTGCATTAACACAGTGCACATACAGTATAACTAACACTGAAACACTTCATTCATCACTGTTCCGGTTGCTTCCCCACTTCATTCAACACTGATTTTGACTTGCACCTTCCACCTTTAATCTATCCATATTAAGATATTGTTCATCTGTAAGATGAAGTCCTGTAGGCCTACACTCTCACATAGGTGTATTAAAACAATATGCAGTGGGTTAGCTGTTAAGGACAACTTATTGTGTGGTATCTTTAACACAACCTATGTGTCATAGCCTACATTTATTAAAAAGATATAATGGATAATCAGGAAGTGTTTTCTCTCTCATTTTAACACAGAAAAATAATAAAGTGATTATACAAAATAATGCAGTGCTGTTAACTGACATTATTTTTTGAGATATAAGCCTGGCTGCTGCAAAGATAATTAAAATCTTTTTAGCTTGTTTTTTTATGTATCAGTTTCATCAGTTTGTCTTTAATGAATCTAGTTTTGAATGATACCACTGGTACGGCCTTTGCTTCTGAGCAGCAGCAGCAGCAGCTTCAGAAAAGTGATGGTGGTAGTGGTGGCTCTCCAGGTCTGTCGACGATATAGATCACTTTCTCCTTTTTTCATCAGGCCTCAACAGTATGTCGAATTCTTCTCTCTGCACTTAACTTTTTTAATAACGATCTTCCCTCTGGCCGGAGGTCTCCTAGAGGAATACCTCAATCCGATTAGGGCTCTATTTTACAGCAGAGACGGCGGGGCGCAATAAGAGCTGGGCGCGCGGAAACGGGCCTTCACCCATCAGCTATTAGATCTCTATTAGCGACCTGTATCTCGACCAAGAGCCGAAATTAAACAATTCTTCAACCCGATCCAATGTCGATTCAAACCTCACAATCTTGCTTCTTCCCTTCTTTCATCTGCAATTTGATTTTATTAGGCAACGAGCATAGGTGTTGAGAACAGAAGAGTTTCAGGTGCAAATGAAGCCATCCTGTTATGGAGCCCACACTGGAGTATGTTTCACTGAACAAAAAAAATGTAAAATTCAACAAATCCTTAATTTATAGAGTTATTGTTATTTGAGGTGTTTTATAGGCTACTGTGACATAAACCCAATTTCTCACAGCAACACCATGGCCAGCAAGACTACAATGCAATGAATGGAAATGAAAGAAAACACGATTATTCGTTTGGTGATGTTATTTTCGTGCACATTCTAGCCAACACAAGGCCTACATTAATTGTTGGACTGCGTTAACTCGATAAATACCCGTTAAATACCTGATAAATACCCAGGAACCGTGGGCCAGACTATTTCCTACATATCCTGCACTCTCAGAAAAAGGGTGCAAAACTGTACCTTTCCTTGTCGGTGCATGGAGTAGTACCCCTCAATGCTGCACCCTTTGTACCATAGTTCTTTTAAAGCTTTCCTCTAAAAAGTAATTACGGTTCATTTATGTACCTTAAATCATTTTAAAGGTAAATTATAACCCACAATGGCCATGTTTTTAGGTTACCTGTTTCGCACTCTTAATGGTACCAGCTCAGCAGCAAGGAGATATACAAGGAGATATAAGGAGAGTGCTTTAGTTTCGCTGTACTTGCTAAATAATGCATTGTAGCTGATAATTAGAATGCTTTAATATCAATAACAAAAAATAAGCTTGAGATGTTATAAGGGTGGAGATGAGCTCTATAAGCACATGTCGAAATTCTATAGTAGTTTTCAAATCAGTGTTAATTTCCCAAATACGTTTATTAAAGACAATGATTATATATATATATATATATATATATATATATATATATATATATATATATATATATATATATATATATATATATATATATATAAAATTAGGGCCTATAGTAGTCTGCAGCTTATTGCATTACTGTAATAGAAAATAAATAACCGATCTTAGCCACACTTTAAACACATGACTGGGAAATATTTAAACCTTATCTACAGCTCAGATGCACAATCTGCGCAGTAACAGTCCAAACCCGCTAAAAAAAGCATGTATGAAAGTGACTCGAGCACGTATCTCTGTTTATTCAGTCAAAAGATGGCCATTTATCATCGATAGAGACAGCGTCGCATTTTCTACCTAGTTCTCTCAGACCCGCTCCCAAATTCAGCATTTTTATGGAAAACCGCAGTCATTTTGATTGATGAAATCTAAAGATGTCCAGAACAATCCGAGAGCTCCCCGACTGCGGCGCTCCTACGGGGTGCTTCTCTCTGCGCATTGTTGCACTGACACGCGGGGGGGAGCGTCGTGAGAAGACACGAAAAAATCGCGATTTCAGTGTAAAAAAACGCTCACAGAAAGAAAAAGGATTTCTTTACATTCACCCAGACGGGCAGTGGGAAAGTCGGAGAAAGTCTTTCCATTTTAGAAGCAAACAATACCACCTCAGTCTCACTTGACTCGTTCAGACCATAGCCCTGTGTACTATATGGCTTAAGACGAAAGAATGGGCTATTTATTAAAGTGATGGACTTCAGCATGTGCCTTTTAAAAGTATTCGTTTAAGATTCAAGAGCCCAGGATGGAGTTACTTTATAGTGTCTTTAAATAAGATAATTTGATTTGCAAAATGGGACTTTGGGGGTTGCCTTATGTGGTGACTTAACGTGGCTATTTTCTGCATTTGCCACATAATTATGACAAAGAATGAGAAATATTGCAACGTTGCCTGATTCTTTCTTCTGTTTATTTCCGAACGTACACGATCCCCGGTGTGATTTCATAATTTTTCATAAACCATGGCTCTCTTGTTTTTTTTTTTTTTCCATCATCCACAATGAGAATTATTAGAAATGCCACCTGCTTAATTGTCCTAAATTGGCGCGTGCATTATTAATAAGGGCAATGCTCTGGTGGATTCGCCTTCGGAAATATCTTACTTAACGTCGCGTCACCCATGGGGAGTTTTTAATAAATCTCCCTCTATTTAACTGCGCCTTTTCCCCCTCAGACTCCTCCAGGCGGACACAGGCCGTGTCGGGATCGCGTTCAGGACCAGCTGCTCCAAAATACAGACAGGCCCTTGTCAATTAGGCGCTGACAAAGCGCGCGCTCGGATCGCCCGAGGCTCCGCACTGTTACAGTCCCGGCAATTAGCGTCCATTTCTGTCGAGACCTCCGCGGAGCGGTCAAATGGCAAAACATTGCAAAGCAAACGGAAAATGGGGCCTAGACTCATCGCTCACGCTGCAGAGACGAAAATCAAGGCCATCAGGGTAGCAGTGCTGCCGGATCTGGCGCCCGATTTGTCCGTTTTTTATTAGCCTGCATTGGGCCTGAGGATATGTGCTTGAAGATATCATTTAGCTTAGTTATCATTTGGTTGCAGTTTAGCTGGTTTATAGTGGATTAGGATGGAGTTTACCCGCAACTGACGCTGGAAAAAAAAGTCAAGCTAATCTGGCAACACTGCAGGAAATAGCCTGCGCGGTTGCGCACAAAGCTTCTTGAATTAAAAATGAAACGAGAAGTGATTTTGAGCCAACAGAGCAAATTTCAAATAATGACAAGCGCCATTGCTCGAGCCCTTTGTAGCGGGTGTCAGTGCAAGCAGCTGGCGCTGGCCTTTGGCCTGCTGATGGTTAGGGGGTGATGGACCTCCGGACAGGCCCGGCCGGCAGATATAGTCCAGGTCAGAGAGGCCAATTGGTCTCCAACAGGACAAGTGAAGTCCCTCGGCTTGAGGCAGCTGAGCCGAACAAAACGACTCCAGCTCAGCCAGCCCAGGGAATCATTAATGGAAGCGTTTGTTTAACTAATTAGCAAGCTGGGCAGCCAAAGAGGGAATTTGTAGAGACAAGGCATTCAGTCAGTCAGAGGAACATCCAAAGCTCAAAGTACAGGACGGGGCCAGGGGCAGGGCACTGGTGCATGTACATACTGAAGTTCAAGAACAGAACAAACAGGGCATCGCATTCAACACCCAAAAAAAAAAAAGAAAAAAAAGGCAGACTAGCGTGTCCTGATAGAAAGAAAGGGGGACAATCTCTGCGTTAAATATGGGAAAGTTTGGGGAACGGGTCGCCAGGTCAAGAAAAGTCAACAAGAGAGCAGCGTCGATGACAGAAGGAATTTAGTATCAAAAATGCATAAATCTTTAGGTGAGGGCAGCGGGACAAAGAGCACAAAAGAGGGCGAGTGGCCGAGTGCACACTGATTTGTTTTTGGCTTAAAAAAAGAATTAATGGATCGAGCTGAATTGTTAACATATAACACAAAACGGATGGAGGTTAAAAAAGAAAAAAAAAGGGGTTCCCTTACGGCCTTTGTCAGCAAGAGCGCTTAATCTTGATGGACTACACACACATATCTATGGCCTCACAGGGCATTCTGTAGGCTAGTTAATAGGTGGAAAGCTATAATTATGGCCTATAATAATCCATGGATGGACCATAAAAACAGATATAACGACTTGTAATTACAGCAAATCTCAATCACGTGCTATTATTATTAAATTCTAGAAAGGTGAACATGCCTACATCTGGGAGGATGACTGACCACACAACGAGGTCTATGTCATGACCACTGATGAGAACTCTGTGTGACCTCGGGCACTTTCTCAGCGCTATGCTAATAGTCCCCCTCCCTTAGTAACCCTTGTTAGTCCTCTGTCCCCACAAACGCCGAATTCCATAACTCTTCATGAGACGCATTATTAGGGAAATCCTTCCTTTTTGACAATTTAATAGTGCGAACAGATCATGTGTGTGACAACGGCCATTCATCTGCATTCACAAAGAGCAGGCCTCTGAGCCTCAGTGTCCAGTTCAGTTCACAAGGCTGGCACTGTTCTGCATTAATAGCTATGTTTATGAAACCAATCATAATTAAGCGTATGTATCTGAGGATTCGTCAGATTTAATAATTAGGTTAGGGACTAGCATGGCCAAGCTTCCACTCCTTATTTTTTAAAGAAGTCATAGGCCTACAGAGCATGATGCCTGTTGTTAAATTAACATGCAGTGTTTAATGAACTGTTACACTTTTAAACCAACTCTTGCATTATTTCCATATTTGCTTCTAAACACTGCTGTAGCGCGTCCAGTGTGACATTTAACAAACGAGGAGTAATTGTGCTTTAAAGCTCAGCTATGAATTCTTTTCCGAATCGGTTTAACAGTTTCAAGGCAATTTTGCAGCATCCTCCAGTGGGACTAACAAGGCAGAAAAAATGGATCCTTCGTGGCCTCACCTTTGGGAGCGCCTCAATAACAGAGACATCAGCTCCACACCAAGCCGTATAATTTTTAATATATATGCAATAAATGTTCAATTTGTTGCCTGAAAATGACGGGAAATAATTTCGTCATATTTTAAAGGCTTTATTACAGCCCTGTTTTCGCTGCAGCTCCTTTGTGTTTGATTAAGTCATTCGGAGATTGTGTTTGATAAGTTAATAACGATGCTGATATGATCCTCTTGACATTAAATTCTCCACGGGGCAGTTAGAAAAAGTGCTTCTTGAACAAAAAAAAATTCCACCTTGGCCTGTTCGCCCGAGCCTGTCAATAATTCATTTCTTAATTTGATGTCTTTATAGGTCCCAATAGCTAGATCTCTTATTAAAATATACGCAGATATACATATACTTATGCTTAATTAAAAATAGCCTGTACATATCAGGTAGGGGTTAGCTCATCATACTGTGGGACGTTTGAAACCATCTTGTTTACATCACTTTTGTGGTATAAATTATATTTATTCTTAAACCTACTTAATTTAATAGAGGTATTTCTTGGTGTCAGTCCTGGATCTCCTGCATTGCACTTTTTTTTATTTATTTATTTTTTTTTATTTTTATTTTTTTTTTACATGCACTCACATGATACAACTTTAAGAACTACTATATGGATGGGCAAATACTAGAATATATACAGTGCATGTGACCACGTGGCTATTTATGTTATACATAAAAACTGTATCATGAAACAGAGACTTGCGAGCAATGCGAAGTAATTTGTGCTCTTGTAGCTCAGTTCGCTGAAAATCGAGGTTCTTGGATTTAGATCTTGAAAAGGGTTTGATAATGAGCATAGAGGTTTTTGGAAATTAAGCTGCAACTATAGATTACATCCAAGCCACTGTTAATCTTTCTTTCTTTCTTTTTCTTTTTTTTTCGAATTAGTTTTGTTTGCTCCTAAGATCACTGAATGTACCTTTAATCCAATTAACCCTAAAGTGCTTCTGAAGTATATTTGCTCAAACTGAAGACAGTCTCTCATATTTCCCAGACCCCGTTCAAGATTTTACAGTGCATGTAGCTATGATTAGTTTGTGGATATAGATCAGCGCATGTTTCCTTTATTTGCTTTAAAAAAAATTTATTTTGCTGCCATTTTCTCTAAAAATGAATTGACAAGAAGTCATACAGTGAAGTCCAACAGTCGGAGGCCACATTAATAATCTGGATGTTTTTTTTTCCATTTAAAATTGGAAATAAACAGAAAGTTTTAGAATTTTGAAAAAAATATAAAACAAAGAAACGAAATGTTCAATATCTTGAATATTGAGTATTTAAGATTCAGCACTATTTCTAGGTCACTATTTAAATATAAGCAAAGTTAACCCCTTTTGTACAAATGGTCCAATTTTTCTTGAGTCTTATCTCCTCCGTTGAAGCACTCTGATTGATTTGATCCAACATGGAGGTTTTACACAAAATTGTGAAGTCCATAGTGTCATTAAAGCAAAACATGGGACATAACAAATATTAAGAAATCATCCAAAAAAATCATGTAAATATTTCTAAGATTACTTTCACTCAAGTTATTGCTGATAATATCATTTGCAATCCAAAAAAAAAATATATATATATATATATATATTAGAAAAGAATGTATAATAGAAATATTTTTCACTTGTGGTCTCAGACTTTTAGACTCCATTGTAGGTCATATATTTCATGGCTTTGTTTTAAGGCGAGTAAAAAAAAAAGTACAGATGACGCTTTTCTGTTTTATTTTCGCCAGCTCATTCAAGTTAGGCAATGTTCCTTTAAATCTAAGTGAATGAACGCGGCAGTAACAATAGCTGGTGTCAAACCTGAAATCTGTGCAACGCCTCGGCGATTTGTGGTGACAATCATGAACTCATCAATTAAATGTGGTCAAGTCAACTAAGCAAAGCTACAAGAATAATGCGAATAATGTAGAGGAATAGTAGCGACTTTTTTTTTCTATTCAGCCAAAAGTAGATTCAAATTTTAAGTAAAAAAAAAAAAAAAGAAAAAAAAGACAAAAGACACGTGATCCAAAAAATTAGGCCAACGCGATACAATAAAAAGAGCTCCTCTTAAACATAAAATTATTTTGGGGGCATTTAAAAATTCCATTAAAATGTTTAACCCTGATTAATATTTTATGTGCGTCATGCTGATTATCTGAGTGATGTCCGAACAAGCTCATGGAAAAGAAATAGGCTAATGTACAGAGATTTACATTTTTATACTTGATTTTAAATGTATAGGCATTCAGTCTATTTAAACATGATTTATGTGGACGTAAATGGCCCTTTAACCCGCTTTAACTGGATTGTTTAAGCTTAAATCCGAGAAAGAAAAAAGAAACTGGTGCTTTTGAGGTTTTGCGCACTGTTTGTTTCTTTCTTTAAAGCCTTCTGTCGGAAATCGATTTACCGCATCCCCTTTCTTTTATTTCTCCGCGCTCTTGTCCCGATTTTCGTCCGTTTCGGCTCTTTCCATCCCCTGTTTGTTTAAAGCTCTTTATTTTCTGGGGTGCGATACAGCTGCACAGAGAATACTACAGTCCTCTTTTCCGACACCAAGCGCATTCCGCGCTTTTTCTAAAGGTACAGCCTTTGATTTCTCTCGCTTTTGCGCTCTTTTTATCAGCTCTCTCTTGTCAGGCCGCAGCCGCTTTTGTTGGTTTCTGTGCCGAATAGACGGAAAGACCGGAGTGATGGATCCGTTTTTGAAAAAGGAAAAAAAAAAAAGGTTAAGGGTGGAAAAAGTGAACTGGTTGCCATAGCATTTATTTCAGTTCAACGAAACTGCTTTAAACATTTAGTCGCTGTTTAGAAGTTCTCCTGCCAAATAGCAACAAATAAAACGAATTCGAAGTGTATATATTTTATCTATATGTATATAAATGCATATACTTTCTCTGAAAGTGTTTAAATTTGTTAAAAAATAAATTAGTTATTTGAATGAATAAAAGGAACAATCAGAAAAAAAAACTCAAATACTAAGTGAATTCTAGCACAGATTAGGATCTGTATTCCAACATCAAAGTTGAAAAAAAAAGTCGTTATGTTAATATAACAAAATGTGTAAATACATATTTAAAGCGGAAATACCCCGAAGTGATTATTTAATAAATAAAAAGCTGAGAATATGCAGAGAGAAAAAAAAATCTCAGAAATAGTAATTGCGCATGCACGTTACGCAAGGCGTGCGTAATATGAAATGATTGTTTTGAGACCATAATAAAACTAACAAACGAACAGCAATCCAAAACACGCATTAAACCCCAAATATATAAGTACTTGGTTGGTTAATTTGTGTTTTAAAATATGTTTTATTCGTTTCCATAAAACAGTAGCCTACTGGTTCGCATGATTGTGCTTCTTTGGAAACAAAAAAAAAAAAACACTGAGGTTTCTTATTTAGCTCTAGAAATGCAGGCGTTTAGAAATGATGTGTTTTGGATGTAAAAGCAGGACCATGCAAGGCAGTTTAGTGTCTCGATCCCTCTGAGAATAGCGCCTTATTTAGAGCTGCTTCTCCGCGCAGCCTTAATGATCACAGCAATGCAGAGAAAACGTGTTGGCAGAAGAAAAAACGCATCGCCCCACCAACACCAACCCTCAGATCAAAAACACTCAAGATTGTCAACCCACGAAAATAAACATTACACAGGTTGCGCGAATGCAAAAAAAAAAAAAAAGAAAGAAAGAATAGAAAAAGATGGACTACAAACGTTACGATGGACGTGTTACTTACAGCGTCTTCATGCATCTTATTCCGTCTCCTATGCTGTCATATGTCCTACAGTAGGGCTTACAGTACTGTTTGTCTCGCCTTTTTTCTGGCAGATTCACTTTAACAAGTGGAAACTTTGTGTCCTTCTGCGCCATTTTATACATGATGAGCCGTCAGTAATGGGATTATTAAACAAGGACGGTTTCAGGCGCTGGCGTTAACCTTTTTTTAATGCCTAATTAGGTTTTGCAAAGAAATAATTAGATTTTGCGTCGCGTACACATTGCCCGTATTTTTAACTGGCGCGGAAACACTTGCATCACGACAAGAGCTCCTTGTCGATCACCTAAAACAATATACATTCGGTGTCAGTGTACACAAGATGATTTTAAAATATGCTGTGATCAAATATTGTACATAAATTAATTAGGTTTCGCAGATGGCCGCAGCATCCGTGCTGCTGCAGTGCAGAGAGCGCCCTCTGGTGGCCAAGGTTAATCCCAATTTACACACCCAGGCCAAGAACATGGCGTAATGCAGTATTTTCCAGCCCAGGTCCTCCTGCATGGAATAATTTCATGTTTTCCGGCTCTCAAGTCTGCTGACTCATCAGCTAATTAACAAGAGCATAATAAGCTGAGTCTTAATGAAACTGAGAACACTGAACTATGCAGCACATGAAATCTACACACCTAAATAGAGGTACCAAGCTGCACTTTTCCTTGTTGCTCCGGTGGTACCATTATGGGAACATCTTGTACCTTTAGTGTGTATATTTTAACAGGAAATCTATAATAATTTAAGGTATATTAGTGGACCTGAAAGACTTCTACCCTAAAAGCTCATTACAGATACACCACGTGCACCTTAGGTAAAAGACAAATAGTAAATGTATAAAAGATGTAGCTTGATGGTCACACTCCAGAGACAAGGAAGAGTACAGTACGGTACCTTTATTTCTGAGAACCACAGATATTATTAAGATGTCTTGTGAGCTCCAAACAACTGTAGGTTGTGTAGGTTAAAACCTCATGAAGCAATGTCTACAATTTGCATACAGTGTGAACAAAACAAGGTCTTGCAGATTACTGTCAGCAGCGATTTTTGGATTTAGATCTCAAACAACTTCTGGCATGTTACTATAATAAGCCAGGACAAGGAATGGGATCACTGGTGTAATGTTCATAAGCCCTAGTGTTAAATGAACTGGTAGTGAGTTGGCTCTGCTCCCTACACCTGGTCCAGCATATTAAAAGTTATTGATAATAAGCTGGATCATGTGTGTTAGAGCAAGGAATCATTAAAACAGTGCAGATAGTTGGATGTCCAGGACCTGACTGGAGAACCAGTGGTAGAGAGTCTAGAAAAGGATGGCCATTACAACTGATTTTAATGGATTGATTGGAGAGGGGGGGAAATAAATGCAGAAGGATATAGAATAATAAATTAGGCAATAAGCACTTCAGAATTCATCTTAAGTTCACATTTATTTCACTAATCCATCCCTTTGTTCCACTGTCCAGCTCCTTAGTTTCTTACTTCTAGCTCCATCTAGTGGCATTTTACAATGAATGCTTGATAGTCCGTTGGTCTTACTATCTCAAACATTGTAAAAACATTTACAGGTTCTTTTCAAGAGCCCAAAATAAGTTGTTAGGTCAATCTAACCACTTGACTGTATGGTTAAAATAAACCATCCAAATGGGAAAAGGAAAAAAGGAGTCAGGGAGGTATAGATTTCTTTACTGGCTAGGTGTCTGTAAAGTGAGAGCCAGATTCCTAAGGGGAGGTGGTTGCTGCATGCCAGTCTTTACTCCACTGTTTGTTAGAAATGACTGGAACCAGCATGCTAGATTAACGTACGTGTATAGTGCTCTGATTTCAGAGATCCCCAGCTCAACATCATCCCCTCCACAAAACTCTCACCCCAAAAATGCAATGACATATGTTAAAATTTAATTTAAGCCTTACATTCAAAGAAACAGATGGTCAGACTCATTTCTCACTCTTGTAACAATTAACCTTTCCTATTAGTTTTACTATAGTTGCTAAATAATTCATAGCAGTTACTGAGTAATATAACTCTATAATATAATACCATAATGTGCTGTAAGATGAATAACTGAATAATAAATTGTGACTTGAAGGGATTAAACAAATAAGGTAAATGCAGTACAGCTGCATTCCATTCACCAGCAGGGAACGTATACACCCTACCATACAAACAACCCGTACAAACAGAAACTGTTTTCAATGATATTTAACTTAAAATGTGAGCACCATTAAGTTGTATTCCAGTATAAGTTTGTTTGAGACCTATTTTGATGTGTCTGTTTCATTTCAGATTTGGATGACTGAGACATACATCTTCAACAAGTTCTCATTTATGCGAATGGTGACTCATAAAATCCTGGTTTATATTATTTTATCTTATCTTTTTGCTGTGATCTTCATGTCTGGAGATGAAAACATTATATAGCCTTCATTCTGGCTTTCTGATGTAAATTCAAAACCTCACGAAAAATGAATCAAGATCCTGGTTCAAGTAGTAACCGTCTGATTGCTCTGTCTGGAATTCCCAAAGATCATACGAGTTTGGTGGGCCGGTGGCGGCCATCGTTCCTCAAACTTGTTGAAAAATTGTGGATCGATGAAGGGCCCTCCATATACAATCACCTGCAGCAAATAGACCAGTGCCACCACCAGGCAGGAGATCAGGAGGAATGGCATGAATGGACGGAAATGAGTCCAGGCTACTCCCAAGATGTAGCCCAGACCTCCTTTATTGAGGTAATGGGAGGTGCGGCGGGAGTATGGCAGAGGCAGAGAGCTGTCTTGAGGCGAGGATGCAGAGATGGAGGAGGAAGCCACAGTATCCATGCAAGAGATTTTTTGGGAGAAATGAAAAAAAAAAATCACACAGACAGGCTTTTCCAAGGTGATGCTCCAAAATACAATCCGTAAAAATGTAATGAAAAAAATCCAAACGTTGGTTTCAGCCTGAAGGAATTACGCAGAGTTATGATATTTAATCTTTCAGCCATGTAACATCCATCACAAGAATGGCATTTGTATTACAATTTGTAGATCTGAGGTTCTTGAAGAAAAAACAAAACTTCTCTCTATATAAATGTAGCTCGTTCCAATTCATCAATGTTGTCTTGTAGTTCAATGTAAGAATCTGTCAGTATAATTCATGGCCTACATAGACTTTCCAGGTATGCTGTGTCCCTGTATTCTCTGTTAGCAAAACTACTGACTAATATATTCTCTTTTTTCTTTTATTCTTTACTGCTACTTCTGCCGCTGAAGTCTCTCCTTGAGTGCACAGGAGTGTTTAATAGCACTCATAGAGCTGTGCCGTGAAGCTCAGCTACACTCCTGCTATCCATGACTCATAGAAATATGATACAGAGAGATGAAGAGAAAATAAAAAAGAGATAAGACCCCTAAATATATTTAGCTGCAAATGACAGGAACATGTGGAGAAAAGCATGTGGCTAGAGACAAGGAGGCATTCGAGACGTTAAATGTTCTTGCATTCACAGAGGTTAAAAATCTTGTCCTCATATATGCAGAGATCAGATCTCTTACTTAGGTCTCGCTCTCTCTCTCTCTCTCTCTCTCTCTCTCTCTCTCTCTCACACACACACACACACACACACACACACACACACACATATATATATATATATATACACATACATAGACTTTATGTACTTCACATTCTTTCTGTCATTAAACTCTACATACAGATAGATAAGAGATCATCAGCAATCATGCGGTCAACTCTGTAATTTTAGAGATTAGTGTGTGTTACGTTAGGGCATGTAACACACACTACTGTGCAAGAGAGAGAAAGAGCGTCTGGGTGAGAGCTACAGTCACACCCTGCACAGTTGTTATTCCATAGGCTTCATGTTGCACCATGTCCTTTAATACCCTATGAGTGCTAAGTAGACGCCTTATACCTTTGGCTTGAAAAGAAAGTGAGATGGCAGGCAGGCAGGCTTACATTTTTCATCAGCATAAATTAGAAATACAGAAATGTTAAGGTGAATTTAAAAGTGAAGTAGTTACATATTAAAACAGCCACATTTAACACGTTTGCTGTTACCTTACTGGCCTGTCATGCTTAAAAAGTAAAAGTTACATGAATTTTAGTTACATGAATTTTAAATTGTAAAAGTGTGATGTAAAAATTGTTTTTATAGCCTAGCATGGGGTCTCAGTGTCTTTTTATGTGTACATGTGTGTAGGCATGTGGGATATCAGGCATATCATTCCAAATCAAGTTGTATAGCCATGGTACACAACTGAGGAATTATTTCTGCTGAAGTGGCTCATTTTGTGTCAGCATTGTTGTTCTTTTCATCTTCCTCCTCAATAACCTTAGTCTTTGTGTGATTAGTGTTAATTTTCTTTGAAATATTACTTGCATTTTTGTGCTTGCCAAATGTGTAGGTGACGTCTCTGCTTAGAGTCTTTAGCACTAGCATACTTATAGGCCGAATTACTGTTCGAATCATATTTACTTAATAAATAATTATAAATAATTTTAAAAATCATCGCCTTTTTTGTGGTGTGGTGTAGAGCTGGGGTTCTTAACACCCTGCCATGGGACCCCTTACCCTGCCCCTGTTTAGAGATATTACTACTGACACACGTGATCCAACTGAACAACTAAGTCCTTAATCAAGTGGGTCAGGTGTGTTGAGGGTAGAAAGAAACTGTAACTGTGCATAAAAAAGATCAATATAAAGTTTCAGTTTAGGGCATCCACATCAGATTGTTTGAAATTAACAATTTTTTTAAATGGTAGATTATTCATGGCAGATTATTTGCACCAACAATGATTGAAGAACTGTGGCTTGGGCTGATTTCATTCTAGCCCAGACTGTAGATTAATGCAGCTAGAATCAGTGACAGTTTCAGCCCAGTTCCCTGATGCATCCGTAAAATTTCATCAGCAGTGACTGAGAGGTGGTTTACATATCTTCTATTTCTTTTTGAGATTTCCCTTTTCCCCCCAGAATGTCTTTGGAGGAGAAACTGAACGTAGACAGGCTAAACACACATTGTCCAATCAAAGTACAAATTACACAAGAGGACAGACAACAATATCTAAATTTAGTCTTTTTATTTTGTTAGAACAAAGCTTTTCTGCTGACCATGTTTGGTATTCAGAGGGAACTTGGCAGGAACCCAGTAGAGCATTACAGACCTAAAAAAAAAATCATGCCTATTTGTCTTTAAGTGTAATGTGTAATACTTTGCTCCACATGATTCTTATTATGCCACTGATGAGACCTTGTGATTTAATGCATTGCTCTTATTAGTTCCATTGTCGATTTTAGCTATGGATTTAAGTCCTCATCTAATTTTGCAACCAGCTGCCACTGCTGTAGATGGTTCTTGTTTTTATATTGTAAAATTTTATTTCTGTAGAAACTATAATTAATGGTCATCCTGTAATTTTAGTCCAATTTGTTCCTGTTATTTGATCTTGCCTATCTGCTTAAACTGCTGACTGCTTATTATCAGACCACTGCAATTAACTCTAGATTGCAGCAACTGGAGAAATAAACAGACATTATGATTACATTCTGCCACCTTTGGCTCCCCTGTGTTGCAGAGATACATGATTTATCAATCGTCCAGCTTTCCATTGTACACTATATATAATATAATGTGCAATATATAATATATACAAAGTATAATTGTATAGATAATCATTGTGTATCTTGCCATTATCAGTTCATTGTATTTTCTAAATGTGGAACGATGCTTTGAAAATATAATCTAACCACAAACTAACAGAGAATGTGTGGCTATCTGAGAAATGGCTTAACAATGTGTCATATGTGCACATTCCAGTTATAGTAGTAAACTAAATCTAACAAGAAACATGGAGCAATTAGAGTGAAAAACTTTTCTAAAAATAACAACCATTAAAATAACAACTACTGCTTTTAAAAACTGACAATATAAAATGAAATTTATTGGCAATACACTATATTGGAAATAAGCCATAGGGCAAATGTTTTTATATTATATATTTATATATTATAATATGTGCTTTCTGCTCGTGCTGAAACAAAAATATTCATCCCAGTAAAACAATGCTGATTAATGGTGCATCATGTAGCTCACTGACACTGCACTATGACTAATTACAATGTATTATAATACATAACAACCGCTATAACAGCAGCTCTGACTGTTGTTTAGGGTTGCAAAGCAAATCACAGGTTTATATATTAATGTTTGTACTAAAATGTTATCATTTCTACAGTAACAGATATTTCATAGGGATGGTAATAATAGCAACAGCTAATTCACAGGTCTAACTATATACAGATTAAGAAAGTGTTGAGACATTAAGAAGTCATGTATTTAATATTTGGGGAAGGAGTCTCCATTGTCAGTGCTTTGTGACAGTCAGTGGTAACCTTAAGTTTTCTGCCACAGGAAAGGCTTCAGGAGAGAGGATTTAGTGCTTTGTTGTTTTTTCAGTAATCAACTGCATTTTTTTTGTTTTATTAACTTAAAGAAAGAGACAAAGAGAGGCTAGTGAGGGTACAGCTGTTTATAGCTACTGTAACATAAGTAATAACAAGAACTAACTTGTTCCACTGTAAATAAACAAAACGTATGACATGTTCTTTAATAATAAAACTGAATCATACTATATTTTTTTTATAGATTATAATAATACTTATACAATATGTTATATTTATGTATAATTTAAATAAACAAACACATTTTAAAAGCAACTCAAACTAAGTACACATGAAAATTGAAAATATTATAGAAATTATGAAAAAAATACAATAAGTACAAATCTATTATAACATGAGTTTATTCACATATTAAAAAAATAGACATATCATTAAGTATCAGAATAACATTTTCCATATATAGTAGTATACAGTAGATAATTACAGCTAAGCAGCTTACAACAGTCAACAATCTTTGCAAAACATATTCACCACTAAATGATTAATACTGTGAGAAAAAATCTCAGAGCTATCTTGGATGGTGTGTTTCTCTATTTATTTTAATTAATTTTCAGCTGCTAGGTCTGTGCTCATCTCACTAACGGTTTGATCGGTCTCCACTGGTGTGCTGCTTTCTTCTTCAGTGCCACCTTTCTCTTCATCTGCAGTCCCCTCTCCTTCTCTTTCTTCTTCCTCCACAGCATTCTCTTGTTCTTCTCCACTCTTCTGTTCATCTGCGTCCCCTGCTTCCTCTCCTTCTTCGGCCTTGTTTTCAGCCTCACCCTGTTTCTTGCTTTCCTCTGCCTTCTTTTGCTCCCTCCTCTCTTGCTCAATTTTGGAGAGGTGCTGGCAGAGGGATTGAACGTAGGTGAATACACTGAAAGGGTCTGGTTTGTTCCCCATTAGTACCATATCTGATACATCCAGGAGAGGGCAGCAGTCAGCTAGTGATCTGAGAAAAAGTGAAAGAAAAATATGAGATGAATTTAAATACTGTTCCAAGCACTCTTAACACTAAGCAGAGTTACATGACTTCATACTAGGATGCTGATATAACTGTACATAATTTAAGTAAGAATGAAAAAATTGCTTGGACTACATTATGCTTGTTGCCAAGGCTGAGTATGTGCCAATTAAAAATTTCTGCTGCAAGTGGCCACTCGTGTGGAGTAGTCAATGCGTTTAAGTCATGACAAGTGGACGGAAGAGTCGCTCTGGAATTTAGTATGTCCTATACATTCTCTTTGGTATTTTCCATTTAAACAGGCATACTCTGCCATGCTGAAGGCCAGGGTGAAGTTCTTCTCTCGCTCGCTGGCTTTGAGGGAGGAGAAGTCAAAAGCGGAGGGGAAGAAGCGGTGAACAAGTGCACAGAAGGCCAGGCCATCACTCCAGGATGAGGAAAAGTTCTCTATGGAAACACCCTGGAGACACACAGTAACCCACAACAGTATAAAGCCTTTGAAACCTTTAATCTGTGTTCACAGGACTTTCAAGGGGCTAAATAAAGTGGAATAATAAAACACTACTTTCAAGTGCAGCAGATCTCATTAGGGCTTGAAGTTAAACAGACATTGCTATAATGGTTAAAAAGATTCTGATATCATTTTTAGCATGCCCTTGTTGCTTTCCCTTCAATATAACAGTAGACTTAAGGAAACTTTTGGAATGGAATGGAATTTCCTTTTCAGAACATCAAGAAGTAGCAGAGAGAATTGTTTAAAGGTAAAGTGGATGACTTGCTAAGTTCAAATTGGATTTGCATTACTCAGCTAGTAAAGTAGAAGATCTAGCTAGCTATGTATGTAGCAGTTAAATAGCATGTCTATCACCCTAGTTAAAGAATTACTGTAATGTTTTTCAACATAATCTCTATTGTATCCATAATGTATGGGTTATTAAAACAACAACAACAAAAAGCAGTTTCCTATGAATTTATTTATACTTAAAGCCTCAGGGATGTCTTGAACGTTTTTTGTTTTTTTGTTGTTTTTTTTAGAATATGTTTATGACTTCTCCAGTGAATGTCGTAAATGTAGCTATAATTCATTTTTCAGAGATAGGACTTGATTTTCAGTGTAAAAATGAGTGGTTATGCTATACCATTGTAGTCAACATACCTAATGGGAATTCGCTAATGGGAATTTACATTGTAAAATTGAAAAAACTGATTCAGTAAGACTTTCTCTCATGTCTGTCAGAGTGTATGGTTGTAGTCTTGAATTTGCTTTATATATTTATGTATTTTAAACCTGCCAAGTCAACAGGCTTGGCAGAAATCAAGTTGCTTCCTGCTATGCTGACGAATAAATATGTACTCAAGGCCAAAAACAAAATCATCCTGAAATAACTGAATGTGGAGGAGATCCCTGAACAGCCCTTCAAATGATTTGCAATCTACTGGAAATATTCAGTGGCTGCCTTTACTGTCCAATATTGGCTAATAAATAAAATATGTGAAATACTGCTCTGGCTGTAAGATACTAGCGCTGCTTGTGCACATAAAACGTCGGTTAAATAAAGGTTGTTACACGCATGTTGCATGTCTACATGTGTTACTGTTAACCTCTCCCTAAACTGAAAGAAAGAAACCGGAAGACAAAACAAGTCACATCTACACTTCTAATATTATAATCCATAATATTTCTAAATTAGTATTCTCACCATGTTCCTTTTTTAACTCCATCTCATTGGCCATTGCATAACTGTTCATTAATTTTAAATTACTATGAGAACAAAACAAGTTTGTTCTGTTCAAGCTTTAGAAGTGAGTGTGAAGTATACCAGATTTCTCCTTTTTACACAACAGGGAACATGTCGAAATTCTTACTCACGGTCATCATACATACTCAACACATGTGTATAGTGATTAAGCTGAAAAATACTGGAGTATTCCTGAAAATCCTGTCCATGCCCACATTCTCACCTCATAGCCCCGTGTTTTGCTGTTACACCAGTGGAGGATTTTCTGTTTGATTGATGCCCCAACAGATATGCCCACAGATGTCTTTTGGACCTTAAAGTTGCGAACCGCTGGAGTCCTACAACAAGCCAAAACAGCCTGTATTCATCCATTCGATAAATACAGACATACTACACACAAAATACCACAGCAACACACAGTGGACACAAACAAGGTAAAAACAGACACGTGTTATTTCTAAAACTAATTTCAGTATATCCACACCTGCAGGCATTTATGCTGCTGAAGATGATAAGCGATAGCAGTGATATGCTCATTTAATCTAGATGTATGAATTAATTATGTCAATTTTAATATTGACAGCAACATGCTTTTGTGGGTTTTAGGTATATGCACAAATATTATGATTAAATGCCAATGTATGTAGTGATATGGCTGTTTTTGAGGAGGATGATGATGATGATGATGGTGAAAGTGGAGTGTGGTGGTGACTCACGGATCTTGTTGAAACTTTGCCATGGCGTCTCTTCTGGCTGAAGGCCTGGCGCTCCTCTGGCGAGAGGACATCTGCATGGAGGGTCTGGGAACAGAGGAGGAAGGTGCAACTCCACTCTTTCCTTTAGTCTTCTCTTGTTTATCTCTGGTGCTTGCTTTCTTTACCTCAGCCTTTGCTTCATCTTTGGCCTTTATTTCCGTCTCTGCCGCCTTTGGAGCCAGGTTTTCAGAGTCAGCAATTTTCTCTTTCTCTTCTGTTTTCTCTTCTTTTACACACTTTTCATCAGGTTTAATTTCAGCTTCACTGCTCCCTTTTCCCTGTTCAACAACATTCTCTTTATTCTCCCCGACATCTTCTTCGTTTCCTGTTTCATTTGTCTTTATCCCTTTTTCCTTTTCATCACTGTCTTTCTTTTCTGCTTGTATCTCAATCTCTTTCTCTCCATCTTTGTTTCCATTGCTGTCACCCTCACCCTCGCCATCACTTTCTTTCCTGGTGGCTTGTAGATTTGGCTCTTCTTCTCCGCTCTCCTCATTAGTCCTGCCCGTGGTGTCACCAGCTCCACTCAAAGGCTCTGTGTCCTGTCCACTTTGTATGTCTTCTTCATGGGATTCTCCCGTGGCATCCTGTGAAGGCCCCGTCAAAAACAGTGGTTATATTTGGCAGCAAAAAATATCCCAACCTTTTAAGAATAGCTTACATTAGAAGTGTTCTACATGATTTACATGTTATGTAGGTGTTACCTTAAATTTTATTTACTGCTTATAGTACTACATGCATGTATATGTTGCGTGGGTTGAAATCTGCTGCTGAGGAACGGTTCCAGGTGTCACATAAGGTCATAAATGAGCCATAGACATTCCTAGAAGCAGGTGTGTGTAAGCATGCATGGTCATGCATACCAAATAGTCAGTAAAGTACAGAAATAGATTCCTGGTATTCTGGTGAGCAAGTATGTGCTCGAGACAAAATACTCCCAAAATATATGAATGTGGAGGAGATCCCTGATCAGTCCTTCAGATGATGTCCAATCTTCTGGAAATATTCTGTGGGAGGCATTACTGTCTAATTCTGATTTGTCAATAAAATATCTGAACTCCTGCTCCAGCTGTAAGATGTAGGCTCGTGCATGGCCTACATCTGTTACTGTTAATCTCAAACTAAATGGAAGAAAAGAAACTGTCTGAAAGACAAAAAAATCAAATCAAAACATCAAATAAAGGTAATACGTCTACATGAGTATTCTCACCATGCTCTTTTTTCCCTCCATCTCACTGGCCGTTGCAGAACTGTCCATTTATTCTTAATTATTACAAGATCAGAACAAGTACTCTCTCTGGCTTTCTTGTTTCTGTCTTCCCCCTTTGTAGTCAGGCTTTCCTCAAACTGCCTCTATCTCTCTCTCTCTACCTCCCACCCTCTCTCTCTGACCTTTATAACAACACACGCTACAGAAATAGGCAGTGTAGTGTTGGTAATAGTGGCTCAGCCAAACCCCCGAACAGCTGCTACTGCTGGAAACCAAGACAACATTATACAGCACAAACACACACACACACACAGACACACACACACACACACAGACACACACACACACACACACACACACACAGGAATCACTCCGTCATGCCAAAACATTCCTGTCCCTCTGCCAAGGACTACATGTAATGACATATTTAATGACTGCATATTATCCAGATCAATAGAAGCCATTGACACCCAGATCAATAACTGATGTCATGTCGGACACCTTTCTTGGAAAAGCTTCCTACAAAATTGGCTCTCATATGTGCCAAATGGCTTAGGCAGAGGCTTCCCAAGGCCTACTTTTGTGTGTCTATCTGTGTGTTGAGTATCTGAAAACTCACTGCACTGTGTTCATGCTTAGTGTTTGTCCATGCTTGCAAGCCTTTCATAAACTTTAAACACCTACACACTTCATAATGTCATTTTAATATCAACATTCTTGAACCACAGATGTCTATTTTTGTGCACTCTTCTGGGTTTGTCCTCTAATGGCGCATCCTCTCCTTCAACACAAAGCAGATGGGGTTAAAAATAAACTGATCTTTTACTATCTCTCCTGCTCAACTCCCCATTATCAGTTCTCTTCAGCTCCTGCTGTCTCTTTCTTGACCCTGGTGGCTAAAATGTCAGAACCTTCATGTGTTTGTGTCCATCTTCACTTTCCCTCTCATGGGTGTTGACCTGATTATAAGTTATAATACATCTGGCTGCTACTTGCACACAATTATGGAGAGACAGACTGAAAAGCAGCCTATTTTTTTTTTCATTTTCACCTCAATGTATTTGAGGTTTTATATAATTTGACAATTAACGTAGGCAGCTCTTAGTAGAGATGGTCAAACCAAAAAAAAAGAAAAGAAAGAAAGAAGAGACAAAATGTATTGAGACACAAAATAACAGTGATTAAAATCCATTCACTAAGTTAAGTATTAAATACAAAGCAACTGACTGCATTGTTGCAGAGACTGCCATTACTCATAAGTAGACATACCTAGAGATTGTGATAAACCATTACTTTTAGCATAACACATAGAAGATTTCCAAATACTATGGAAAATACATTACTGTGCAAAGGTCTTAGGCACATGTAAAGAAATGTTTTAAAAAATGCCTTCAGAAATAATGAAGTTAAACATTTTCTGCATTAAAAAAAAACTTCTACAAATATATAGCAATAAACAGCACTAAACTAAGCAAAGTCACAATTTGGCATGATAACCATTTGTCTTTAAAAACACAATGAGTAGTCTCAGGCACATTTCATGCAGTTTTATAATGAAACTGGCTGGTAAATTTTCTTAGCATTTTGGAGAACCTGAAAGAGCTCTTCTGTAGACTTTGTTGTACTTGATTCTGTTTTTGTAGGTAAAATCCTGACAGCCAAGATTTCTTTCTTTCTTTCGAAAATGGCCATTTTTAGTTTATTAATGAACAATATATTGCATTTTTTAACCTGTTATTGTTGCATTTAATGCTATGGAAGTCCGTGAGACATGCTAGTTCCTGTTATCACTTACGTTACAACAGCTATTAACAGACGTTCTCTCAGCACTGGTGGAAAAATTACTGTTACAAAGCACTGATACTGGAGACTCCTTCCATATATGTTTTATGAATGTATACTTTACATGTCATATTTGGTTACAGAAAGCTTCATCGTAACCAAATATGTTTCACTTTGTTAAATAATTTTCTAACATTTATCAGCCTTAGATTATGGTGATCATCCACCATGGAAGTCATTTATTACTATAGAAGCAATAATGTATTTGTACTAGCGCATTAGCATAAACCTGCAATTTTGCCATTCCAGTAGCACTACTGTCAGAGCTGCTGTTATAGAAAATTAATCAACACCTTCTGACAAATTCGAGAATTCAACAGTGCTAGGGTATAAATTTCATTTAAAGAATGTATGTGAGGTTGTCAAGCATGGACAGAGTTTGGATGTAAGAGCAGGGTTTCATTGAAAGAAGCAGACAAATCAAAAAGGAAAACCACCATAAAAAACATAGACAGGAAAAGCACCAGGTGATCAACAGCCAGATCTAATTACACTAGACTAATCTCAATAAACAAAACAGACAGGGTCAAGACCAGAAAGCTGTGTTCGCAAACAAAAGGCTCATTAGTAGTAGCAAAACACCAGGAGCCAGACTTCCACTGAAGAGCCAGGTTATTTATGGCGAGAGTGCTGATGGGGAACAGGTGGCTGTGATTAGACGTCAGGGGAACTAGAGTTACGTAGCAGATCATGTGACCAGGTTTGTAGTTGTGTTTGGCTGAGGATTCTGGGACATGGAGTAACCGGGAAACATTAGCCATTTTTTTTATTTTACTAAGGCATAAAAGTTTTTTCTATACAACACTGATGACAACTAATATCATAAAATGTTTTCAGTCAGTATACTGTATGTGGATAAAATACAATGAACACCAGAATTACTGGCACCTGAGAATGTGCAAAAATGATTTTATAAAATAAACATTGCACAAAACAACTGTTTTTTTTTTTTTTAGCATTTTTGTTGTTGTTTTAGTATTTTAAATATTTGCATTCTCTAATGAAACAATTGGCAAGTCAATATGAGTTCTAATGTAACCTACAAAATGATGTATTGCTCTCAAACTACTGCGCTGTGCACTAATATGACTGATGATGTAGAAACAACAGCTAACGCTAGAGGGCACCAGATTCAGGCTATCGTGCGCAAAAAAACTACAAAGACATTATTTTAAATAATCACATTCACAGTAAATGATAAAATATTAACATAATAAGACATCTTTGAACAAGTCATTGTTGCTTTTTTAGATTTCAAGGTCTCCAACACTGACCAGATTTAGTCAGAAGGAAATCTGTTAGAACTGGGAAAATTTGCTAGGTTGTTAGCAAACTAGCTGACATTAACTTACTTAAGTCATACTGGGTAAATGATTTATTCTACAAAACCCCACCAGTTTATCATTCATAAATATGAATACAAGTAGGAATGTTATCTTTACTCCTGTCACAAAAGTCATAAAAGTATTGTACAGAATACTATACTAGCCTACACTTACAAGCTAGCTCATAACACCTATTGCTGTCTAATCAGTAGCACAGCTATCTATGTAGTTAACATTAAATGCAAGAACTTTGTTTTTTCTATCCAATTAGACTGTTAGTCATTTGTATATTTTCTAAAACACCAGTGAATTAATCTTTAAGCTTCCACCTGTTTTAGCACTGATGTAGTCAAACAATTTCTTATTGCAACCCTATGTAATGGCTTATTAATTGTTTTGTAACTGACAAGAAAAACACGAAATAAACATACACACAACAAAAACTCATAAAATTTACAAATTTTACAAACATTCAGGCGTCTGCTAGAAAGCTTTAAGCTGCTAGTAAGTGCAAGAAATTGCACTTTTCAGCACAACAATGACCCAAAGCATACATCAACAAAAGGAATCAATGTTTTTAAATGACACAGGAGATGCCCTCACAATTTGATGGATCTAGAATGTTTTTGCAAGAAAGAGTGGGAAAATATATGCCAAAATATAGTCAAGATATTCCACACTGATAGCCTCTTGCCCAAGAAGACTGAGTGGTGTAACAAAGTAGTTCTTCAACAAAGTATTAGTTTAGGGGTGTGCACACTTATGCAGCTAGGTTACTGTAAGTTTTTTATTTTTCTTTTTTCCCTAAAAAAGTTTCTGATTGTTTTTTCACTTTATTTGTGTACTTTGCAATTTCTCATTAAAAGTGGAGAAAGATCTGAAATGATTTACCTTCATTCTTTTACTTCACAAAAAATTGCCATTTTAACAGGGGTGTGTAGACTTTTTATATCCACTATACATTATAGTTTCCCTTAAATCTGACTGACCATATATTCCTTTTTTCAGCCTGGTTCTTCTAGACAAAAATAATTTCTGTAATAAGTTACGTGGATTACGCATGCATCTATCATCCACTAATTATAAATAGTGTCTCTCTGCATCTATTTTTTTCTGTTTTAGTCTCTGATTCATCTATTAAATTGCCCTTCTGACTGTGATTTGATTGTTTGATTATTGACTTGTGTAGTTTTTCTCCAAACTCAGGCTGACTGGGCAACAAAGAACTACTTATAACTTGTTCGTTAAATCTCTGATAACGAAGCCTTTCTTAAAACACTTGCAAAACAGACTCGTACGTAACCTACATCCTGCTTTAATTTGTTTATTATTCACTAAGCTTCATCATTATCAGGAAACTCACCCCAGAAGTGGTAACACAGGTAATTACAGAGCAGTACAAAACACAATCAGTATGAAACAAACTAGATGAACTAGATTTCATGTCAAGATGAAACTGACGATGTCTATGGATCAAAAAGGAGCTGAGAGTGGGAGAAAATTTGTACTGATTTGATTGTAGAGGTGAGAGTGGTCTGATAACCTAAACGTCAGGTCAGCCTCAACAGTCTGAGAGAAAGAGCAGGCATACAGACACACTCCATCTATCCAAATTCACATAGTGCCAGTAGCCGACAGGTACGTACGATATGGGTCATACACACACCTGCAACAGTTGCAAAGTTGGAGCATATGAGACAAAATGGAAGTGAAGGCAAAGTTTATAGTTAATTTATATATTAAATATATATAAATATATAAAAAAATAAAAAAAAACTCCACTCTTTTGGGAAGGTATTTGGAGCATGGCTGTGGGGATTTGTGTTCATTCAGCCACAAGAGCATAGGTGAAGTAATGCACTGATGTCTGGCAAGGAGGCCCGGGGTGCAGTCAGCATTCCAATTCATCCCAAAGGTATTCGGGTTGAAGTAAGGCCTATGTGCAGGCTGCTTTATGGAGCTCACTTTGTGCACAGGGGCATTGTCATCCAGGAACAAGTTTGGGCCCCTTAGTTCCTTAGTTCCAGGAAATGTTACTGCTACGGAATACAAAGACATTCTAGACCATTGTGTGCTTCTGCCTTTGTGGCAACAGTTTGAGGAAGAACCACACATTGGAGTGATGGTCAGGCATCCACATACTTGGCCATATAGTTTACCTTTGGCCATATGGTGTATATGTCCAATGACTGGTAATTCACTAAAATGCATTCAGGTATGGTCAAGGTTTTGACTCCTAACACTTAAGCTAACAGAAATCTGTAATGGTGATAGCGGCTATTTTGACCATTTGAAAAGTTGCTCATTTTAATAGATTAATAGTACCTTGAAATAGCATGTAATTAGGGTGAAATAACGAGATGTTAAGGAAAATTATAACATACACAAGCTCATCATTTTCACCGCAGTTGCCATACAGAACAGAGGCTCGTCCACTGATACATCAAAAATAGTCCGGTTGGTCAAAATGACCATTACGTTTCTCTTCACTAATACACATAAACACAGGCTGAGAACAGATTTACAAATACTGACTGGACTAATAAACAGGGAGAGCATTGTCCGTGGAGTGAATGTGATTCGCTGCTACATGAAAGCGACTGGATGTTCAAAGGCACAGCAGGACCTGCCCTGCGCTGTATTCATGTGTGAGAAACATTACTGTGGTGTGTTTCATGTTTCCTGTTTTAACTTTACCACTTGCTTTTTTATCCCCTTCATCCTTAGCGACAATGAATGAATTCCACATGACTTCTTGTAGCTGTGTATTGCACTACATATGGTATGTAGAGTTGATTTAGAGAAGGCAGGGGTCGCTAGTGGTAGGAGTGGGCGATATGATGATTTTAGATTATGAATGATTAAAATCCTGTTTTTCCAAGAGATCACGAGTACTGTGATACTAAACACATTTTGTCAGTTGTGAGACATGCACCCCAAGTTGTTTTATGAACTTGAGGTTACTTTATTCGTGAGTCCATGGGGCTGAAGCTAACAACAATAATAGATGATAAATTATTGATAAATTAGCAGTTATCAAACACTTGATTAAAAAGCCTGACCTTGACCCCTGTCAGCTGTCTAACTATAGACCAATATCTAACCTCCCCTTTATCTCCAAGGTCCTAGAAAAGGTTGTAGCAAAGCAGTTATGCTCATACTTACATAGGAATAACATTCATGAAATGTATCAGTCAGGATTTAGGCCTCATCATAGCACAGAGACAGCACTGGTAAAAGTGGTAAATGACCTACTACTGGCCTCTGATCAGGGTTGTGTCTCCTTGCTTGTGCTGCTTGACCTTAGTGCAGCTTTTGATACCATTGATCATGCTATTCTCCTCAATAGACTAGAAAATGTAGTGGGCATTAAGGGAACGGCCCTCTCCTGGCTCAGATCTTATTTGACGGATCGTTATCAGTTTGTAAACGTAAATGGTGACTTCTCTTCTCATACTAAGGTAAAGTTTGGTGTCCCGCAAGGCTCTGTTTTAGGCCCACTGCTCTTTTCTCTATATATGCTACCTCTGGGCAAAATTATCCGTAAACATGGTATTAGCTTCCACTGTTACGCTGATGACACACAGTTGTATGTTTCAGCAAAGGCAGATGATAGACACCAGCTTAATAAAGTTGAGGAATGTGTAAAAGACATTAGAAACTGGATGCTTTCTCTTACTTAATTCTGACAAGACAGAAGTACTTGTACTAGGACCACATGCAGTTAGAAGTAAGCTTTCTGATTACATAATAACTCTGGATGGCCTTTCTGTTTCATCATGTGCAGCAGTAAAAGACCTTGGTGTGATTATCGACTCTAGTCTTTCTTTTGAAGCTCATGTAGATAATATAACTAGGATTGCTTTC
>CM040981.1:6910255-6960075 GCA_022985145.1 Pangasius djambal | reverse complement strand
AGCAGGTTGGAATGGGTGGAGAAAGGTGTCGGGAGTTCTGTGTGATAGGAAAATATCAGCGAGAATCAAGGGGAAGGTGTACAAGACAGTGGTGAGACCTGCCATGCTGTATGGTTTAGAGACAGTGTCACTGAGGAAGAGACAGGAGTCAGAGCTAGAGGTAGCAGAGCTGAAGATGTTGCGGTTCTCTTTGGGAGTGACGAGGTTGGACAGGATTAGGAATGAGTACATCAGAGGGACAGCTCATGTTGGACGTTTGGGGGACAAAGTCAGGGAGGCCAGATTAAGATGGTTTGGACATGTTCAGAGGAGGGAGAGTGAGTATATTGGTAGGAGAATGTTGGACATGGAGCTGCCAGGCAGGAGGCGAAGAGGAAGGCCAAAGAGGGGGTATATGGAGGTAATAAATGAGGATATGAAGCTAGTGGGTGCAAGTGTTGAGAATGCAGAAGATAGGGATAGGTGGAGAGTGATGATTCGCTGCGGCGACCCCTGAAGGGAAAAGCCGAAAGAAGAAGAAGAAGAAGAAGAACTTGTCAGGTTTTACAGTGTAATTGCTGAGTGTAACATACAGTGAGGTACACAAGTTTGAGACCACTAGTGGAAATGCTTCTATTTTGCATTATTTTTTACAATTTAATTTAGAAAATTTCGTAATTTGATAATTTAATTATATTATCAGCAGTAACCTGAGTTAGAAATAATTACATGAATTTCAGAGTTTCTTAGTATTTGGTGCGTCCCCTTTTTGCTATAATGACAGCACATTTGAGCTGGCATGAACTCCACTAGATTGTAAAACATGACGATCCATGTTATATCAAATCTACTGGAGTGTCATCTGAACACGTGTGTTAATACCTTTTGTGCAAAGCATGGTCAAAATTACAAATTTGCTTACATTTAAATAGGGACCTAGAAATAGGGCAGAATCTTGAAAATGAAATATTCAAGATATTGAACATGTACTTTGACTGTTTTAAAATATTTCAGAATTCGAAAACCTTCTGTTTATTTCCCATTTTATATATGAAAAATCCCAGATTTTCAGTCTCAGACTTTTGGACCCCACTATATTTTTTATAAATAAATTTTAATTCAAATAGCAGGTTTATATTAATGTGCTTATTCTAATACATTATCATTTCTGTAGTAACTTCATTCACTGGCTCACGCTCCACATAATCTACAGCTTTAAAAACAACAGTGTCCTTGTCTATCAAAGAAAAATGTCTAAAGGATGATTATTTTCTGTAAGGAGGCATTTATTTAACATTTATTGAAGGAGTCTCAGGTGTCAGCACTTTGTAATAGTAGTGTTATTTTGTCTTATTTTCATCAGGAGAGAGAGAAAAGAGAGGTTAGTGAGGGAATGACTGTTTACACCCGCTATAATGTAAGCGATAACTGGAACTAACTTGTTTCACTGACATTCCTTAAATGGTTGTAATTGTTGGAAAATTGCTGTGGTATAAGATGAGTAAAACACTTTGGGGTGCTATTTTTTTTTTTTTTTTTTTTTTGCCGTAACAACACACTGTCATGTTTTATTCTCTACTTAATACTCATATAGGGCATAATTATTTACATTTATAAATAGTTACATTTATAACTATTTATAACACCCTATTAAAAAGGCATAGAATAATTGCACATGTATTTACTTTATTTGTGATTTACATTGTATCTGTACTACTTCATAAAACATATTTGAGTGTAATATGGTGAATGGTCTTAATGGGAGTGCTTCCCCATTAGTCATGTGTGTTTTGTGTTTGAAGGTCGTTGGGACTGTGACCTTGCATCAGCAAATCAGTCATGTGGTGGATAGTCTAGCAGTTTTTAGGAAATGGAGAAAGTTTGTTACTATTCTCTTTTTTTATTGTATTATGATTCATGAAAATGCTTAGTTTTCAATTATGGTGCTGTAAAGGGCTGTAAAATCCTTTTCAGTCTGGTGAAATGTTGACAAATAAATTTTTTACATACACACAATAGTACAGTAAAACGAGTAAACAATGATGTTTGTTTTCCCATAAATCTCAGATGTATCATGGATAAGTAAACTACTGAAAGCGATGTAGCTGCTTAACTGAGTGTTCTTATAAGCCTGACATATTTACTAGAAAATACTTTCTTTCATTAAAATTATACATTAGCAGTTACTGCCTTGTTTCAGAAAGTTCAATATGAAAATGCAGTGGAAACATGAGACAAACACCTGTTGTGTACAAATTGGAGCAGTCCTTTAACGTGATTCCCTGCTTTGTTGATCTGATCAGAAACAGAAAGCCTAAAGATCAAGGAGTTGCTATAGACCTACGAAAGCAAGGAAGATTTGTGTTTGTAGTTGTAGCTGCAGATTAGACAGAACTCTCATTTGCCTGTCTCTGGCTAAAATCATTTTAAGACAGCTGGAGCGTGTGTGTGTGCGTGTGGCACGCTTGTTCAGCCTCTGTTCTCACACTGTACAGTTCTGTGTGTGTTTTAAACATGGGGCGCTCCATTTACAGGTCAGAGTCACTTTACACATACCACATGGGTAAGAAAAATGTTTGGCATTTTCCTCTCCACATGTGCAGGTTCCCATGTGCAGACTAAAATACAAATCCCTTTAAAAACATACTCTGTTTTACTCTGATCCACTATTAAAAAAAAACGTGCAAAGAAAGAGGAAGAGGAGGATCTGGAGAAAGAGAGGAAAAGAGGGAGTGAGAGAAGTCCATATAAAGAAAGAGGAGGAGAGCCAAGATCACAGTGCAGAGAGAATCTACAGGCTATATGTTCACCAGTGCAGACAGTAAGATAGGTAAGGTACAGATCTTTTTTCTTTTCTTTTTTTTTTTAAGCGTTGCTCTATTTTTTTTTTTTTTACTTTTGTGATTTTGTTTCTACTTTTTTCTACAGGAGTACACAGTAAGAGAGGAGGGGCAAGAGAAGCTTGTGTGATTGAAAGTGTGTCAGGATGGCATGTACTGGACTGAGAGTGCGTTATTGGCTCACACTGATCTCAGGCCTGTTGGAGTGTTTGTGCTTCGCGGGCATCCTGTTTGGATGGGCCTCGCTGGTCTTTGTGCTGAAGAGTAATGGCTACTTCAGCTACCTGTGTGTAAACAGCACAGTCAATGGGACCATCACCAAAGGTACAACACACCCATACATGTACTACTGCCATGCAAATACACTGACATGCAGCGTGAACTAACATGTCAAGTCAAGTGGCTTTATTGTCATTTCAATCATATACATCTAGTTAGTACACAGTGAAACAAAACAACGTTCCTCCAGGACCAAGGTGCTACATAAACCAAAACATAGAACTATAGGAGACATATTTACATATATATATACTTACATAAAGTGCACGGTGCAAACATGTGCAGACGTCACAAGACAGTAAAAAACTATCAGAACAAGACAATGGGCACAGTGAGCTACAGTGCAGCGCCGACTAGCACACAGTTCTAATAAAAAGTGAATCATATGACAGTAGTGCAAAGAGTGACAAAATAGGTTGCTGTAATGTAAATATAAGGAGTAGCAGCCAGGTGGAGAGTATAAAGATAATGTACAGTATATAATAAATATCTGTAGCAGCAGAAAAAAAAATGAATACAGCTATGTGCAAAGAGGATGGGGCAATGTTCAGTTGAGTGTGTGTGTGTGTTTTCAGTCCAGTCCCTGAGTGTCGATGTAATGTGTGTCTGCCTTAGATTGCAGTGATCAGGATGAGCAGCTCTCCGTTATCTTCACTATTGCCTCCTTCATGAACAATTTCTTCACTCTGCCCAATGGTTTTGTGTTTGACCATTTTGGCACCATGGTGACCAGACTCCTAGGAATGTGAGTCCAACTTGATTTTTTTTTGGATGAACACAATCACATATTTTTGTGAAATTTCATTAAGTATAACCTCCTGAAACAGTCAATGTACTGAGATAATATTGTACAGTATGTTCAGATGGTTTTAGCCATTGTATTGCAACATTGCCTTAAAGTCACGAAAAGCATCTGAATCTCAATAATACAACAAATTGTAGAGCACAAAAGTTCTATTGGAATTGTTTTGGGGAAAAATAACCACAGAGCCAGTACTGAATAATAGATTTCTTTTTTCTTAATATTCCTGCGTTCTATAAACCCATATATATAATGATTCATATACACAGATCACTAAGGAGAGAAATTTACATGAAAGACAATGTTTACTCATAAGAATAATTGAGAGACTACCCCAATCTTTGGTAGTTATAGCAACTTTATGACAAATCAGGTGTGGATGGAACTGGGATCGATAGATTCTCTGTGTACGTTTGGCCATTTTAAAACATCATATTTCATATTTTATTTTAGAAGTACCATCAGCTTTTTGTTTCAAGTTTTTCTACATATTTTACATCCTATGTACAGCAAAATAAAAATGACAGGTTAATACATGTGCTGTAATTACCTCAGCAGGTATGATATTATTCACGTTATGTCACGCTAGGGTTAAGAGGAATGGGTCATAATTCGTTAGCAACGTTAATGTTGCAACTGCAGACACTGAATGATCAGTTTAGATCATTGCACATCCAGTCCAAGCAAATTTTTAGGCCCTGTTCAGTATTAATATTCAGCACTAGTGATTCAATCACTAGTAGACAGCCAAGATGGATAGCTGTTCACTTCTGGTATTTTTATGTGTCTTGTATGCACCTCCCTTAGCCAAATCTGACAAAAGCAACCTGATGTCATTTCAAAAACCAACTCAAAAATATTAGCTAATCCCAATCAATGCTATTAAACAGTCTGGTGCCCAGAATAATCATTTTGTGCAAGATTTGCTCATCTAATCATGTTTCATAAAGAGAGATTTAGTTGCGTGCTGAAAAGTGGTGCCACCTGGTATTTCAGGATGTCCACTTCTGATCTTATCACACAAGATGAACGTTACCAAGTGTGGGCGCTTAAGCCTTTTAAAATGCATAACATGAACTTTTTGATTTTTTGTATGTTGGTCAGATTCCATTCAATAGATTGGCCTCAATTGGTTTGTTCTGATTTAGGTGCATATGTGAGCCTTTGTTTAATTGCAACTGAGCTATCATTCCAATTATTATTGGATTACGAGGTGCCAAACTTCTGCCAGAAATCAGAAATATAATAAATTAAGAGAAGAGACAACAGGGATGATAGCTTTAGAAATTACTTGAATTCTTAGTTTGGGAGTGAGAGGGAAAGTGTGAGTGTAAGAGAGAGAGAGAGGATTTGGATGTTGTGTTTTTTTTATCTAGAGACTGAGTCATCAGAGGGAGTGAAAAACCCTATAAAGTTTGAAACAGTATCCTGCTGTGTGAAATACAGAATGTATTATTTTCGAGTATATTATGTACACTGATCTAGTAACTTAATGGCATTCATGTATGGTGCATTTGTATGATCAGGGTTCAAGGGTTTTATTTGCTTGTGTAAAAAAAACACACAAAAAAAAACCACTCAATGCAGTGAAGTGTGTGTATGTGTGTGTGTGTTTAGACTAGTGTGAGCTGGGTAACATAGACGAATCATGCCCTTGGCCTCACATAGAGATACTCAAAGCTCCAATAACAGTTTGTTTTCACTCAGAGGCCGAGAAGAAATGAAAAAGGTGGGGCACTAATGGAGGAAAATTAGAAGAGTGTTAAGGAAAGGACAGGAAAAAGAGTGATTACATGTTAATTAAACTAAAAAAAAAAAACTATTATACAGGAGGTGGTGCCCCTTTTTCATATCAGCTCTCACTACTCTAAATTTCATTTTCCTAGTTTTGCACTGCATGTGTTTAATTTGTATAATGTACTTTCCTCTCCTTTAGATCTATCTACACTACTGGAACCTTACTGATAGCCTTCTCAAATGTTGGTGAGGCATTGCTTTTCAGAATATAAGACTAACCCTAAATCTAACCCTTAACTCTAACCCACCCAATACTGTACAACATGAAACAACACATTAAACACACTTAGCCAGCCTGAAACATACTGAGTTGTATCCACCACCTGGTAGTAGGGTCAGGATAAGGTCCAACTCCACCCCATAGACTGGCTATTTAAGTATTTGACACATTAAGCAAATAGGTAACATATGTGCTTATTAGAGCCATAAGAGCTTTCTATTCCTTTTTATTTCAGGAGTCAAACCAGTTAAACTGTGTTAATTCCTTAAAGTCCCAGTTTATGATTCAGTTACTCATCTTAAAGCTGAGGGATCCTGAGAATTTAATAGGTTCAAATGTAGATTCTAATAACTTTATACTGACAGCACTTTACCTAGCTTAATTAGAATTGCAGCTAGATGCAAACTGATGTTATCTGTACTTGTTTATAAGTACTGGATTAAACCAATTGACCATTCAAATAGGATTAAACCAATTCACTTCAAGTGACTACTCAAATAGGAGTACAACTGGCTTTGTGTTTTGGGAACTATGCGCAGTATAATGGTGTATCAAAAGTGACTCTCTCTCTCTCACACATACAGCACTATCAGTCCTCCTCTATCCTGCTCTCTCTCTTATTGCTGTTGGAGGAGTACTTTTCTTAGTCACTAACATGCAGGTATGACTTTTTTTTTGTATTATTTCCCCCCAAACAATTAAAAGTTGGATCATCTAATCATTTTTTTTTTTTCTCTCAGTGTCCAGGACAATATTTGAGCGTTCCGTACACCACCTAGAAATATCTTTTACCATTGTAATTTAAACAGGAAAAAATCTATCTTTAACTAATTTCCTTCAATTTATAGCAAACAAATGTAGGCCTGTCATCTCATTTATTTGGACAGGGCAAATGTGTCCTTATGTTTTATCTAACTCTATGTCTTAGAGATTTTTTTCTTTTGCAAGTTCTGGATTCTATATCATCAGCTGGTTCAAGCAATGATTTTCCATTTTGCAAGATTTGCATAAAGAACTCTTCCTGAAATATTGAGATCAGCCAAAATGATCCAATTTAATCTCATTTCTAACAACAAATGAGCTCATGTCATAGACCACTTCAGCTGCTCTGCCAATGAGCAGTGCTTTTATAGTGTGTGTGTGAAGTGTAAATCAGTCCAGAAGGTCACATACCACACACCATTCCAAACATGTCTTGTGTTTGGGTCCTATAAGGTCATGATGATTAGCTGTTCTCTCGCAACACAATCACACTCCCATACACAACATTTACACTTGCTCTCCAGGTGGGAAATCTCTTTGGAGCCCGTCGGTCCACTATCATCACGCTGTATAATGGAGCCTTTGACTCTTCCTCTGCTGTCTTCCTTGTTGTCAAGGTAAAAAAAAAATCCCTGGAGCATTTTATAATAAAATTAATATAGCTGATAAAAAGGTGTGATGTAAAATGTGACCTTTGTTTTTCCTTAGCTGCTGTATCAAGATGGAGTGTCCCTCCGTTCCTCGCTCATCTTCTTGTCCTGCTGCAGTGTTGTTCATCTGATTCGCACCTTCCTGCTGATGCCTCGCAGACACATCCCCTACCCTCTCCCTGAGAACTACACCTATGGGTAAACTACAAATGCCAAAAACATTTTTATTTCTCACAAGTAGGGAAATCTTTCTGCTTAAAACTGTACTAACTTTTTTTTTCTGAGAAGAACCTTGAAATTAATGTTTATGGATTTTTCTAAAGACCCTGTTCCAGAGTGTGAACAGAAACAGACCAGATATAGAGCTCTTCTGTTTCTGTCCTTGAGAACAGCATCTACAGATTCTTTGACACACCAGTGTTTAGCTGATTGATCGATGTTCTGAAGCTCTTAAGAGCCGAATCTTCTTTAAAGAGTGAGACAGAGGTGTCTGTAAGACTATTTAATTCTACTCCCTTCCAATTCCTTAGAATGTTTAACCAATCCCAGCTTCTTCTGAAACTATTATTATTGTTTGTACCCATCTGTGGTATTTTGAAAATAATTTAGTTGGTTCTTTTTGCCAAAAATTTGTAGTTTAATACTGAAGATGAATGAATGAATGAATGAATGAATGAATGCAATAAAAGCCTTGCAGTTGCGACCTGCCATGGCCAGTATTTCTGTGTTAATGAACGTCGACTTTCTTTGTCTTGCATGCATCAAGTCTCACCACCTAC
Organism: Pangasius djambal; assembly: GCA_022985145.1. Lineage (NCBI taxonomy): Eukaryota > Metazoa > Chordata > Actinopteri > Siluriformes > Pangasiidae > Pangasius > Pangasius djambal. Next base: position 6,951,967 of record CM040981.1, on the reverse strand, counting down.
TCCTGCCCACATGAGAGTAAAAACCGTCTGCTCTTGCAACTTTTTTTGTTGGGTCCTACAGGATGCCAGTCCTGATACACACTGCTAGACTAAAGTAAATGCAGTAGAACCTTGGACCAAACAAATCACTCAGCCTTAAATACATTAAAAATTTTAGCTGTTCAAAAAACAAATTAGTGATCGCTTTAAATGTCCGCACTGACTGTGCCACAAAATGGATCATTATATTAGGATCGAAACATTTTCTGCGTAATATTCACAAAGGCTCCAGAGATCACAAACACGCCTTATATTTGTAAAGCATAGTATTGCATGCATTCTTTTTGATTATGTGGTATAAGTCTACTTTAAATTCTAGGCTGCTTTAGTTTGATACATTTCAGTGTTTCATTTTCTATTGCAGGCTGAGATGTGGGGATGCTCAGACTTCTAGTGAGTCAGAAAATGTAAATGGTAAGAGCAACATCCAGAATTACGAGGCTACGGAGCCAACCTCATTCAAAGAAGACAATTCTGCCAAGACCAACAATCCAGACATGCCAGGTGAAGAGAGACAGAAATTCCTTCATGAACTGCACTGACTCCAGTCAGCCTATTTAATTTTATTAACTTAAATAAGTTATCTATTGATTTCTGCCGATAAAAATAGGACCTATCTTAGAGCATTTTCTCAGGTTCCAACACTAAACTACTGAGGTCCAGACCTCTATGCCCTCATAGCCAGTTACAGCCATGTACAGCAGTAAAGATGAACAATTATTTATTTATTTATATGTGCCTTTCAGTGCGAAGCTTCAAAAGCTGCATCTTCTCTTGGTTCTTCTTATGGCATCTGCTGTGGTTGTCAATCATGCAGCTTAGACACTACCTGTTCATTGGGACTCTTAACCCTATGCTGAACCACCTAGCAGCTGGGGACCCCAGCCTTGGTACACACACACACACACAGACACATGCACACTCAATGCAGTACAGACACATATTCTAATCAAGTGCGTACTTCTGCTGTGCCTTTTTCCTTAGTGAGCACATACACAAACGCATTTGCCTTCACTCAGTTGTGTGGGATACTGTGTGCCCCCTGGAATGGGCTCATTATGGACCGGAATAAAGGAAAACCCAGGGAAAAAGGTCTGGCTTGATCACTGACACGATAATCATATCATTATCGCAATGACCTCTTACAATACACCTTCATCAGTCTCGTATAATCTCGTATAATATCTCGTACGAGTATTTGCTTACAGTGCTCATTAACTGGGTGGTTAACTATATTTTATCATTGAATTTATTACTGTAAAATCCTAAAAAAATATATATATATTATTTGTTATAGTGTGGGATTGTTGTGCCACATCCCACATTAAATCAAAATTAAATAGCGTGATACATATTGTGAAAAAATCTTTTCAAATATGGCGACACCCACACCAGAACACACGTATACGTAATAGACACTAGTGCTCCCTCCCGGTGTCCCTAGTAGTAAAAATATGACTCATTCTTTCCATGATTGTGCTGTGTGTTGCAGGCCAGAGTGAAAGTGAGGCAGACTTAAAGGCAGCCATACTGTCTCTGTGTGTGACAGTGGTGCAGTGTGTGCTCTTCTCCCTGTGTGCTGCCATTCCTGTACTACCCCTGCAGTACCTCACCTTTATATTACAGGTTCTCAATAGGTCCTTCCTGTATGGAGGGAACGCAGCTTTCATCAGCATGGCGTAAGTCCGCATATACACACTAGAAGTGCAATTTTTTTACTTACAATTTACTCAATTTAATAAAAAAAAAAAGTATCCAGATAAAACACACCTATGCAAGATTTTGGAACAAATAAAGAACAGAGTGTATTAAAGGGGAATTAGGTAAGATAAGTCTTTTTTTTTTTTTTTTTAACTCTGGCAGTTAGGTGGGTTGGACATTTGAATGATTTTTCTTTCGTCCTCGCGCAAAACAAAACATGCGAGCTTCAGTAGGCCAACACACCTATAGTACCAAACAATAATCTTCAGTAATAGGCTATTGATATCACAGTATCTGAGGAAAGTTTTGCATTTTCACCATCATCCTGGGGTTGAAGAGATAATGGGATTGGGAGGAGGGTGGAATGAATTTGCACTGAACACACACATTTCATCATAAGAGGATAGCTCCTTTCTCCTGTCTTCCACAGAACTAGTAAATTTCCTTCATTGTTGATTGCATTTACATGCAAATGTGTGCCAAGTTCAGCTATGAGCCTCTTCTAAATGCATGCTGTTGGTACATAGTTATTGCCCATGTAAGGCACATAATTTTAAACAAGCTAATAATAAATGCAAAACTAACAGGTAAAAATAAATTGAAGTTCCTTGGAAATATCAAAAAATTTTTACCTTGAATTTTTACCTAAAATGATCTGACAAATTAGTGTCTTTAGTACATAGTAAAATTGGAGACATCACCACTGAATATAACAGCAGTGTAAGACTAAGACTGTGTAGGTCTCATCGAAGCTTAATACACAAAGAACAAGTCCAGGAGCTTTGCTTAGGAAATGAATGTGTGTGTGTATGTGTAATACGTCTTTGTGTGGAATTAAGGTAATCATTAATCATTTTTCCTTCACTTGTAACCCACTGTCTGTGCAGGTTCCCTCCTGCACATTTTGGAAAGCTGTACGGAACAGTGATGGCTCTCTCAGCGGTGGTGTCGCTCCTACAGTATCCCTGCTTCTCGCTTATCAATGGACCTCTTGATGGAGATCCATTTGCTGTGAGTCACACATTCACACAGTTTTCTCCCTTTCACTCGCACACTTCACACTTAGCATATTCAAACACTTGGCTGGATCAGACTATGCGAAACCATTTGGGAACAAATAGAAAATAAAGCAAAATGTCAAATTCATTCTGATTTGGACTAAGCAAAAAGACGACGAGGTGAGAAAGCACCTTTGATCCAGCAACACAAGAATACCCAGAGAAACATTCAGACTTTTGTCACCTTTCTCCATGCATGATTGTGTGTTAATATTATCTCAGGAGCACATGGTGATGCGTCTTTCTGTACCACAGGTTAATGTTGCTCTGACCATCCTGAGTTGCCTGGCCTTTATCCATCCGCTCTATGTTTTCCTGCACTGCCGGCGTCAAGCAGCTCGACGGGCCGAAGCTGAAGCTGAAAAAACTGCCTCCTCTTAAGTAGGACATGTTCATAAAGGGAACGAGATTAACCTCCGGTGTTCTGTTATTGGAAAATAAATACTAAACCAAGGTGGTGTTTATATAGGGAGTACTAATAAGAACACAATATTGTGGTAATATAAAGAAGAAGCAGCTATTCTCATGTTTATGCCTATTTAAGTTGTGTTCACAGATGTTCTGTACATCTGATTTTTTTTACAGCTGAATTTTTCTATGCTATTATATCTGTAGTGCAGCACTGCAGTAATTACTTAAGCATGTACCACCTTATTATTATTATTATTTCACACTTAAGGACATTTTTAAGGCAAAGTTTAATTCTTGTCTAGGATTTAAAAGGGACCACTAGCAGGTTGAGTCCACAGCAAGGTCTAGCCTTTGTGTCATTACAACATATAGAGTGCCATAAAAGTAGCGTATGAACAATGTCAGCATACAGCATTCGTACGCATTCATTGAAATTCATTGACTAATGAGCTTGTGGGGGTAACTGCAGCAAACCGAATATGGATGGATGCGTGTGTGTCATTATGCTGCCCTCTGCAGGACAAAACAAAGTCTGCTAACTGACCTTGCACTGTGCTTCACAGTTGTATACAATATCATTTTTAAAAAAAAAGAGGAAATGACTAAATGTACAAATTCAAGTTACTACGAGGCTGTGCTGGTACAGATAAGTCATAACCTTTGATTAAAAGTAGCTGAGTAGCTTGTAAGGGGAAGGACTGAACGTGAGGAAGCAAAACAAATGATTTGTATTTCTCCAACTTTCGCATATGCTAAATTCCTAGGAACAACATAACTGCTTTGCCACTATACTAGAATTGATGGTGAAAAAAGTTCCAATATTTTAAGTACAAGATTTTTTAAGAAATAATCAGCTCAGCCTGTTTTCTTTTCCCTAGAGGTGTTCTGAATCTGTCTATGTGTATTCTCAAAGTGTGCTCAAATTAGGCCATGCAATAGAAACAGTCAAGAACTTTGGGGATCTCCGACTCCACTATGCACCCTTTCTTTGTGCTTTCGCAGGTAGGTTCTGCGAGTGAACTTGAGCTCACAGAGGTTACATGCATGCGGCTTCTCACTGGAGTGTGTGAACATGTGTGAATACAGGTGACTTGACTGTTTGAACTGGCGTGAGCATATAATGCATGAATACGGCATGGCCCCCGTGTGTATGCGTTTGTGTGTTTCCAGTGAAGTGTGGCTGGCAAAGGATTTATTGCATGTCTCACACTTATAAAGTTTTTCTGGCTTTGCCTCGGGTATGTTACTTTCGATCAGGTGGACATTGCGCAGGTGTAGTTTCAGGTAGTCTGTACGGTTGAAGCTCATGCCACACTTATCACAGACATGCGGCATTTGCCTAGTGTGTACCAGTATGTGGCGCAGAAGGTGGTACTTTTGGATGAAGCCTTTGCCACAGTGTTCACAAATGTGCATCTTCTTCCCTGAGTGCCGCAACAGGTGTCTTTTCAGATATGGCAAGTGAGTGAACTTCTGGCCACACTCGTTGCAAACGTAGTCCATCTTGCCGCTATGGCTGAGCTGGTGGATGCGCAGGTTGGAGCTGCTGGTGTAGTGCTTGCCGCACTCATCACATTCAAATGGCTTCTCTCCTGTGTGTGAGAGCATGTGCCTCTCCAATATGGCTTTGCACCGGATGCTGCGACCGCATATTTCACACTCAATGGGAACAGCTTTACGAGGGCCCTGTCTCTCTTTTTTCTTAACTCGTGGCTTACGTGATCCCTCAGTAGCCTGCTCCAGGTGATCAGACTCCCCAAGTAAATTTATTAAAGCTTGATCCTTCCGCTTCGGCGTTACTCTGACACGCCGCTTTTTTGGCTTCTCTTTCATGTCCTCTTCATTGTCGGAGGATGCAGAATCTGAATGTCCGTGCTCGCTTCTTCTTTGGAATTTTTTGGCACTGTTTTTGGCTTCGGAGTCTTTTGCGTCTTCATCCTTGGACATGCTACCACCCCTTGCTCTGCTGTTGTCCAAGCCAGATAAACTGTGGTCTGCTCGCTCAACCTTTTCTGTAGACAATCTACACTTTCCTTTTGACTTTTTAGACATGGGTGCTTTCTTTGTCAACTTATCAGAGAACGTTTCAGAATCGCTGTCTGTTGAAACATGGCTACTGGACTGTTTATTGTTTTGTCGCGTTCTAGCCCTTGCTTTCCCGGTGACACCATTTCTGGATTCCTGGTCTGAGCCCTTTGGTGACGTCTTCGCTTGTTTTCTTGCCTGACCCCTTTTCTTTTGTGACACTTCTGAAACGTAATCTTCCATCTCAGACTCACTTTTAGCTGGACTACATCTTCGTGTCTTTTTTATGCTTCCTCTTCTTTTAGAGTGTGAACTCTTCGTGGACTGCCTCTTGGCCTGTTTAGCACGATCTCTTCTTTGAGGGTTTTCTGGAATGTCATCTATATCACTGCTGATTGGGCTCATATAGCTATACGTCCTTGCCTGACCATCCTTCTGCTCTGTTGGCGACTTCTTTCCATCTGACGCATTGTCAGCATCCTGACTGAGGTCATTTTTGGACCATGTTTTAGGGGCGCTGTGCTGCTTCGTCGTCTTGCCTGGAGAGGGTGGAGTCAGAGAGACGTCATCATCTAAATCATCACTAGCCATCAGGGGAGCTAAAAGGTCATGAGAAGATAAAGAAGATAAAGGAAATTTGAGAATTAGAATAGGATATAATTCCAGTCATGTTCCTACAAATGAACTGGTGATTCTGTCGCCCTTAACAGTAGGTGATGGGAATGCTAAAAAAAAAAAAGTCAGAATGCCAAACAATAAAACCTGAACACAATGTGCAACATGCATGAAATTCTTCATTTCCTGCACATAAGCAAAATGAAATCAAAAGTACTGCATTGCAGATGCATAATATGTAGGCAGTACATATTCATCCATTGGAAGACTTAGTTAAAGGAAATTATATTAAGCCATCAAGCACCAATTGGTCACAAAACAAGGTAAAAATAAATAAATAAATAAATAAATAAATAAATAAATAAATAGTCACCTAAAACAGAGAACTCAGTTATCTTATTTGTTATAATACAATTCCATTAGTGTGCACTTAATCATGACTATTACTGCAGTGTTTCCTATCTTAAGTAGAAACTTTGATTTTGATAGAGACATTTGTAAATAAATACTGTAGAAATCCTCCCCTGATGGACTAATTTGACATATGGCTTACATCACCATGACACAGAATTTAGTCAGGGTGCTGCTCATCAGCACGTAGCCTACAGTTCAACCCATCAGTAATTACTATATCATGATTAATCTCATTATAATTATGGGTAAACATCATTCTTGTAAGTGCAGGGGAACATTTTTTGAGTTCATTTTACTTAAATTCACCAAGATACCTTAAATATAAACAGAAAATATGATTAGGAATATGTCTTAAATTTTGCACATGTAATTATACAGACTTGACCATTAATTGCTCTTCTACATCTACTTTTTTTTTTTAAACTCAAACCCTAGTTATAAAAAGAATTATCTACTACTAACATGTAAGAATGCCTCTTCTCTGCATGTTCCAGACTTTACAAAATTTACAGCGTCTTGCATAAGTATTCACCCTTGAACATTTTCCACATTTTGTAGTGTTACAGTCTGGACCTGAAATGGACTTAATTCAGATTATGTGTCATGAATCTACACAAATAACCAACAGTGAAGCATGATGGTGGTAGCGTCGTAATGTGGGGATGCTTTTCATCAGCAGGGACTGTTTCAAATTCACAACCTGTATGTGTTAGAATGGCTCAGTCAAAGCCAAGCCCTCAGTTTCATTCAATCTGAAAATCTGTGTTGAACTGCTGGTCACCAAACAGTCTCCATTCAATCTGACGGAGTTTGAATAACTTGGGCAAAAATATCAGGAGCCAGTTGAATGTTTTCATCAAAAACTGTACTGTATTGTATATAAAACATGTTCATGGAAGTGGCTTCAGTCCAGACCTATAGTAATTAGACAGTAATTATCAGTGAAGCAGGTGGTGAGTGGGTGGAATTGTCCAGTCTGCTGTTGAGACTCCTGAACAGACACAGACCGTGAACGCCTGGTGCTTGGTCCAGTCCATATCCATTAAAGCGATTAACACAATCCTCTGGTTCAAAGATGATATTCTGTCTTTTGTCTTTTAATGGTAGTTCCAGCTATATCTGCATTTTGAGAAAGACGTCACACTATAAAGCTATTGATTTGTGCCTGATTCATCAAGGCTGAAACATTCGTAAACTACTGTAGGCACTTGTTTTTGACTGCAGTCACCCCATGCACTTCAGGAACATTTGGTCAACGTGCCTACTCGTTGGAATTTTGGTGCATGTGTGCATTACAATTTACACTAACCCGTTTCAGCAAAATGTTCGGTCTATCAGCCAGTGTTGCCAATTTTGTGAATTTTTCGCTAGATTTGGCATTGTTTTAGAACCCTTAAAAAAGCCACAAAAAAAAAAAAGCAACAAATCTAGTGAACCAATCATTGTTCCTAACATCCAATCATTGATCACCATCGTATGTCAAACCAGCATACTGCTTTATTTTAAACATCTATTGTTGGGTAAATTTATAAGTACTAAAAGTAAATTACACCTGCATCTGCTTCCTTCATATCTGTTTCCCAACTACTCATGAACACTGCTTCATTTTGTCTGCGTTCTTGATAGAAGTTATAGTATTTTCTATACACATTAATAATTGCTTTAGCACTATTTTGTTGTGCCACGAACAAAGTCTCCTCTTCTTTCAAGAAGAAATAAGTTATAGTCTATTATTTTCAATTCTGATAAAACTGTTCAATCCTATTGTCAGTGTTTTGAGAAGCTCTTCCTTCATGTAACATGTTTTGAAATGCAAATGATCAACAAATATTCTAATTAGTCTATGTCGTCATCTGGTGGCTTTTTTTTTTTTGGCATGCATTAGCTTCTTTCCCCTAAAAAGCAACACATTAAACACCATACCGGAAAAAAAAAATCAGCCACTTTACTGATTTAGACTGCTGTGCACGCCCAATAACACCGTCAGTGATTCAGATGAGTCAACTTGATTCAGGTGAGTCAAATCCTAAACGGCTCCCAGTACAGTGCACTGCATAGCATAACGGACAGAAACATGCATACACGCAGACCTACCGTGTAACTTGTTGATTAACTTTTTGTTGATCTTGAAACTAAAATTCCTTCCTCATCACTGAGTTCCCTAATTAAACACATTAAAAACTTCATGAACTCGAACTCGAAAACAACAAAAACAAAAACAACAACAACAACCACAATAACCACCTGCAGGTTAGCACAGGACTAGTTAATTAAGCAGCTAGTTTCAATTCTGTAGCAATACAAAACACAAATAAAATGATATAAAATTCAGGTTTTCCGGGTACTCAACACTCACACATTCTGTGCATCATCATTTTTTCCCAGAGATGGTTTTAGTCGTGAAGTCAATTTTAATTATCTGCTGAAATACAGCGCATGCTAACATACGAGTCTAAACTAGCATGCACTTCCGCTTCCTGCCGATGTTTTGTTTTGCTTCCTCAGCTGTGAGAGGGTACAGATACAGAATAGCGCCTCTAGCGGCGTGAAGGGAAATTTCCTGAACATAAACAGCAGGTGTATGCTGTACAGGTGAGTGCAAGAAGGTGCGACCAGCAAATTATTTAGGTGTGGCAGATGTTAATTTATTTATCACAAGTAACAAGAAGTGCATAATAAGATATATGTGTGTATATATATATATATATATATATATATATATATATATATATATATATATATATACACACACACACACACACACACACATATATATATATATATATATATATATATATATATATATATATATATATATATATATATATGCCAGGATAAAGCAGTTACTGAAAATGAATGAGTGACAATGATTATTTGTATTCTATCTGATTCTAAAGACTCCTTCACTCTTTATTTTGGGAACTGGCATTTTCATTCATTCATTCATCTTCAGTAACAGCTTTATTCTGGTCAGGGTCAGTGCAGGGTGAATCCAGATCCTATACCAGAAACACTATCTTTGAGGTGGGAATACACCCTGGATGGGATTCCAGTCCACACAGCGCACAATTCAGACACTCATTCACACCTACAGGCACACCTACAGCATTTTTTGTTAGGTGGGAGGACATAGGAGAGCCCAGGGGAAACCTACATAGACACGTGGAGAACATGTAGAACAACTCCACACAGATAGTAAGATCAGGATTGAGACCCCAGAGTCTGTCCTGGCTGAACTGCCAAAGTAAAATTAAAGAACTTAAGCCAAAATATGAAGACACTAAAGACCACAGTAATCACAGTGGAAACAAGAGAATCACTTAAATGCTACAAATGATTAAATAAATAAATAAATAAATAAAATTGCTGTTTTTAGCCTAGCACACTTTAGACAACCCGTAAAGGTGGGAGTCTGTTGCTTGTGCTTTTTCTCCACTCTCTGTTGGGAATAGAAATACTTTGATATCTTTTTATACACGTCTCCAGCTCTAGAATTGAAAGGAAGATTAAAGATTTAAAGCAAACTGTTTCAAGTCACTAGAGACTTCAATGAGAGAAATAAATAAAGCAGAGCATGTTAGTGGGGGGGCAGCATGATGGCACAGTGGGTAGCATTGCCAACTCACAGCTCCGGGGTTCCTGATTCAATCCTGAGCTCGAGTTACAGTCTGTGTGGAGTTTCACGTTCTCCTCGTGTCAGTGTGGGTTTCCTGTGGATTCCTCGGTTTCCACCACCTCCCAAATACATGCCAGTAGGTGGACCGGCTAAAGTAAATTCCTGCTAGGTATGAATGTGTGTGTGCATGGTGCCTTGTGATGGACTGGTTTCCCATCCAGGGTATATTCTTATATCAGTGGTGTTCCGGATCCAACACGAACCCTGACCAGGATGACGCGGTTACTGAAGAATGAAAGAACGAATGTCACTGGGGATGGAAATCTTTAATCTTACTAAATAAAATACTTTTACAATTACAAAACTTTGCACTTAGCTGTGTGTAGAAAAAAATCTTTGTGGTGTAAATATTTAGTCAGTTATCATTCTATAGTTTCATTTTCCCAAGTAGTTATGACCTTGCAATTTATACCAGCTTTTCTGAACATCATATGATGACTAGAGATCAATCAGGAAACTAGATGAATGGAGAAATTTGGAAAACTATAAAAATAAAATAAAATAAAATAAATTAAAAAAAATAAAGTCCGACTAAATAAAAAAGCAACTGATTGTTACAACATGTTGCTGTTTTACTGGCCTCTCTCTTTCTGTGCCTCTCTCTCTCTCTCTCTCTCTCTGCATCATCCCATCTGCGTCAAAAGGCTTGGAATATGACACAAATCTCCACCATTTAAAAATAGAGGCAAATGAATAAACGGGTGGCAGGAATAGGTGAGGGAGGCAGTCACTGAGGCACGCAAGTAAACCTAAAATAGTTTGAATTAGACAGAGATGACAGGCCTGTATTTAGTTCTGCGTAGAGAGATGCAGGAGTAGAGGAATGACTGACAACATATTCATCAGCCAAATACAATGTGTTGGAAAAAGAGGAAAAGAATGAAGATGTGAGAGGCGTTTGAACGTGGAAGACAAAACTGCACCATACATGTGCACATTAATATCACATCCAGACACTTTCCTTTGTCATCAAAATAGTAAGAATAACCCATTCATTTTATACGTAATAGTCCTTTTTTGGGTAGGAGATTGAATTGGTACACGCAAACCCCTCCATGCCTACTTCATTCTTATAAGTTTCTCTCTACGCCTCCATCTTTTTCCACTCAGGCTCTCTCTCTGTCCCCCTCCTCACTTCCGATGGACAGTGACTGGCATGAATGAGTTTGTCTTTCTCCACCTCTGCCCACAAACATGAAGAGGAGGGCGAGAGATAGAGTAGAGAGAAGATGAGTAGAGAGAATACAGAGGACAGATAGAGAGGAAGGAGTGGACAGTATTTGCTTCAGAAAACAACTGCGTGCCACTCTGTGTGGAGGATATACAGAGATTACCATAATCAAGGATGAACAGTATTTGTGCTGCATATACTTAAAATACAAAATACCACTGTATAATTTGTATTTGATGGTCATTTTAAAAATAAAATAAAATAAAATGTGTAATTTACAAATGCCTGGGTTCATCAGAGACGAAATGGAGTGTCAACTCATTTCTGTCTGGGATGTTATGAAAACTGTTACTGTTCTTACTGTTTAAAAGCCTTCCCATGCTCAGTAATTCTCTTTATTATTTATTGTCCTAGTGTTTCATATGATATTACACTGTATAACTGCTGCCATTTTGAGGACCAAAATAGGGGAATGACTGTGATAACAAGATGCTTTTAATTTGCTATGCTATTGGAAGAGAGGGATTAACATTTTTTTACCCATAAAGAGGTACCACTGGACTCCGATAGAATACTCCTGACTGTGTAATGAACACTGTATTTCAGGTCAAGATGCTAGCTAACTAGCACTATCCTTATTGCTTTGTCAATTACACCAACGCTCATAATATCAGCTAGGGGTCCAGAGCTGGAGTTGGGATCCGCAGCTTGGGATCCTATATCTGTCAAAACCAAAAAAGTTGTTTTCTGAACCATCTTTAACATTCACGTTTCTCTATGTACACATTTAAATCTCCACAAACAGACAAGTTTATTTACAAGCTATGTTATGACACAATCTTGAAGTTTATGTTTGGAGGAAATATTGCTAACTTTAGCAAAAAGTTAGTTAGCTAGCTGATATCGAATTACCCTTCCTATAATGACACCATTTAATAAATTTTTCAATGACTATTCTCTTCCAAGGTAATGTGAGTCATTTTAGACATCTTTCACCTCTAGTTATGTTCACATTGTGCAGTGAAGCCAGAAATTCAGTGACTGAGACGCTCGGACAACTAGCTAGTGATCTGAATGCTAGCTAACAGACAAAGCTGGGGCGTCTGGGACTACATATAGGCTACATAACAGCGGCCTAACCTTTGTAACAGTAGTATGTTAGCAAGCAAAGAGGGAGTATAATTAATTGAAGCTTCACAGTTTAGGGCAAATCACCAGCTTGGTTTCTGAAGGATACTTAATTTTAGTGTTAGCTATCATCTACCATTACCCTTATCAACTAAAGTATCAATACGGATCTTATGTTCCTTTTACTGATATGTTCTTTATTTATAAAATACAAAAAACATTATTTCAATACATTTTCAGCAGTATTTCAAAAGAAGTAGTGCTTCCCTTCCACGTAAATCCCAATTTAACAACGCAAGCATGTACACTTACACCAGTAAAAGCTGGCGTTGCGTGGTTCACAACTCAAAGGGCATGCACATGTGTAAGCATGCACATCAACATGTGCCAACACACAAACATACACAGCGACTGCCCACTCCCCATTCTGCCATCTGTTACTCTATAATGAGTGTGTCAGTGTCCCGAGTGGTGAGGAGGAGTGCGGTCATCTGTCTGATCCCACTGCCTCATGTGTGCCAGTGTGTGCTTGTGTTTGCGTGTGCCTAACTTACCCCGCGGGTGTGTGTCTTAGCCTGTGCTCCCCTGTAGCGCACTGAATCTTCAGATGACTGAGCCAGTGGGTTGATATGTTTGTGTGAAAATAAGCTATATGACAAAAGTCAAACCAGAACATACATGCCAGTATGTGCAAGTTTATGCGTGTGAATCAGTATACTGCATGTTCTCTGTATCTGTGTAAGCGTGGGTGTACATAGTGTGTGTGTGTGTGTGTGTGTGTGTGTGTGTGTGTGTGTGTGTGTGTGTGTGTGTTCCCTCCCCCCGACCCCCTGTAGTGATTTGAATTTTCAACAGTGACTGGACTGGTGGGCTCACAGAACATTGTGTGTAGGTGTATGTACAGGCATGCAACTGTGTTCTTGTTTGTATGTGTGTGTGTGTGTGTGTGTGTGTGTGCAAGCAGGTTTTAACCCTCTGTAAGAACCAAATGTCCTGATGATTTCAGTTATACATGACAGTTTTGACCTTGTCTTGCTTCCCAAAAAATGTTGTTGTTTTTTTTTCTTTTTTTACAGAGAGCATCTTCATTAGAGAATATGCCAGAGAATATAGAGAATTTCCTTCAATTATATAACAACAAAACAGCTATAACTCTATTAGCACTAAAGGATCAAAACTTGTGGATGAAAATCCGGCAGTTTAATTACCTTCAGAGTTTAGTTTCATAGCTACATAATCTTTTACCATCTTAAAAGTACCCTGAAATTTTATATAACATGTATTTGGTTTGGTTTCTTCTCATTATTTACTGTCAAGCTTGTAAACCCATATTCAACAAATGTTTCAGCATATTTTTGTGTTCATTTTCTTGACTTCTGGTTTAATTTCTGGAGATCTTCTCCTATTTCAGCATGTCAGGGTGTCAAAAAAAAGTCTAAAATATCACATACACAACTGCAGTATGATTATTAATGTCTCAAAAACACACTGGAGGACATGTTATGTATGGTTTAAGTCAGCTTAAGGCTGTGTTAAGTAAGGGATAAAACACATGGAGACATGCTGTATTTCTTTACATAAAGCTTCACCAAAGCAAGTATAGAGTTTTTTTTTTTATCTGTTTATGATTATGCTTAGATTATATAGAGCTATGCAGCCATATAAAGTATTAGAATGAGCACATTAATAGAAACCTGTCATATACCTTGCAGCCAGCACTACTGTCAGAGCCAGTTATGGAAAATGAATCAGCACCTTCTGATTCAAGAATTTAACAGCACTGTGGCATAATTTGACTATAATTATTATTTTTTTAGATCACACTTAATGTCTCAATTTACTAAAACACCCACAGTGAATCTATCTGCAAATTGGTCACATTATTCATAGAACACAACAATGTGCTTATTAGCATGTGCAATTGCATATTGCAGGTGCCTGCAATATTATATATTGGGACAACCATGTACCCATGACATGTACAAACCATTTAGGCCTCTTAGATGAGTAGGTACTAGTCAACTAGTTATTCTCAGATTTAGAATAAAATATAGCGAGGTAACATTCAGCTGCTATGTTATGCTCATTTATTGTCCACATGTGTAATGTGCTATACAAATAAACTTACCTTGCTTTCTTTCTTCTTATTCTTCTTTTTTTTTTGAGAAAGCTACGTAGGTTTAGGCATGGGATTTTTAGATTCAGCAATACGATTAGCTCACAAAGATGGTAAAACCAACATAGATGCAATGTTTGAGTGTTTGTGCATGTGCAGATGGAGTGCATCTTGAGAACATTCAACGACCTCAGTCATGCTCAGGACAGAACAGGTCAGAACTGACTCAGTGCGGCCCACACTCATACAGACAAACACACACACACACACACACACACACACACGCACACACACATGCACACCTTTTAGACAACACTCCCCCAATTAAGGCAAATGTATAGGCTTTATTACACCTTCTGTGTCTTAATTTAGACAGATTGTGTAACTAGTATAAGCAAATGCTCTCGCTGTTATAACTTTTAAACGAAATCAAATTTTTTTGGAGATAAAATAGCTGTAAGCAAGGTTCATAATGATTATACAACAGGTAGCACAGTAAAATTCATGATTGAGTCTATAACGACCAGTGAAGTTACACACTGTTACACTATGGTAATATCATGATTATATATATTATACATCTAAGTTTGCACCTATAGTATTAGATAGTATTATGGTTTAACATATATTTATCTATAGCTGCCACACTCTCAGAAATAAAGGTACCAAACTCTACTTATTTTTTGCTGGGGTGGTACATGTTTTGTACCTTTAGTATGTGTTTTTCACCTGTAAAAATAATTTAAAGGTGAAAAACGCATACTAAAGATATAAAATTGTCAGCTAGTTCCCAAAACGTGTTTTCTAATTTTTATTGAGAGCATCTACATTATAGAATGTGCAATAATTTCCTTCAATTAAATAACAACAAAACAGCTATAACTCTATTTAGTACTACCACTAAAGAATCTCGAGGACCAATAATGTACTTTTAAAGTTTAATTCCCTATTAAATCTATATCAATAATCTATCTATCTATCTATCTATCTATCTATCTATCTATCTATCTATCTATCTATCTATCTATCTCTGTCTGTCACTCAATCTATCTATCTATCTATCTATCTGACTATCTGTCTGTCTGTCTGTCTATCTATCTATCTATCTATCTATCTATCTATCTATCAATGAATGTATCTATCTATCCATCTGACTGTCTGTCAGTCCTTCTATCACTCAATCTATCTATGTATCTATCTATCCATCTATCCATCTGTCTGTCCTTCTATCACTCACTCACTCAATCAATCTATCTATCTATCTATCTATCTATCTATCTATCTATCTATCTATCTATCTATCCGCATGTCTGTCTGTCTGTCTGTCCTTCTATCACTCAATCTATCTATGTATCAATCTATCTATCTAATTAAAGATATTAATGGTACTAAAGATGCATTAATGGTACTAAAGTAACATGGTTCAGAGTCTGATAACTACAATAATCCATTAAATAAACCATAATCATGATACACTTTAGTAAGGTGGAACTTCAAATGACTGCATTGCCATCCATAACTCTAAATATCTAAAATAAACACCTAAAATAAAATTGAAAAGATACCTGGGTATAAACTGTGGTAATGACCTAGTCCCTGACTATTATTATTATTATTATTATTATTATTATTATTATTATTATTATTATAGACATCATTCTTCAGGCTTCCGGTCCGTATGTTGTTGTTTTTTTTCACACACTCAAAATTGTTGGCTTTTTTGTTGCTTGAGCTATTTCCTCTTGAAATGCCTACGTCCTGACAGCGTTTAATCGTATTGTAATTGCACTCACGGGAGAATGACGGTCCTTTGTGCCCGAAAACACGAGCAAGTTTTGTCTCCCTCGCGCGCGAGCGCAGACGCGCAGACACACACACACCACATACACCACACACACACGCACACAGTCGCACACACGCACGGCGCCGCTTCCTCCTCTTTTCATCTCGCCCTCGCGCGCATTACGTATGAGAGATCCCGGAGCCGCGCGCTCCCGCCCGCACGCGCTCCAGCTATAAAGAGCACCGGTGCTGGTGCTGTTCCTCAGTCGCAGCGGCCCGAGCTCGAGCTCCAGAGCTGACCAGAAGCAGAGATAGCAGGCTTTCCTCGCTCAGGCTAACTCGCTCACGGCTTTGGTTCGGGATGGAAACTCGTGGTGCCGCGCGGCGTCAACGCATCTCTCACGCGCTCAGCTTCAAGAGTGAGTACCCATTTGACTTTTCTATTTGTTTATTCGTGTTAATAATGCTAATATAATAATGATCTGTAATAGCCGCTCGGATAATTATACATAACTCTGGTTATTGAAATTATGGGTCTGTCTTTGATGCAGTTTAAATGTTCCGTTGGTGATGCACTATGAAGAACTGTTACAGTTCTGATTGCACCTAAAGCCTAACTGATTGCACCAGCATGGTCTAAGATTTACAAATTTGTTGTAAGTCGTTACAAGTTACGAAAGTCAGGGTTAGGACTGGAAGGCAGGGTTAGCCTGTTTACCTTTTTCATGAGTTGATATGCTCGAAGGCATCACCATCACCATCAGCATGATCGTTCAAAGACATTTGGCAGGACAGCACAGAAATCCGATACACTTTCTTTGGAATAAGTCGCACAGCATGCATATTCGTTTTGAACATGAAGTGCGTTCGTGCGCAGTGGACACTGTGTTTGTCCGCCGAACCGTGCAGCTCCGGGGTCACGGCCTACGCAATTGGAAAATTTTGCGCACAGAAGATGAATGCGCGCGGCATGAATAATTCACGCGCTGCGCTGTTTTAAGCGGCACGTTATTATTCGGTGTCACCGGAGCCCACAGAGCCGCGCGCTTAAACTTTAATGCCAGCCGCTCCTTTTTCACGCACGTGACGCAAATCCGACCTTGTTGTTTCACACGTCTTTATACACAGTTCAGGATACTTGGTGGGATGTGTCTTATCAGCACGCGAGGTTTCTGTGAGGCGCGCGGGAAACCGAAACAGGTGTCAAGTCCTGTAGGTCTCCAACAGCATCAGTTTGCATGGTGTTATTTAAGGCAGGTTGTATGTTGACACAAAATCAGTGCCTGTGCCACGTGTGTTTCTCCTGAGAAGAGAAAGCAGTGGTTCTAATCTTGTTGTGTTCCCTCTCTCTCGCTGTCTCTCCAGGCGGTCTGTCTCTATGGCTGGTGCTATGGCTGTTGGCATGTCACTGTGCCCCAGGGAAAGCATGTCCAAGGCTGTGTGTGTGCTACCACATGCCTATGACCGTCAGCTGCCAGTCTCAGAACTTCTCCTCTGTCCCGGCTGGCGTGCCCTATGACTCCCAGCGTGTCTTCTTGCAGAACAACCGCATCACCGAGCTCAGGGCTGACTCCTTTGGCTTTGAGACACAGGCAAGTTGGACTCTTTTTTTGGGACATTAAAGTGAAACTGCTGCTATGTCAATGGAAATATACTGCATATTTTCTCCCCTTTCCCTCCTTTCATTTTATTTCATTTAATTTCTCTCCATTTCAGGTCCTTTGGCTGTATTCAAACAACATCTCATGGATTGAGGCAGGTGCCTTCAGTAACCTGCGTGTGCTAGAAGAGCTGGATCTTGGGGATAACCCATCCTTACGGCAAGTGGATGGTGGTGCGTTCCGGGGCCTTGAGAGGCTACAGAGCCTGCACATGCACCGGTGTGGCCTGACCGAGCTGCCTGCAGATGTGTTCCGCAAGCTTTACAGCCTGCAGTTCCTCTACCTGCAGGAGAACCAGCTGAACCACCTGCCTGATGGTGTGTTCTCTGACCTGGTCAACCTCACACACCTGTTTCTGCATGGCAACCGCCTTCGCATAGTCTCCGAGAACGCCTTCCGTGGCCTGGTCAACCTCGACCGGCTGCTGCTGCATGACAACCGCATCCGACAGGTGCACCGCCGTGCCTTCCGTGACCTGGGCCGCCTCACCATCCTCTACCTGTTCAACAATGCACTGCGTGAATTGCCTGGTCAGACGCTCAAGGACACAGCGGGCTTGCAGTTCCTGCGCCTCAACGACAACCCCTGGGCATGCGGCTGCGAGGCGCGCTCACTCTGGCAGTGGTTCCGTGATGCACGTCTCTCCAGCTCTGAGCTGATCTGCACCTCGCCTTCAGCACGCCAGGGCCAGGACCTGCGCTTCTTGCGTGAGCTCGACTTTGCCACCTGCCCACTGCCTGATCCTGGCTCTCTGACTGGCACCACCACCACCACTTTCAGCACCAAGACCCGCTGGTGGTTCTCCAAGAACAAACCAGCTGCCTCAGCCAAGGGTGTTTACCAGAAGACCGCCGAGCTGCCCAAGGCCTTCCCCTTCTCCTCGGTGAAGAACGCCCATTCTGCAGCAGTAGCAGCAGCTGCAGCTTCAGCATCTAAGTACGAGCTGACGCCGGAGGAGGCTGCCTTGCCGAAACTTGAGCCTGAAGAGTACTGGGCCAACTACGGCAACGAAGATGCAACCTCAGTCCGTTGCTTTGAGCTCGATTGCGACGACTCACAGATCCTCCCTTCCTCTTCTTCTGCCTCTCCCACGTTTCTGTATCTCCTCTCTCTCTCTGTTCTGGCTCTCTCGCTTCACTTGCTGTTTGGCTGAGTGGAGTGAACTAATATCTTCTCTTTTCTTCTTTTGCCCTTTCTTCTGTATTTGGCCCCTGACGACTTGATGGGGTCTGATACTGACAGGCACACAACAGCAGCCACAAAGAGCTCAGGCATGGCAAAGATGGCACACACACACATACACACACACACACAAACTCGCACACACGCACGTGTGCACACACACGTACATGCACACACGCACACGCACACATATAGTTGCTCACATACATATGTGTGAAAGCAGATAAACACTTTTAGAAAAACATTTGGTGCTGCCTAGTGTCATTTACGAGGCAGAGTGAGGAGTGTTGCCTGGACTGCAACTCCCAGGAGACCTTGCAGCACTACACTGGGCACTCTACTTCTGCAGTCAGTGACACAAAAACAGACAGAGAGATAGAGAGATAGATAGAGCTAGACAGAAAGTAAATGGTAGTAAAGGGTGATAAGGGGTCAAAAAAAACCTGCAGTCTTTCAGACATGTGCTATAAAACCTTCACAAGAGAACATATAAATAACCTAAACAGCTGTAAATACGCACTTCCACATTGTCACATGAAGTAACTCATAAACAACTGGGACAGGAATGCTAGGTACACTAGATTGTGCACACAATCCCTTCTTCTTGTCTGTATACTCGATTTCATAATCCATAATGAGAAATATGAAATGGAAAGATGGATTCTGCACCCATGTGTCTTTATTCATTTAAGGATTTTGGAGTGGTAGTCTATCCTGCAGTGATGTTTACATATAAATAGCGTTTGTAATCTGTGTGTGTGAGGTTAGTTCTGGCCTTTCACTGTGTTTTTTTGTTTCAGAGATTTGTACCTGAATTAATGTTATAAGGAGACATTTCACTGTACACAGAACTGTGCATCATGTCATCACATTGCTGTAAATAAAACAAAAAATTCCCTAATAAACTTTTTGTATAAACAGAACATGTGTCTTTAGTGTTGAACTTTTTCCTCTATATATTCCTATGAAATAAATAAGAAATTCAATAAACATAATATAAAAAATAAATGAAGAACTATAATATGGTGTAGTTCTTAAAAACAGTGGTTTGATTATGCCCCTGAGAGGCATTTTATTGGCAGGGTTTGGGTCCAAGTGCCCCCTTAGAGGGAAAGATCAGTGTAAATCAATACAAAGTTCTGATATTTCTATCCTTCTAGTATGACCCCGTTCACGTCCCCAGTGGTCCACAAGGGGTCAAGCATGAAAATGATGTAAATCTTATACAGTGGCCTTCACAGTCACCATACTGCAACCTAAATAAACATTTATGAGAGATCTTGGAAAGACAGTGTTAGACAGAGCTCTCCACCACCATAATCAAAACACCAGTTGAGGGAATATCTTTTCAGAAGAATGGTGTTAATTTTTCTAGAATCTAGACTTGTAGAATCTATGCCAAGGTGAATCGAAGCTGTTCTCGTGGCTCATTACTGAGACTCGAACTTCCTCCTTAATAAGAAGCTACTTATAATCCTCTTTTTAATATCTTGAAACTCCTTAAAGCAGCCATGTGTGCATGTTTTCATGTTTATGTCTGATCTGGTGTGTGTGTGTGTGTGTGTGTGTGTGTGTGTGTGTGTGTGTGTGTGTGTGTGTGTGTGTGTTTTGTGGTTGGCAGACGAGAACAAAATTTGAGTCAGTGAATGAGAGTCATATACGTTCACACATCTCTTAATGAACGCGCCTCCACAACACTCACACGTACACGTAAGCATTTATAAATAACAGCCGGAAGTGTTTTCTTCAGACATATAAGTACTCTGCATTCTCTCTCCCTCTGTGCAGTTCTTCCCTCCTACACTTCTGCATCACGTCTGTTTCATCTTTTATGTTTCTTTGCATGTTTGTTCTCTGCTGTCAAGGACTCAAATGCAGTTCACTCTGTATCTCTCCAACATCTAATCATCTTTTCAGGTCCGTTTTTGGTTTCACCCTCCCTCCCTCCATTTCTTTCTCTCTTTCTCTCTCTCTCTCTCTCTCTCTCTCTCTCTCTCTGGCAATGACTGTCCTTCTAGCCACAGATGGTAATGTTTTGCCATGTTGGCGTGATAGTGACGTTCATGTTCATTCATGAGGGCTTTTAAGAGATAAATGTGTGTTCGCATCAACGTATGTGTGTGTACAAGAGAAAGAGTCTAAATTTTCAGTGAGAAATCTTTACCCGACAAAACTGGGGTTTATGGAGGAGGTGATCACGTCAGCTGATAAAAAAGGAGCATGAAGTGTTTAATAGTCAGACTTGAGTGAACTTTTCTGTATGAGAAACTGTACATAAGAGGAGGTGGGATTCAGATCAAAATATTTGCAGGAACACATTAGTGGTCCAGTTGTCACCATGTGACCAGGATGCAACATACTAGGGGTGTAACGCAATGCCACTATCTGTACCTGTATTCGTATTTAAACTGGAAGTGGGCATGGTTTTTTATTTAGAAGTGTTTTTGTGTGTGTGTGTGTGTGTGTGTGTGTGTGTGTGTGTGTGTGTGTGTGTGTGTGTGTGTGAAAAAAGAAAAACACTGGAAAACCCTGGGGAAAAAACCCAAAACTACTGATAGCAAGTTGCAGAACATAACTTTAATCAACTCCTGAACTTCTACACTTCTCAAGCTACTTCACTCAAGTTCATAATTGGTCTCAACCAGATGCCCTGTGTAACTTTCTAAGATAAGATAAGATAAGATAAACTTTATTAATCCCCAAAGGGAAATTCAGGATTCAAGTTTTCTATCTAATGACAAGTAAGATAAGTAAGACAGTGTTTAAATAAGGGTACTTGAGCAAACAATTGATGATAGATGAGTAAAATACCCAATAACATCCACAACAACAAAAAAAATGGCAACAACTGGCAACTGTTTTTTTTTTTTTTTATCTTTTATCTTTTCAGCCCTATATAGGTCCTACCTCCTGGAAGTGAGCTATGTTATGAATATGTAAGTAGAGACTGCTATAATCACTGCTCTTTGATCAAACTGTTCATTAAAAAATAGATTACATTGCTTAAAATGTTGCTTTAAGCAAAATATGATGATGCTAGGATGTTTGGATTGTCCTTAATTTGTTAGCCACTGCACATTAGCCTCAAGGCCCGTGCAAAAATAAAGCAGCAAATATCACACATAAAATGACTTGGCTGACTAAGTACACTTTAAACTCGAAAATTGTGCAAATTTAATTTTACCATTACTTAAAGGAAAACTCCACCCTGAAACACATTAAATGCGTTTATATTGAAATAATTGTGATGTGCATAGAGATTCTGGTACTAATTTGTTAATTGATGACGTATTTTCATTATTTCCATAAGCAGTGAGCAGTTGTCTGCAGGGAGACACTGGTTGCACAGTTACAATGCTGTTTAACAGAGAAAAAAGTCAACAATCTCGAAAATAAAGGATAAAGGATCTTCTTTTCTCACTAGCTAGCGATCAGTGAGATGATGAGCGTGATGGTGCTGATGGCAGTATTAGCATCAAAGTTTAAGCTTTGGAAACTGTTTTTAAATCTATTTGAGCAGAGTGTACAGACTGATGGACTAAAGTGCCGCTGCATCACTGTCTTTAGGTAGAGATGAAGCAAAGGGGCATTGTGGGTAATGTAGGAAACCATCAGCCAAACTGAAAATAGACCAATATATCAATGAAAGAAGTTTAAACTTAAAACGTCAGCTCAGAATTTCATTGCAAAATAAATCTTTGGACTCCACAGAAGATCACATGTCAATTATAAAGATTAATATACAAGTCTTTAAGGGCGGATTTTTCCATTAAGCATACAGATGTGTGTAAAGTGAATGTACAATAAGATACGGAGTGATGTTTTATTCGTTTTTTTCAACATTTGTTGAAAACTAAGCTTACCGCCAGTAAGCTCTCTGCTCACTCGTACAGTTGGACAGTTGGCCGTGTTCTCATTATCATGCAACATATCAGCCAATCAGGGTCGTGTGACAGGGTTCATGTGTGACATAGCCTCTTCGCCTTGGCAGATTGCTGGTACTGTTGTGTGAGATGATGCCTACTTAACTGAGAACTGGTTGTGACTACACTGGCACAAAATCGCACAGCTAAATATAAGATGTGAAATCGGGAGAACAGAAAAGAATTGCTTAAGATTTAGTGATAAATTATGCATGCAAGAATCTGAGGTGATTATTAAGATTTGGCATCACCAGTGTTGGGGTCTGCACCCTTCCCCCCCCCACCCCGGAGGTTCTGCTCATAGCTAAGAATACTCATGGCAGATGGCACCGGCAATGTGCGACTCGCATGCATTTTCACGTTTGTAGCTGGATTAAGAAGTTCATGTGTTTTTTTAGTAACTTTTTTGCAAATTCTTTTTTCCTTCGCCACTTTAGTATTGGTGGAAATGCTGCTTGTTTTGTACAGCTAACGATTTACATTCATTCACAGCCTCTTTAATATCTTTATCTCTTTCGCTCTCTCTCTGCTGTCTGTGTTTAATCATGTGGTTTAAAAGAAATCCCCCCATTCTGTCCATCATTCTATTTCTATCTGCATTGTTTGTCCTGGCTGTGCCTGAGATTACTTTTCTGGCTCAACACTCATTCACTCACTCACTCACTCACTCGTCTTACTTTCCTTGACATAATTATTAATGCAGCTAATTATTGCTATACCTACACCTAAATCCAATCCGAACCTTAACCTCACTACATAGGCTTTTTTAAATTATTGAAATAAAAGTTGCAGTTTTTGAAAACAAACAAACAAACAAAATGTTTTCCTCATGGGGACCAGCCAAATGTCCCCACAAGGTCACAATTGTCAGATATTCTAATCCTTGGACATTTGGTCTCCACAAGATAAAAAAACATGCCCACTTCCACTCTGTGCGTTGATGAGTAAGAGCACATTCAGAGGTCTCACTCCCACTGGTGTTTTTCTCCTTTCTTGGCTGCTCTACCACTGTATCTTACACTCCCAAACAGAACTAACCATCTTAAGTTTTTTTCAGTTTTTGTTCACATTTTTTATTTTTATTTTTTAACCACAGCACACGTTTACCACTGTTTTGCCTGCATGCTTTTTGTATTATAGCAATAAATCACAATTTTATCTTCTCATTTCAGAATATGGTTGAACATTCAGCCTGTATGAATTAAACAACATTTTCTTTCTAAAAAGAAATCTAGAATAATTACTAATTGTGGTTCTCTTCTACTCTCTAGTGGTGGCAGTGCTATACTGTGGCCAAGTTCAAAGTTCAAAGGAATAGCTAAGCATTTTACAAACTACTCTCAATCTACAGCATCTGATTCTCTGGCAGCATGTGCATGATTACTACAAACAATCATTTCGACATGTTCCCCTGTACTGAGAAAATAACCACATTTTCAGAGGGAAAAAATTGTTACCATTGCAGTCATGTGAGCATACGCATCCAGAAATTGGATATGCTGAATAAATGACCTTTACTATTAAGACCTTTACTATTACTATTAAGACTTTTGCTATTACTATTAAGACCTTTACTATTAAGGGTGTAATAGATCTAGTTTTGAATTTGCATTATACAGTATATGTGCTCACATATTAGGAACAAGTGTAACCATACACATTCAATAACATTATCCAATTCAGTTCAAATTCAGCTTCAGTTAATGTTCAAATTAAATATCAAAATAGAGAACACTCTTTACAACTACTCTTTACAACCATGGTGAACAGAAAAGCATCTAAAAAGAAAATTAAAGTGTACTATCTTCAACAGGCTTATGATGAAATAAATGACAGCCAACATGAAGAAAATACAACTTTATTTATTGAAACTAAAAGCAGATATTTAGACAAGTGTTGATGTGTGTTTAAATACTTATTATAACAAATATTTAGGTTAAAATTATATTACTTTATATATTCAGAATTACTTAAGAGATACAGAGTGGAGCAGCTTTACCTGGATGTGTGTTGTTGTTATTGTTGACTCATTGGAAATGCATAAAAATATTAAAAAGATCATAAAATAACTGAGGAATGTTCGACCAGAGTTCAGTAGGGAAAAAGGAGTCCATTACTTCCATTCAGATACTGCACCTGTGTGTGCGTGTGTGGTGTGTGTGTGTGTGTGTGTATGTTGAGGGGGGGGAGAAAGAGAGAGAATGTGTGTGTGTGTGTGTGTGTGTGTGTGTGTGTATGTTGAGGGGGGGGAGAAAGAGAGAGAATGTGTATGTGCGTGTGTGTTTGTGTGTGTGTGTGTGTGTGTGTGTGTGTGTGTGTGTGTGTGTGTGTGTGTGTGTGTGTGTTTAAGGCCAGAGAATAAAAGCTAAAGAGAAAAACAGGAACAGAAATAGAAACTGTAAATCATAATAAACATAAAAGGATTTTGAACAGGAGAGAGGGGAGAGAAAGGAGAAGTACATTTTAGAGAAACACTGACCACTATTCAGAAACTCTGATACACAAATTCTGTAAATGATCACAAGGAAGCATGCCACTTTCCATTATATCTGCTCTCAATACTACAAACATATGAATACAAGTAGCATGTGACTGCGGCCATACACACCTTCTCTTCAATCTCTTTGATTTGTCGTCTCTGCATATCGATCTTGTCCTCCAACTCTCTGATCCTCTTTAACACAAAGAAAGGATTTTGAAATAAGTATGAGCGATCATAAAAGAACAGTTCAGCTAAAAATAAAATGCTAACACAATTATAAGGTCCACAAATGAGCATATCTTAATACTTGACTAATTCTTTCATATGCAAAAAAACACAACGGGGCATGCAGTTATAGGAAAATAATGAATTTTGCAAAGCAAAGTTATTGTCACCACACTGAAAGTGATTATTTTCCATTATACAACAGTTAGTTCTGGTCCACTAATTTGATTGGTCGACTGGTGTTCCAAGAGTGCTTATATTTCCTATAAGCACTGGGACGTTTCACTGTGTGTATCACTCCGCTCATCTGTGTTCACGTGTAAAAATTCGAAACGGCTACTACTAGTTTCAGTGACATCATCAGCAGGCATGGCAAATGATACTTTTCAGAAATACAGCTTTTGTCTTGAAGATGAAGAGGAAGAAGGGACACCAACTTTACTGCACTCTTGCTCGTGTGATATTGCTTAAGTAACAGTAAGACAACATGATCAAAGTCAACCAATTTTATCGGAGCGATCCATTCCAGTGATCCATTCAAGCATACAGTAAGGACTATAGCTCATAGAGTCATAGAGTAGCTGTAGAGATTATTTACACTGTATTCTAAACTTATTTTTCATGACACAGGTAAAATGTTAACAAAATATGCATTTATTTATGCAGCAGCATATATTATTGTATGTGTTGCTGGGAAACCAATAGTGGAAAGGATCTCAAATTGCCTGAACTTACAGTGTAGCCTATAATTTTGGTTCACACACACCCACACACACACACACACCTGTTGTGCAGACTGGAGGAGCTCCATACGCTGCTGTAAGATCAGCGTGTCAGCATGGCGGCTCTGTCGGAGGATCTGCCTCCGCACCGCCTCCATAGACTCCGCTAACTCAGCCCTCTGCCTCTCGCTCAAGCTCTCACCCAACCGGCCATTTGGATCCTGCTGCAGCACAGCATACAGTGTGGCCTCCAGCTCCTGCACTCTCTGAATTATAGACAACAGTAACATAAGTTCTTGACAAACTTCATTTCACATATAAGATTTGACCAAATATCCAATGAAATGTTCCTACCATATGGGCGTGGTCCAAGGCCTGCTTCCTGTAGTCTAGCTCCTCCTCCAGGAAGCCCTTCTGCTTACTAAACAGCTCCTGTCAGGACATCAGAAGATGAAGTAAGTAGGTAAGATGACTGAAATGTCCCACTTCGTTATTGCAAAGCTGTTCTTAAAATCGAATGTGAAGGGACAGTAAGATTCAGTCGTAATAGATAACATCAGCACATCGGCACCTTTCTAAAGGGTGCCTCACCTTTTCGTTCTCAAGGTCAATCATCTTTTGTGTAAGTGCTGCCTCGGTGCTGTCTATCTGTTTCAGCCACTACAGAAAGACATACAGAGAGAGAGAGAGAGAGAGACAGATGTGTTGGCGGTAATGATGTTGAACCATACACGGCTACGTAATCCATCATAAAACACCTCTTATTTTTAATCCTCAGGTTCTTTTTCATTTCTTAGCAATTGCTCTGTTATTGACGGTCTCTTTAGATTTTACAGCACCACAACTGTAAAAGTTATTTTAAAACATACAGTACAATACACTGTATCTTCATCTCAGTTATTAGCATTATAAGCGATATTTGTATGATGGAATACAGAGAAAAGCAGTCTGTTGTCACTGTGGCTGAATTCTGGAAAAAATGACAAAAAAAATATTTTTTGAATAAAATTTAGTTTTTTCTGTCATAATTTACTTTGTTACCTGAACATAAAAAAAAAACATATCAAAACGATGTGGAAATGTTTTTTAAGGCTAATTTCTAAACTTCCCTTGCTGCGTAAGGAGCCAATTTAACAACTGCAGTGGTCGGTCTGCTTAAAGATGTCAAAAACCTTGCTAGCTAAGTGTGCTTTTCTCATCAAACCTCATGAAAACAGAGAAGAGAGCTTATATTTTCTATACAGACAACAGCATCAGCGATTATTTTCCCTCCAATGTTAGTATGAACAGAGATCAGTCGAATGAAGAGATGATGATAATGAGGCTCGTGTTTAAATGGCACTAGTTACTTTTACCTCAGGTGATGAGATAGAGAATGATGTGGATGATACTGATAATCAAAGTGCTAACTAATTTCCCACTGTAAACTTTCTTTCTTTTGTAAGCTTAAATCCTTTAGGGTTTGTCAGTAATGTTATTTACTCTATCAGTAGATTAGGTTGTAAATGTAGTGTCCTTCAATGCAATTAGTACGAAATATTTAAATGAATTTTTCTCTTTTTTCACTTTTGGGGCTAACCAGAGTTGAAATGATTGAACCTTACCTTACCTGAACTGATTGAGATACATGCAAAAGGGAAAGATATTTCAGTTCAGGAAAGTCTGTAGTTTTATAGAACTATATATAGTGGAAAATGTCAAAATTTCTCCATGTGAAGGGCTTTCCTAGACCGCCACACAAAAGGGCATGAGGGTACAAATAAGAGATGGAGGTCATGTAAAAAAAAAAAAAGAAAAGAAAAGGAAAAAAAGAAAACGTGTTTCATTAGTGCTTCACGTATTTTAAAAGAGCACAATCTTACAGCAAATCAAACACAAAGAGAAGCACAAAGTAGACTACATGTGTTTCCATGTTAGAATGATATTACAGAGAAACTGGAGCTCTTGAGACTTTCAGAGTGGGAATTACAAGTTAAAGGGCCTTTCAAGTGGGAGGAACAGAGGTCGGAAACTTTCCGGTTCCCAGTCATGAACGCAGTATAACCTCTGACCCATGTAAACCCAGCCACTGCATCTTTTCACACTGCTGCTCTTGCAATGTAATAGAGAAGCTCAGCATGCTTGGAAGAGCACATTAATTGTTAACAGTGAAGGCAGGAAGGCCATTCATCCTACCCAGAGAGTAGACATGGCTCTAAACACGCAATTTCCTGACAAATGCATATGAAGTTTTGCCACTCCCTCACTTTTGACATTTCTATTTCACACTGTTACTCTTGTACCAAAATAGTTCTAATACAAACATGATTTATAAGCTCAACTTTGGCTACGAAATTTAAATGAAAACACTTTAAAACCCTGGGGTTTATAAGGGTCACATAAGCCACAATTTGGTAGGTAATTAGTAAAAAGCAGCTAAAATAATCGTGTAGGGCCAGAGATGTCAGATAGAGGGTGCCACAGCATCAGTGGTGCGATACCTTCTCACAGCGAGACAGCACAGTGCTCGCCTGGATCACAGTGACCTGCTCCTCATTCCGCAAGTTCTGAGAGAAAAAGAGGAAACACAGAATGATTTGAGAACTACAGCAGTGTGTATTAACCAGGACACAACTGACAAACAGTTTTACCCCATTGTCACCCAGGATGTCCAGCTTTTTCATGAGTTCAGGGATAATGACATCCTATAAAACAGAACATTAAAACGTCACACTCAGCTTTGAACTGCATAGTAAGTTGTTCATGGCTTGTTGTTTATACTGTGTATAATCTGTTACTATATACAACAGCCTATATATAGTAACAGATTATACTACTTACTATATACAACAGCCTATGTCACCTCATGACATATAACATATCCATAACACCATAGCAGCTGCTTTCGCTGTGTACCTGCCTGCATGTGTATGCAGCTGAATGTAGGTGTGTGCACCTTGATACCCTCCCGTTGGCAGTGGAGCTGCAGGCTGCTGCTGCTGTTTTCCGTGGCAGAGATGTGCAAGTTATAGGCAGGAGAGCGCCGCTCCCTCTCCTAGTGGTCAAACACAAAACTGGTCTAGAGATGATGGACATTTACTCTTTAATTTCCTAGTCTGGTTACAGGTATCATTACAGGTATTTTGGAATAATCCCATTCTCTCTGGACTCAAACATTCAAGAATTTATTTATAGATATATAATTTGCTAAACTATGAGGCAAGTAATATACAATAATATGATATGATATGATAATATTTACTGGTGTTAGTAATATGACTCCAGTCTCATATAAACTATTATAAACATATTATACCACAGTGCTTTTGTAATCTCAAATCTGACTGGTCAGAATGTGTTGATTAATTTTACAATTAACAGCAGCTGACAGTACAGTTAGATGTCATTCACATCATAGGTTTATATTAATGCTCTCCTACCAAGATGTTATCAATTATCAGTTCTATAGTATCAGCTCATTCACATGGACTTGTATGAATGTCGTTCTACATAAACAGACTAACAATGCGTAATTGTCGATATGGTGAACTTTTCTAGAAGGAGAATTAACATAGTTGGAAGGAGTCTCCAGTGTCAGCACTATGTAACTGTCAGCGGTAACTTTGAGTTGTCTAACGTGGGAAAGTTTCCAGGATAGAGGGCTTTGTGGTTCCTCTGCACCATTTCAAGTTGCTTTTTTTATCTTATCAATTTCAAAAGAGAAAAAAGAGAAACTGGTGAGAGAATGACTGCTTATAGCTGATAAAAGGAACTAATTTAAAGTTTCACGGATGCTTCACAAAGTTAAATGTAACTGTAAATGGATATAAGGTTTGCCATTCTTCAATAATTACAAAATGCTGTGGTATAACAGGAATATAATACTATAAGAGGACTATAGCCACTATAGCTATAACTATAACAAACATATGCTCTACATTTTCACCCTTACGCTTTACACATTTTCTCAGCCATGTTTTTAGCATGGTAGCATAGCATGATTTTGCTCAACATATTCGGATTGACATATTTGCTCAACATTTTCCCATTGGTTCCTGACTCTACAGACACCCTGTATACATAATATAACCGTTATAACCGTTATATGTAAATTAATAAGAAAAAGTAAAAATAGTTAACTCTTACTAGACAATTGGTTTATGTTTTTTCTTTCCTTCAGTCTGGCCCAGTAAACATTTACAAGTTATACTAGTTCTTGTTATCATTGCAATTAAAAATGACTACAACTCAGGAATTATGAATTCTAGTAAATAAACAGACACATTTAATAGATCTCACACACAAATATATCCGGCATGCACAAACAAAATAAACAAGATACCAGGCATGTGCTGATAATCAGTAATAGGGGCTATAAATTGCAATAGACACTATGCATATATTATAATTGTGAACAATTTGGAATATGGTCCCTACCCTTGAGGAGGCTGCCTAGATAGGCAGTATGTTTAGGCTGTGTCTATGCTCCTGAAATAAAGTCTCTCGCAGAGGTCTCACTATATGGCCAAAAGTATATAGACACCTTGTCACAAAATCTGTATGCTTTAGCATTAAGATTTCACTGAAACTAAGATGCCCAAACATAATCCAGCATGACAATGCCCTTGTGCACAAAAGGTCCATGAAGACATGGCTGGCCAAGGTTGGTGTAGAAGAACTCAAGTGGCCTGCATAGGACCCTGACCTCAACCCCACTGAAAACATTAGGCATGAACTGGAACACCGACTGCACACCAGGCCTTCTCACCAGACATCAGTGCCTGACCTCACTAATGCTCCAAAATCTAGTAGAAAGCCATCCCAGAAGAGTGGAGGCTGTTATAACAGCAATACAGCATATTAATGCCTATGATTTTGGAATGGGATGTTCAACAAACACATATGGGTGTGATGGCTCGCATACCTTTGGCCATATAGTGTGTGTGTTCATTATTTTGGTGAAATTTAAAGGGACATTTACGTGCCCATTTTGGGCACTCACATAATTCTGTTCACTATATAATAATTCCATAAAATCTTTTGTACTTACTTGAAAACCTACAAGATATACATGATATTCTATTATCTTATTATTATAATACGAAAATGTAATACCGGCACATGCCTAATTTAGAGATGAAAATACGATTCTTACAATAATAATGTATTTTTACAAAATAAAATAAAGCAATGTGTGACTCAGGAATCAAGTGTTTGGAATGATGATGTCTAAAAAATATATATATGAAAATCTATCTTTCTCTTAGGATAGACAAACGCATGCACATAAGTACATATCCACGCAACACAACCACACATGCATATAGAACACACAAAAATAACATGCGGGAAGTGGAGTCAAAAAATGGTGAGGAGCTTGATTCAAATCAATTTTATTCCACCTTCTATTCAACTGAAGAAAACAATAAATGTACATCGTTTAAACAGAATAACAAAAAGACAGGGATGAATGTTTAACATAAAAATGATGCAGTGCAAGTAGGTGTGTGTGTGAGTGTGTGCAATGGAATGCGTGTGTGTGTGCGTATGCATGTATAGCCATCTACATGTTTGGCTCATGCAGACAGTAGTGGGGGTCGGACACCCCTGGTTGTTGCCGTGGGAACATGGGATTCTCTTACTTCCAGTTCGAGTATGCGGAACTCCAGCAGCTCATTTTGGTCTTGTGTGTCTCTCACCTCGGAGCGCAAACACAGCTCGGACTGCTTCAGTAACTCTATCTATTACACACACACACACACACACACACACACACACACACACACAAGGTAGACAGTTCCATTGCATGTATTACTATAGAACATGTATATGCATGTTAGAAGAGGAAATACCTTTTCTCTTAGTTCCTGATTGATCCTAATGAGATTCTGCTTCTCCTCCACCCATTTTGAGTCCTGCATTACACACACATACACACAAACACACACTATGCATCTGTGCTCATGAGGAAACATGAAAATTTCAAAATGACCAAACATACATATCTATTCAGAGCTTATATATCACCAAAACAGACATAGATAAGTGCACAAATACACACTCAGTGGAAATAAAGTAAGCGCTAAAGGTAGTGCAGTGGCCAGAGTTTATTATGAAGCATGCAAAAGTCCATCACCATGTTTAACAAAATAATAATAATTTAAAAAAACAGCAGAAACACAAGCTAACCAATCAGAAAGCATGCACAAACCTGTATTAGCATAGACATAGACATGTATAAACTAGATGGCTAATGGGTATCATGCATGTAAGAAGTAGATCAGTGTACTGACCACCTAAACCCAACAGAACTGATTTAAATACACTGTGGCAAAATGTGATAACTAAAAACCACAAGCGCAGTGGGAGTCGGGTGTTTTCTCCAATTAGTTTTCTAATTAACTTTGTTTATCTGTAACAATTTACAGTAACTGTTTATAAGTTGGCATTATGAGATTAGACTGAATAAATAATGATTTAGAATAGCCAGTCTCTCTGGGCCTCAGTGATAAAGTATACGTGCATTAGGACTGAGCTGCCGAGCATGGAACATTACATGATTCTGTGCCAGACTGTCAGTCAGACTTGCGCCAGCACACAAACGCTGCTGCCAGACAGACAAGCAGCAAAGCCAATGAGAACAGAGCCAGACACCAGATGCCAGATGCCTCTTCTCCCCGTCCCTTTTTCTCTTTACCTGCCCCTTTTCTGCCAGGCTCCTCTCCAAGTCAGCGTTCCTCGCCTGGCAGGCGTTCAGCTCCGCCTGCAGCTGCTCCCGTGTCTGACGGACAGAGCACATAGCCAATCAGAGAGCCAGCCTATGGCAGACTGAAGACACACAGCTTCATTTGGGTTTGAGTGTAGTAGCTTAAACGTGTGGTGAAACAGGATGCTATTAAAAGGTGCTGTTTAAAGTAAAAGGGATACTTTGGCTGCTCTACTGAACTCTTGCTATAACATTTTCAGCTGAAGCACTGTTCAGATTTGCATGAAACTATTATGCATACACATAGGAACATGTTCTCTGAAAGAGGGATAGGCAGTACCTTTCATGATTACTTTTTTAAAATTCAAGAAGTGTCTCTTGTGACCAGTAAGCACTAGGGATTGTGAACCTCAGGCTTCCACACAATACAATTTTGATTCATAAGGCAACACTTAGATATTTGATGATACTAGTGAATCCACTTCCAATCCACCATGTCAACAACCATCAGGCTGTGTACAATATGATGGGTAGCAACACAAGATGGCTAAAACAGTACTTTGTTTTAATTTTTTTTTTTTTATCTGAATGTTTGGTGATTTGATTTAACCCTGCTAACAAATGAACAGACAGCGAAATAAAAGTAGACATGCTTATGCGTGCAATATGGGGAATGCTGGTCACAACTGTCTTGGGTACGAGTGGCCATGTGGGCAGTGCAATGCAGAGCGTGTGCGTATCTGTGTGATAAGATCATACCCTGCAGTGTCTCTCGGGGTCGAGAGGGCCTGTGGTCTCCTGGAGGAGAGCATACGCTCGCTGAAGTGCCTGGTATTCTCGTGTCAGCTGCCGAAAACGAAACTCCGCCTCCTCTCTGGAGAAGGCCTGACCAGTCACAGGGGGAAAAACAGCGTGTCCATACTGTATATTTGTAGAAGTTGGATGACGTAAAAAAAAATTTCATTTAAATTAAAATTTTTTTTTTTAAAAATGCTATGAAAGTTCTTGCTGACTAAAGGGTTTTCAGATGTGAAAGGAAATGAAACCCTTTTCACATAGTGAAATTTTTACTATGGATAAAAATGCCGACAAACAAAGGTTTTCTTAAGCTGCCACACAAATTTACAAGAAAACAAACACACCGTACCAAAATTGATTCTAATAACAAACAAATAATGACAGAACACAAACAGCATTAGGATTGCTGTGATGATCGGCAGCTCATATCAAAGAGACAAAAAAAAACTTAATTACTTCTTTAAAAAATATTTTTTACCCCCATTTTCTCCCAGTTTGGTAATTTTGCCAATCTCCATCCACTAGCTAGCTCTCCCCTTTCACTACCTGCCCTTTTCTTCATTCATGAGTTCACAGATGCCGACGATTGGCTAGTTTTGCTTTGATTGACAGGGGAGGGAATAACACCATCTTTCCCATACAAAAAGCCCAGGCAATTTTGCTCTCTTGGACTCCCAGGCAAATATGGCTGTAGCATCGTAGGAATTTGACTTGGTCCAACTGATGCCTATTTTTAGCAGATATACAAAATGACAAACCTTGAACGTTTAGTATTTGACTGGTAGTCACTGCAAACTCTGCACATTGTGAAATTTTCTACTTTATATAGTTTGAAAACTCCAGACATTTCTGAACTGACATATAATAATATTCACAAGTAAATTCTGATTACCCCACAAGTAAAAAGGGAGAAAACTGCATTTAAAAGTTTCATTCTGACTGTGGTGCAGGAGCATCAAAGACATTTTAAGAGCTGGTATCTGATTACAAACTGAACCGATTAGCATTATGTCCATTCGTTACAGCGAGCCAACGACAAAACGTCATATTTGCTATGTAAAAGAAGTACACCTACCTAGCAGGTCTTTAGACACCTTTAGGCAAACTGACTGCATTTACCACTGTGTTTGTTAAAGTGGCTCCTTACACAGTTATCTTGATCTTTGTAGGCAGACAGACAAGGCAAAGATTGATTGGAACCTATATAACAGCATATCCATGTCGTTTTGGTGAAATATGTTCATGTTGTCTTAAAGTAGAGGAGTCACAGTATATTATTGGCAGAAATATTTCAGAACAATTTTGACCCAAACCTGATTTTTCATCTTTTTTGCCTGTTTGCCAGAATTCAGCCGCAGCAACATACAATGGGTTTTCCCAGACTGACACACATCTAGGCTTTGCTTAGCATGGAATGCTTTAGCTGGGGTGTATATACAACCGAGTGCAAGTTTGATTACTTACCTCCTCAAGCTCCTCCTCTGGGGTGGCTGGGGTGTGGTCTGTGCGGTCTGTGTTGTATGATGTCAGAGACGATGTTTCTGAATCTATGGACTCCTCGTCAAATCCAAAATATGTCTCCACAACATGCCTCTGAGAGAGGGAGAAAGACGGAAACAGCTGAAGTTAGTAAAGTGATTGAGGAGATTGCAGAACTGGTCTCAGAGCAGCCCGGACATCATGTTCCAGTTAATGATTTTTGGGTGGTTGAATTTTTTCTGAACATTGTCAGATTCCTTCTGGTTCCTACTATGCTGCTGCATCATTGTAGGAACATTAACACAAATGTTTCCACAATGTTAGCTTCTGTATTACAGGGAAACAATGAGAAGCAAAACAACTCTGCATAATATGTTTTCAGAACATTGTAGGAATGTCATTTTAATAATATTACAGCCAGACCTTAGAAACTAACCTATATTGTGTTATATATTGTTGTCTGGGGTGCTCTTAATCGATAAAAAAGAAATTGCCTAGAGGTCAGACACAATAACAAGCACAGAACAAAATCAAACAACACACACGCACGCGCACACACACACACACACACACACACACACACACACACACACACACACGCGCACACACACACACAATGCTCTAGCACTTCTCTCTGGAGACTCCGAGAAACTGATGCACTGTGCACTCTTACCATCATGTTTGTAGGTCATCTCCTGACAGCCAGAGAAATACAGGCACACCAGTGCACACAGACAGATGAAGGACGACAGGTAAAGGACCAGCAGGACAATATCAGGCATAGTGACTCGTGTGTGTGTGTGTTTGTGTGTGTTCAGTCCAGGGTCATACAAACAACCTCTCCTGATTATCCCGAAAGTTAATTCCAAATTCCAGTCAAGCCAAGAAACATGACATCTTGATATTTGCAGTGATCTCCTTCATCGCCTGTGTGTCTCTTTTCAAATGAAGTGTATTCCTCTAGACAGATGTGTTGTTGGTGTGTGTATGTGCTTATTGGGATTGGGTTGTTGATGTTTGAGTTTAAAGTCCTCTGACTCCACCTCCTTAGCAACAGCCAGGGATGAACAAGCAAACCCCACCCAACATCACACACACACACACACACACACACACACACACACACACACACACACATCCCTCTGGTTAGGATAAGGATTGTTATTTATTTATATATTTTTCTTTCTTTTTAAAATTATTTATTATTATTTTTTAATATTTTCCCCATTTGTATGGTGCTAATTTTTTTTTTCTCATTATATCTGAGCATGGATTGTCCTTATCATTTTATTTGACTAAACCAACAAGAAAGAAAGAATGAGTCTACCAAGAAAGAAAGAATGAAAAAGAATGAAAGATTGTGAGTGAGTGAGACAGGGAGAGAAAGAGTGGGGAAAATTTGACACTGAGTTCCTAGGAGTGTAAACGTCACCTCTCCTTTCCTCTCTCTTTCTCATCATCTCCCTCGCCCACACACACACACACACACACACACAGACACACACACACACACACACACACACACACACAAACACACATACACATACACATACATACACATCCCTCGGAGGAGACAGTTGCTAAGTGACAGAGCATGGAGTGGCTGAACATACACATACACCCAACAGAGCGCAAACCACTCTCTAATCCAAGCACAACTTCCTTGGACACAATAATGCAGTACTGGACTGAGTGTGTGTGTGTGTGTGTGTGTGTGTGTGTGTGTGTGTGGCACACTGAATGATTAGATTTACTCACCTTTGGCAATTTGATATTTTTCCTCTTGTTCTTTTTGTTGAATATCAGTCTATCCCGCTCCTGAATCCAAAGAGAAACAACAGTTTTATGAAGTAATTCATTCATTTAGATTAAGACTGTATTCATAATTATGCATTAAAAACCAGCTCTTAAGCAGTTATTATTTTTTAGCTCATAAAATAAAAATGTCACCATGGAGTTGTGATTTCCAATTCATGACCTAAATAAACATGTCAGACAAGATGTTCCTATTTACAGAAATGGTTATGTGGAAAATCAAATTACCACAATGTTTCACTTGTCCTGAATTCACACAATCAGCCAAAACACGTTATATGACTGGCAATTGATTCCTTAGTTTCATAAAAGTTAAAAATAAATAAAACTTGTAGCTTAACATTGCAATGCTACAATACATATACACATATATATATATATATATATATATATATATATATATAAAAACAGATAAATAGATAGATAGATATTGTAGCATTGCAGTGTTAATACACACACACACACATATACACATACATACACATCCCTCGGAGGAGAACATTGCAGTATATATATATAGGTAGTGCAGAATCTTGATATTGTATTGTGATATTGATTTTGCACAAAATTTGACTTGGAAACATGTGTTCTGTCAACACTCCGATGCACTGATCTAAAATGGATCACAAGGTTTTGCACAAAGAATTGCAAATTATATTTGCAGTTCAAACTGAGCAGACGAGGTTTACATTAGTCAGGCTCCTTATGTGTAAATTTGCAAACAATCAAGAGCACGAGTAGGATAAGAAACGTTTTCAGAACTTTTCATGAATACCGAACGTCGTGCTCCTACAAACGAATACACCTCTTTGTATCCTGCTAGAAAATGAGACCTATTGTCAAATCAAAGTGCAAATTATGACAGAACCATACATTTTGTGTGGCTTGAAGGAAAGAGCTGGCTAATGCTAGATGCAGCTTTTCTGCTTTTTACCGTGCTTGCTGTTCAGAAGAGACATGGCATGATTACAGACTTAAAAAAAATGTAATCACATATGGTGTTGCACATCCATCTTGGTTCCTATCTTTTATGCCTATGATGACCATAATGATTTCATAATAGTTTCATAGTACTAATATCGTGACCAGCTGTCACTGATCTGAGGTAAGTGTTTGTTCTTATAGTAATATGTAAAGTTCTTACAATGAAGTCACAATATATACTTTGGGTTTTTGACTAAAGATGTAGCTGCGGACTGTGAAAATGAACAGACAGAATAAAGGAGAGGGGAGTTGTGGTGAAATCCTTAAGTAGGCCTTGATAATCAGGTAAGCATCCTAATTAACAAACAACGCTGATTACTGCACAGTAGTAATCACAATGTGAGACCAATTAATGGACACTTACACACACTCAGACACACAGATACACACACACCACAATGACCTAGTAGTGACCTCTACATGTACAACAGATTATTAATGCTGTATGAGACAATGTCTGGTGTTCATTAAATTAGATCAAAATCACTCCACAAATAATGAGTCATTCAGGCAAAATTCAAGTACTTTCAAATGACTCACACACATCTCTATTGTGTGTGTGGTAGTAGTAGTAGTAGTAGTAGTAGTAATAATGGTACTAGACCTGAGTGAGCTCCTCAATGACATTGCGCTGTTCACTGACTTGTAGCCGCAGAAACTCCACCTCCTGCTCCTCGTGGGCGTGGCTTAGGTCTGTCAGAGAGCTGGTCCTCTTCAGCACTGCTTGCTGGGAGTCCAAAATTGTCTTCTCCTTCTGAGAAAATCCCAGAGAAGTAGTGGTTTGAAGTGTGCCCATGTGTAAATAAGTAATGTGCAAATGTGTGTGTGCGTGTGTGTGCTTGTGTGTTTGTCACCTACTAATTCAGCGTTCTCAAGGCTAAGGGATTTTAGTTTGTCCTCCATGCGCTGCAGGGTCTGCAGGAGCTCTTCATTCTTTTTACTTATCCGTCTGTTCTTCTCTAACAGTGGTTTCATTTGTCCATCTGTCTCCCGCACACGCTTTAACTGAGAGAGGGAGAGCAGGTGGGACAGAGAGGCTGTTACATTCTTCGCCAGCCTTGATCACTCTCGTCATCCAGCGGGCACGTCAAGCACTTAAGGAGCATTGTGAGGTCACATACATGTCTGTGCATTAGGAAATGAATTTCACTGTTTGAAAACTATTTAAATTTTGATAACACTAACAGATTGCCATGTCGTATGTTGTAGTCAACTAGCGCGAGTCAAACACGTTACTTAAACTTTCACCTGATGAAGGAAAAGGGCCCTAAATAAATACGTCATTTATGGCATCCTTTATGCCACATATTTAGTCTTGGCCACTTCCCACCCACCAGCCATCTCTCCAGATAATGTGACAGCTACCAAACAGGTGAAGCAGTGAAGCAAAGCCAACTGCATTTTTCTGTTCATGCTGAGTCAAAGGCCACACACAGAGGAAAGCACTATCCACCCTCTTCCACGTACATGAGCTCACAGCCACCCATGATTGATTATTGTTGCTGTGACTGACAGCAGAAAGAGTATGCCATCCGTCCCACCCAGAGAGCACAGGCAATTTTGCTAGCTGTGGATGGCTGCGGCATCATCGGGATTTGAACTCCCGATCTCTGATCGATAGGCCAAATGCTTTTAAATGCTTATTAATTCTTTTATTATTATTAATTTTTAATTAATACTTCTAACTCTCTGTGCTTATACTTCTAACTCTCTATGCTGCTATAATATGTTCATTTCCCCTTGGAAGGAATAAAGTTATCTATTTATTTATCTTACAAAGGCCCTAAAAGTAATATTACATATAAAACAAGTAGGTATTTGTTTTCTGTGCCTGATTCTCAAGTATCATCTATTGAGTATATGTTCAAGAAATGGTAAATCTAGTCATATCACAGTGCTGTTCAACTCTCTAATCTGACTGCTCAGACAATAATGGCAGCTGTAAGGCAAATCACAGGTTTATATTGTTTATATATGTTATAATGTGGTCATTCTAATATGTTATCACGTCTATAGTAACGGCTAATTTACAGAGAGTCTCCACCTAAACCAAGTTTAATAATAAACAGATTTAAAAGCATGTTATTTAACAGAGAAAAATGCAAAGATGTTTTCTGTGAGGAGATGCTTATTTGGGGTTTTTGGAAGGAATCTCCAGTGTTAATGCTTTGAATTAAAGCTGTAACTCTAAGTCTTCCACAATGGGAATGTCCATAGGCTACAGTTTTGTCTTATTAACTTCATGAAAAGTGAGAGGATGACTCAATAAGTTGTTTCATAGGTAAATCACTAAAAATATAAAAACGTTAATGAAATATTATACCCCC
Organism: Pangasius djambal; assembly: GCA_022985145.1. Classification (NCBI taxonomy): domain Eukaryota; kingdom Metazoa; phylum Chordata; class Actinopteri; order Siluriformes; family Pangasiidae; genus Pangasius; species Pangasius djambal. Next base: position 6,911,548 of record CM040981.1, on the reverse strand, counting down.
TCATGATTTTTTTTGGATTAGGTAAGCGAAACAACTTCCCTGGTTTATGCAATATGAACACATAGTGTAGCACTGTGCTCATTAATATTTAAGTGAAATAAAATACTAAAACTTCTCAGTAATAAAAGTGTAATTGCAATGTTAATGATTGTGTGCGTATGTGTATATAAGCGTGCACGTGAACAATCTGTGTATATGTACCAGTTCAGTCCTCTCATCTGACAGCAGCGTGTTTCTGTCCTCCAGTTTCCTAATGACAGCCTGCAGCTCAGCGATCTTAAGCTGGAATCTGCGAGTGTCCCTCTCATCTACTTCCTACACACATTCACACACACACACACACAACACACACACACATATCCACAGATTATACATACACCCACACATACAGCAGAGAAAGCTTAGCCAGAAATCATACCTCAAAACATCATAATGTGAATCCTGTCATTTTAGTTACAGAACAACTTGTTCTATACAGGTGTGTGTGTGTGTATGTGTGTGTTTGTGTGTGACCTGGTTACACGAGGAGTCTGTGTTCTCTCCAAGGGCAGGAGCCACCTCTCTCTTTGGGCTACCATGGTGCCGCTCGGCCTCCTCTTTCTGTAGGAGTAGGCGCTGAGTCTGACCCGCTTGCACACCCAGCTCCTTTTCCAAAGTCTGTACAACACGGTCCCTCCCCCGCAGCTCCTCCATCTAACACGCACACACACACACACACACACACACACACCAATACGCATGGGCATGTACACACACCAAATATGCATGTAATATGAAGGTATAAATCTGACCATGTAGAAGTCCTCTAGAATAAATAGTTTTAAGGTTCTATTCTTTACATAATGTGCAGGAAAAACAGGTTATAATACCAGTGCACTATTATCTTAAAATTAATTTAAATATATTCAACCTGTTAACATACAGTAATTGAGTTTTCAGTGACTCTCATGCCTTGTAATTTTTTTTCTAACAAGGACCAGGATTCTGCAAATGTCTAGGCTGATCAACCAAACCTCTAGTAAGGGGAAAATTAGGAAAATTAATTTTTATTCCCGAACCATTCCTTTAGTAGTTAATTTTCAAATTCATCAGGGGTTACACTGCCCTCCAAAAGTTTGGAAACGCCTGAACAAAATAGGGTTTTTGGGCAATATCAGCATAAATCCTCTTTAGTTAGTGACCATTTTGCATTGATAATAAGGGACAACACAAACTATGAAAACATATTTTATTAAATAAAAAGTTTATGAACATAAACATGAACATAACATAGAAAAATACTCAAATTTTGGA
>CM040981.1:6898610-6910155 GCA_022985145.1 Pangasius djambal | reverse complement strand
AATCATCTTTGGGCAATCCTCCAGGAGGCTTGGAGTAATATATCAAGTCAATGTTTGAATAAACTGACTGCTCGGATGCCTAGTGTTGTCCCTTATTATCAATGCAAAATGGCCACTAACTAAAGAGGATTTATGCTGATATTGCCCAAAAACCCTATTTTGTTCAGGCGTTTCCAAACTTTTGGAGGGCAGTGTATATTCTTACTTTCACACTTCAACATTTTCCTTTTAACCCATTATCCATCCTTCATTTCACGGCTCACCAGTCTGCGGACTTCCTTCTCGCTGTCACGTTTGATCCTCTGGATCGCCTCCTGATGGGCCTGATGTGCTGCTCTGAGATCAGCTGCTTTGGCTTTATCAGCCTGCACAGCATTGGTCAGCGCTTCCTCAGCCTGTCTGCGTGCTGCCTTGGCCTCTTGCAGCTCCTGTGTCAGTTTAAGTCTCTCAGCCTCATATATCCTGCGCGCCTCCTCGCGTGCCTCCTCCCTCAACTCTGCGGCACCGTTGCCATTGCGCAGCATATTCACCAGGCTCTGCAGGCGCCCAAGCTCAGAGTGGCGCAAGCGGGCAGCACGGGCTAACTCAGCCTCATGCTGCCGGCTCAGAGAGTCACGCACAGCTGCTACCTCACGCTGCTTCTCCTCTCGTAGCTTCACCCGCAGCTCGGTCTGCGCAACTGCATGCCTGTGCTGCTCAGCGTCCCGCTGCGCCCGCAGCTCCTGCAGCCGCTCGCGCAGCTTACACACCTACACAGGGGGAGTAAGAGGGGTGTATGAATGTGTGTGAAACTGATCAACAGGATTCCAAAAAAAGGCCACAAAAGGTAACCCTTAAAATTGACAGGCCATTTTTAACACTGTTTTATCAATTTCTTAATACAATTTCTTAATTTTATAACATTTAATCAGAACAGCTCACGAACAACATAGAACAGGAGAGTGATGGGGGATAAAAAGACTATTTTACCCCTAAACATGCTAATGTTACTAAAAAAAGGGTTGATTAACACTGCCTACAATAAATAAAAACCAATGTCAACTAGCATTAACCCTCATTAACATTTGGTGAAAACACATTAGACCAACAAAGAGGACTAGTCTTTTTAAACGTAGCGTGTATATTCATGTTCTTACAAAAGAGCTAGTCATATGAACCAGACTTCTAGGTGGAGACTTGGTTAAAATTGACTGTTGTATGTGGAGGAGAAGTGCTTATTGAAAGAAAAATAGATGTCAATTATCTGCCCTAATACATAACATGTTATGTAAGGAATAAAACACAGCAGGCATGCTGTTATAGGAAAATAATCAAAGGCAGGATGGTGTGATGTGGGGGAGTTACTGTTGCCACCCCAAAGTTGATTATTTTCCAATAACAGCACGTCAAGGAGTGTTTTATTCGTCTTGCACCCTTCTTTGCGAATTGCAAACTGTTACATTTTTTTCATTCATGAAAGAACATCATATTTCTTATCCATCTAGAGTTACATTTCGTTTTTGTTATCGCTTACATTAGAGCAGCTATAAACAATTAGTTAATAAGTCAGAAAAAATGCAGCTTGTTACCAAGAAACTATTCCTTTGTCCTGAACACTTTCTTCTGTGGCAAACTTAAAGGAACAGCTTTACCTATAACTGTTATAAAGTGCTGACACTGGAGACTCCTTCCATAAATCTCCTCATAGGAAAATTCAACATATCAACAATTAGAGTTTTTTCTTTGTTAAATAACATGATTAATCCACATATTATTAAGCTTAGGTTATGTGAAGTGTCTGCCCTGTGAATTAGCTGTGACTAATTCAGAAACAATAACATATTAGAACAAGAGAATTAATATAAACCCATGATTTGTCTTACAGCTGGCACTACTGTCAGAGCTGCTGTTATAGAAAACTGGATCTTCCCACCAATCAGATTGGAGAATTCAACAGCACTATGGTATAATTCTGATTATTACAGATGTCCATCCATCTCCAGAACTCATGAGGCAGATATAATAAATACATGCACTTCCTGATCTTATATATGAATTAGCTTTTTGAAAGTGCAAACAAGTGTGAGAAAGAGTTAGCATTATAATCTGCAAGTGCTGTTCAGTAATTTTACGCTCTTTGTAAACCACACGATTTTGGAGTAGCGGTTCTTAGTTCAGTTCATTACCAGCCTTAATATGTGTGTTAGAGAAGGAAAACCATCAACTCCAGCCATGGGGTATGCCATAAAAAGGGATTAACTCTGGCTTGAATCTTGCAATATTACTTAATGCAAATAGCCAAATTTACCAACCTTTTAATTTAGAATATTACTCAGCTGATACATATCCAAGTGCACCTTTTTTTTTTTTACAACTCATTCATCTGTTTTTGGCTCCTGTTAAATTATAATATATCTGAGCATCCTGTTAACATGTTAGTTGTTTGTACATTTTTTGGTAACTGTTGTGAGCTCATGGACAATTGAGTTAATTGAGTCTTAAACATATTGACACAGCACACTCCTCTAAGCATTAAACGAGTGCTGTAATCGAGATCACCACAATACCGGGACTAGTCGAGATCGAGTCTTTAGGGGGCTGAGGCCAAGTCAAGATCCAAATGAAAGTGAGACTGATTCAAGATGGAGAGTGAAATCCGTCAAACCCCTTTTGAGGCCAAGCTTTTACTTCAACTAGTTGGCTTCATTCATGCACTTTTTGTAAAAGATAGCATGCAAAAAGAAAAGGCTTTTTTTTTACGAACTCAAGACCATATTTAGTGAGACTAATGCTCAAGACTGAGTGCAAATGTCAATAAGTTCAAGACAATTCCAAGTCACTACAGAAAATAATGTCAAGATTGGACATTGACATTTTTTTTTAAATATAATACTGAAGAATTATAGAATTAGATACATTAGATAAATAGAATTATAGACTACCTTTGCCCTCTCCTGCTGCAGCTCATTTTGTACATCACTTAGTTTGGCCTTGAGCTCCTCATTGGCTGCCTGTAGAGACTCCGTCTCCTGTTTCCCCCGGCTCTTTTTAGGAGGTGGGGCTGAATTAGGCGTACTCGCAGACATCCTCTCCACTCTTCAACTCTCTGGTGGTCCTCTAGTCTGATTCCAGGTGTCTTCTCCTCTCACACAAAACGACTGCTGCCTATGGGGATGGACCAGACTGCCGTCATCATCTTCTTTTTCATCATCATCATCAGAGCAGAGGTGCCTTTCAGCCTGAAAATAAAGATAGACAGAACTTGTGAGTGTAAGCAGAAATCAGGGCTGTGCAGACTGAGGGCGTCCTCTAATAATACAAAAATAACCAGACCCACCCGAGAGAAAGAAATGTTTGTGTGTGTGCAGATATTTGGTGTACATGCAGTCAAGTCCATAATTATTGGCACCCAAAGCATTACACAATGGAGCAGCATACAACATTACACAATTTGCACTCAAATAATTTGGAAAGAGATGATTTACTTACAAAATATATTAATAAGAGGGAAAATGTGTTAAAAATGCTTTCAGTCTTTGAAGATGAACCATATTTGTTGGCCAGGGAGGCAAATAAGTTCCCAAAAAACAGTTTCAGAATAGGACAGGCTGCTTGGATATGCAATGAATTGTTTAAGCTAACACTAGCTTGCTATTTAGGTACCCTACAGTGTAGTTTTACAAGTCAGACACTGAGTATCGAATGCTGAGACTACAGTAAACAGCATAGTTCCCAGCTTGTTGCACACAAAAACACTGGTCAAAAAACATTGTTGCCCTTCTGCCAGGAGGTTAAGGCTTGGCTATTGAGATATAGAATGATGGTTGAGGAAACATAAAATCAATGACTTGTCCAGATTTGAACCCTTCTGAAAAATGAGATCTGAATTGCAAAGTGCTCTTAGGTTCTTCACCAAATATCACTGCAAACTACTTAAGATTAATTAATATATTTTAAGATTAAAATGTAAATAAACCTAACGCAACAAATCATTCATTTCATGTCTTATTCATTTTGGCTCATTTTTATGAAGGGGAACAATTATCCTCAAGTTGTTTCTAGCACCATGTCTTTGTGTTCATTCAAACCTTTTACATTCAGTCTCCTTGTTTTTTGTGTCAAACTGTAACACTGAAACATGAAATTATCCTTTGTCTTTCCTTTATCTTACTGCTACAATAATGTAACAAATTACAATATTTGCAAATTTTCTGCTTACAGCCTGGGCTGGCATTTCAGACAGATTTTTTTTTTCTCCTGGTAATTCAATGATGGTCTAGTCACTCCATCTAGTGGAGATTGTGTCCAAAATCTCACCATTCAAAATGCATGCTAGTTTTCCAGCACGCTGAGCTGCTTATATCTGCAAATAGACTTCAAGGAAATGACCAATGGAATATCATAGTAAGAGAGAGAGCTCTTTGTAGAAGAAGTAGTACCATAGCAAGAAGAGCATGTTTAGTGAACTGGATTAACATCAGCCTTAAACGGATCTGCTACATAACTGTTAAAAGGAACTGTAGAGTTTTATTTTGCAGGAAGTGTGGCCCACCGCATTTTTCCAATTGTTTCAAAGAAACAAGAACAAAACCATAGAATGCTATTAAAGTCAAAGACCGAGCAGTAGATCAAACACACACATTTGCTCGCAGGATGTCAAATAAAGTTTAGTGTCATTAAGAAGTCTTTGAATATTTATGGGGATAAAACTACCAGTTACATGTGGCACACAAACACACTCATATGCACACACACTGGTTAAAAAAAAAAAAAAGTTTCAAAAGAGCCAGGATATTCAAGTCAACTGAATGAGCTTATGCAAATGAGATTAATGTGACTCTTTGCAAAGGAGAGTGAATAAAGCCTGATCACATTCTCCTGCAAAAATGAATCTGAAAATGTGTAAGAAATCCAAAGCAAGCACAGATAACTGTTAGAAAATGTTAGATAAACTGTTAGAAAAAAAATAAAAATAAAAAATAAAGGTGAATTTGAATGCAGCCTTACTGGTATGGTAAGTGAAATCCATAATCTGCACACCCTTGTTTCTTCTCAAACACACAGTGACACATACACAACTGATGAACCCAAAGTGAACAGCTGTCTAGTATTTTGTGAGCTCCACCCTCAGGACACACATAAAACCTATCAGGCAGGTAGTCACAAGGAAGCGGGGTAGTAGGAGCATGTGGGTGTGTGTGAGAGACAATACTACTGCACAACTAAATTTAACATTCCTGCCGACCTTTGAGACTTAATAACTCCGGTACCTTAAGTGGTCATATAACCCATATATGCACTTTATCTTTAATGACTGCGGTTGAATAAAATGAAGCAGTAAAGATAAATGTGACTCAGGAGCAATTATCTGTTTCACACACAAATGCAGTGTTGTATTTTAAGACCTTTTACAATATTGTCACATATAGGACCAGGCAATATGACAATAAAAATATTGATATTGTGATAAATTATGCCATAGTACATAATTGGTATTGTGGTACCTTTTTTCTGACATTTTATATTTTTGAATAACAGTTACAAGCTCTGAATTGAAGCAGCTGATTAGATGTTAAAAGTTTGTAATAAACTATGAATAATGTACAGAATTTATTTTCCTGCTTTTCCAGCATTAAATTATTTAATTTTGTAGCTGTTAAAGAAACATATTGTGTATCACAGAATAGTTTTCAAGTATCATTAGATTATATTTTGTCATACTGCACAACTCTGCACATGCATTATCTATGATGAGGTTTATTCAAATATGTGCACCCTGTTCATTGAGAACATTGTAAATATGGTATGAGATCTTTGTGACAGTCAGGAATGCTTACAGTAATATACAATGTTTACGCTCTTACTAGCCTGATGATCATGTGACTCAGAGGCTTCCAGACACAGTACAATCAATCCTAATCTAAGAGTGAGGATTCATTTCTAAACATGCTCCAGAGGATGTGAGCTTCTTAGTATGGAAGGATCAGCTGACAAACTCTTTCCATTGACTTCTATTCACTTCACATTGTTCAATTGGTTTTAGTGCTCGTCTAGAGAAATAGGATATTTCTTTATTTGATCCACACCTTGACTATCCCTTCATACTGCAGCTTTGAAATAAGTATGAAATAAAATATGGCAGAGTGTGCAGTTATAGGAAAATAATGAACAACAGAGTAATGTGATGCAGCATGACATGCAGCCGAGTTACTCTTATCATCCTGAATTTCCAATAACAGCATTTCTCTAAGGGTTTTATTCCACTTATAACACAACAAATTTCCATTGATTACACTGTAATTAATTAAAGAACAATGTTGTACTTTTTAACCATTTATAGTTAGATTTAAGGTGGTGAAACATCCCTGATGCATGTTCCTGTTATAATTTACTTACGAGCTTTTTTCCTAACTTAAAGTTAAAAAACCAAAAGAATCCAGCTTCTCATGTTACAGAGAAACTGCAAAGCCCTCTGTCCTGTAGATTTTCAAAAAATGTAAAGTTACAGCTTGACACTTGAGTGGTCAGGGACTAAGAGTATCATTAGTCAAAAAATATATAATTTAAAGTATATATATATATATATATATATATATATATATATATATATATATATATATATATATATATATATATATACACTTTATAAAGTATATATAAACTATAAACATGCAACTTAAAGACCTTTGAAGCAGCTCCATTAGATACTGCACGTGAGGTGTGATTTATCATCAACAGTAAACAGTGAACTACAGCAATTTATCATAAAAATATGAGGAAATGTTTTATATATTCAATGTCAAAATGACTTGACACAGGTCTACGCAGAGAATGTGTTTTTTTTGTGTTGCGAGCTGAATATCGGAATGATCTTCCTCGATATCCATCACACAAGAGACCTGTGATATGACTGGCTTCACCTCATAAAGTCTTGTCCAGTGTTATTTTTCACTGTCCTCATGAGGACCTAAATACATTTCCAAGTAACATGTCCAAACACATTCCAATTAACACACTGCCTCCAAATATAAAATCTGGGGGGAAAAAGTCCATGTTTTTTAAAATGTCACAGGTACAAATAGGCTCTCCATTCACATACTGTACATTGTGAGGGCTAAACAAGCACAAACATACTATATTACAGATTCTGAGTGTAGGCATAACATACACGTTTAAAAAATAATAACGTTTCTGGCCCGGTATTTAATTTAGTCTGCATCCTTTGTCCACCTAAGTGTAGTCATCTCTGTATGAAAGGAAGCACTGTCCCAGATCATCAGCAATAGTTCAAGTGGGTTTATTGTCATTTCAACTATATACAGCTGGTATGGTACACAGTGAAACGAAACAATGTTCCTCCAGGACCACGGTGCTACATAAAAACAACACAGAGCTACATGAGACTACACAGAACTAAATAAAGCTGCAAAGACATACACAGGACTACATAAAGTGCACAAGTGGAAACGTGTGCAAACTGTGCAAGACAGTACAACAATTAAGAATAAGAGTAAGAGTAAGATATTCCTTTATTTACTAAACAGGACAATAGGCACAGTAAAGAACAGTGCAGCAGCAACCAGTACACAATTCTTGTGTGGAATAAGGTGCCAAGAGATATTTCAATATAATAATAAATGCTAATAATAAATAATAAATGCACTAATTTGAAAGGCCTTATTATCCACAATTGCAAACCAGGACAGACTGGCTGAACAAACCAAAAAAGCAGCATAAACAATGCAATGCATGTCTGTATAAATAAATAGCACATTTGGTTCAAAAGGCAAGAATAATGAGCTGGAACTTATGAGATATGCTACAGTGTAAAAGTACAATCCAGTATGAGTTTTAGGCCATCTACTACTGGTATCCAGAGCTTCCCGATCCTAGTCCCTAGTAACTTGCAGCATAACCTTTGATCCACAATGATTCAGTTTATTAGCATTCTACAGTCTGAATTACCTGGCTAGATGTGTTTTGGAGTTCATTCATTCGTTCATTCATTCATCTTCACGAACTGCTTTTTCCTGGTCATGGTCATGTTGGACCTGGAGTCTATCCCAGGAACACTGGATGTGAGGTTGAAATACACCCTGGATGGCATGCCAGTCCCCCACAGGGCACCATGCACACACATTCAACATTCGTTCTCACTTACGGTCATTTTAGTGTAAACAATCCACCTACATGCATGTTTTTGGGAGGTAGGAGGAACACAGAGAATCCTGCACAGACACGGGTTAAACATGCAAAGCTCCATATAGACAGTAACTTGAGCTCAGGATCGAACCATTGACCCTGGGGCTGTGAGGTTGTACAGCTACCCACTGCAGTTAGAACAGGAAAAAAAAAAAAAAAAAAAAAAAAAAACTTGATTGGGAACCTCAATGACATACCACTATTCTTCTTCCAGGCTATTCCTAACTCCAGACCTGGCAGTTTTTATCTATTCCAACACAGCTGATGATCATCATCATCATCAACTCAATATCAAGCCCTGCATGAACTGGATCAGGTGCAGTAATGAAGATCGAAACACAAGCAGAGAGAAGCAGAACCACACCCCACAGCTACTCCTACAGAACATCCTAGGCTCACAAACCACTCCAGACCATTATTTGTCCTGAAATGCACGGAACACGAGACTCAGGAATCCTAAACTAATCAAACAGGGCCTGAACGCGGCAGGGATGTGTCAGATGAAATCTCAAAAGAAAGATGGAGATCCGTTACATAGCCTGGATCACTGCAGCTGGGAAGAGTGCAGTTTGCAAAGCAGACACTTACAGTACTGGAAGCTCAGTACATCAGCTGATGCTCCACACTGAAAGATGCAGCGGCCTTGTCGAGGAAAATTCTGCTGAAATTGAGGCTGAAGTCGAGCAGAGGCGGCAGGCAGGGATGCCAGATTGGGTCAAAATCATGATTTCTATTATATTACCAATTAGAGAAATTATGTCTACTGTAAATGATCTCTAACAAAGAGGACCATTTTTTCCCCAAAGCTATGTGGTCAAAAAAAATTGCCTAGTGTGGAGGGAAACCGCCCAATCTGGCAACAGTGCAAAAGCGCGAGCTTAGAGCAGCAGAATCGATACAGCAGTGTATGAGGCACGCCCGGTTGTATTACAATTTAAGGGGGGAAAAAACGCTGCACTCGCAATAACATGCAATAACTTGATCAGCCCGATGACGTGATGACGTCTGCCTTATAAAAACAATAATGTATATTTGTTGTTATTATTATTACAAATAACCGCATCAAGCGCACGCGGCCAACGGAACTTGGACGCGGTGCAGATGCTATTAATGAACCTCGGCTACGTCTCAAACGCCAGCCGAACTGAATAGTCACCAATTTGCAAAGCGAGATACCTTAGACCGGTGTGTCTCGCGCTGATGAGACGAGCGAGCCGACCTCGCCGCGCGCAGGTTTGCCGGTGATGATCAGTGCAGGCTGGCGGTGTGTGGTGATCTTTACGAAGATGTCTTTCACTGCAGGCCGGATATATCCGAAGACACATGCAAGAGGAGATAATACACACCGGGCTGCTTCACTCGCCGGGCGCGAGAACGTTTTTCCCCGCCCACCGACAACGACGTCATCCACACCGGGAACCTTTCCTGCATAAACCGGGGAGCAACAGAGACAAGCGCGACCAGGACCACAGCGTGCTGAATGGAGAGAAAGCAACACTGCAGTGAGAGCATGAATGGACCACATGTGCAGCACAGCATGGTCTCTGCCACCCTTGAAAGAAGTCACCCCAAACTGCCTCAGTTAGCCCATGCTGCATTTAAATGGGAGTGTAGTAGGTTTTTTTGACCACATACGTATTTAGGCACAGGGTGGCACTGGGTGGCATAGTGGGTAGCGCTGCTACCTTACAGCTCCAAGATCCCTGGTTCGTTCTTGAACTACAGTATCTGTATGGAATGTCGGATGTTGTCCTGTGTCAGTGTGGGATTCCTCCACGTTCTCTGGTTTCCTCCCGCCTCCCACAAACATGCCAGTAGGTGAACTGGTGACTCTAAATGATCTCTAAATGTGTGTGTGTATCTCATCCAGGGTGTATTCCTGCCTCATGTCCATTTTTCCCAGGATGGGCTCTGGATTCATCATGTCCCTGACCAGAATAATGTGGTCACTGAAGACGAATAAATTACATGGCGATCCATTTTACAACAAGGAAGATATCATATGTTCTGCAAATTCACCCTTCCCAAGTCCTACACATATTTCCATGGTGCCAGTCTTTATTGTGACATGTGACCACCACATGTCTAAAAACCTGGACACGCCACTGTGACGCAGTAGTGTTCACGTGATTAGTCACCTTAAGATAGAAAGGGAGGCAGAGAAAGAGAGACTTCATTACTGTGGAAAATCAGCCTCAGAAATACTACCGAAGTACTATGACTATGACCCAGATTCTTTTATCCATGCCACACACACAGCACACACACACACACACACACACACACACGCTCACTCACTACGACTCCCCTGGTGTAACCATATGTCTGAGTGAAGCTGAACACAGACATTACAGCATGCTTTATTAGCACCACATGCAGGATACAACTGGCTAAGCACACACACACACACACACACACCACATCCTCGCTATCACCAAACATAAAAGCTAGACATAGAATAGTAGCTCTCATCATGAAAACACTCACTCACTCATAATTTTCTTGTTTTTTTCCATTACATAAGAACTATTTCTTTTCACTATTCTTGAACATATTATCTAAAATCTTGAGTTACTCGACAAAGCCGGTAAGCCTGTGACAAGTGTGTGTGTGTGTGTGTATATGCACCTTAAAATGGACCTACTGTTCAGTAAAACCCTGCTACAATTAAGCGTCAAATGAGCTTAAGACATAATCATTCCCTTCTTCCATTTCTCTCTCTCTCTCTCTCTCTCTCTCTGTCATAAGCATAAACCCAGCCAGTAACTGAGTGGTTTTGAGACTAAATAATGCATTAGCTTGAGCAAACACATGGACTGAAAGACTGCCTGCAGGGTGGGGCAAGGCAATTTGTTGGCTCAAATACATTTTTGAGTGGAATGACTGAGTAAGGGAAAGCCAACGCTCTAGCTTATGTAATAAACGATGAAGACAATTATCCCACACTACACTAGTCTCAACAGTAAAGAGTTAATCTTATTCATACAGTTGCCATGGTAATACCATGACATTGTACCGTTCAGTGTGTTGAGGCCTCCCTGGATCAATTTCCACTTTAACTGCAAGTGTTATACTTACAACACACATCTTTAACAAGACATACACACCACAACAAGGAGGAAATATGCTATATGGCCAAAAGTTTGTGGACACCTGACCATCACACCCGTACGTGCTTGTTGAACATCCCATTCCAGATTTTAGTTCCCCCTTTGCTGTTAAAATAACCTCCACTCTTCTGGGAAGGCTTTCCACTAGATTTTGGAGTGTGGCTGTTGGGATTTCTGTCCATGCAGCTACAAGAGCATTAGTGAAGTCACTGATGCTGAGCGAGGAGGCCTGGGCCTCAGTCAGCCTGGAGACA
>CM040981.1:6813610-6893610 GCA_022985145.1 Pangasius djambal | reverse complement strand
TTTTAGAGTTTGAGAGCTTGTTAAAGAGCAGGGATCTGTGCTGGATTCTGGTCAGCAAGTAGAGAAAATTCAACTGCACACTTGTTAAGGTTGAGCAACGAGCAGCTATTAATGTATTGCTTCCAGAAACAAGAACTTGAGCAACACTAAAAGAAGAACAGCAAACATAAATCATTTCCTTTTTTTTTTTTTTCCACAATTTCCAAATTAAGCTACAAAACATAAGGAGGACAGTTAGGTGAAGGAAATTTGGAAATAGAACTCAGAGAGGGTCATGGAGAAATAGGAAGTTACTACTCAGTGGTATTGTGTATTGGGGGAAAAAAGTAATTTTTTTCCCCTTTCATATGTATTTATTTCTTATGTATTTCTTTTATTAGACATGGACTCATTTCCTCCCGGATCTCCACCTTCTTCTCCTACCGATTCCATCTCTCTAGCATCTCTTGTGTCTGGACACACCTCTCGCACAGTTTCCTCCTTTTCAACACCAGGCCCTTCCTCTCGGGTGTCTCCTCCCTCTCATCCAGCCTCACAAACAGGTCGCTCTCAGCTAAACGCAGCTAGCGATGTGTCTGAAGGCAGGCCCACTGCTGGATCTTCGTCTCCTGCAGGTAGAGGTGCACTCGCAGCACACATTCTTTCAGTTTTGTAGTTTCTGGATCTCAGTGGAAAACCTTTTATACACCTAGAAGATAGACCTGAATATGAGACAAGTCATCAACTTGTCTCCATTGTAAAATTTTTACATTATGGTTTGGCCAATCACCACATGTATGGTCACATGCACGAGCATATGCAAAAAGGACATTTAAATCAGGACACAAAGCTAGACCTCACTCTCACACACTCCTTGTTCCTGTATAATAAAACAGGACTGAAGTGTACACTATACACTGCACACTGATGACATGATGATGTGTTTGACAACAGGCAAGGAGCTTACCAGCTTTTTAAAAGATAACCCATTGTAGGAAACGGAGCATGTATGGTGTGATAATGTTAAATGTTAAATGTGTGTCTGCTGTTTTGTCCATCTATTCTCCTAGGAGACATTCCAGAGGAGCTGGACATAGAGGAACTTAAGCAAAGGGCTAAGAATGGAGATTCCAGAGCACAGACTGAGGTCAGAATAACACACATGCAGATAGGCACATGCACATTCACATATGTAAAATACGGATCCACACAAAATGAGAGTAAGGTGCTTATTAATTGTACTAGTTCTGACGTGACGTGAGCTATACTTAAATAGTCATCAGAAGGGCATCTGTTGGATAACAGCGATTTGAGAGGCTGCAGTTAATAAATTGACCTTTTTTGGCAGGTTGGCAGGTATTACTTGCGACTGTCTGAGCATGAGGATGAAGAAATGAATGGTGTCACAGCAGTAACCTGGCTTTTACAAGCAGCAAAAAATGGAAGGAGGGATGCCGTGAAACTTCTGCAGTTTTGCTTGCATGAAAGAAAAGGTACAAGGAATACCACATATATGTAGTGTCCAGGGAAAATGCTTTACATGTAAGGGTTTGGAAACTACAGGTTTTCTAGCTGCAAGGTTTATATTATTGTGCTCGTTCCACAAATAGCATCAGGAAATGCTTTTACTGATAAGTAATCACACCATCCCATTTGTGAACAACATGCCCCGTCATGTTTTTATGTCTACGTCTGACTTTTTGTACCAACTTTTATTCATAGACTATAGGCATTTTACAGCCACATCTTTTAAGCTGGCTTCTTATCTACCTAACATGATCTTTGCAGAAAGCCTAGAAACTTTTAGAAAGAATAAGAACATTTCTACATTGGTTTGCTAAATATATATTTATGTTTTCTTCGGGAAGAGGTGTCAAATTATGTTAGCGAGAGAGAAAAAAATTGGTCAAAACTGTTTTTCATCTTTCGGCTGTTTTTATTAGAATTCTGCCACGTTGAAATCGTTCCAATTGACATGTTTTCCCAGACTGCTATAAATATTATATATTCACCATACACTTTAATAGGAACACCTGCGCACCTGCTCATTTATGCAGTTATCCAATCAGCCAATCATGTGGCAGCAGCACAATGCATACAATTATGAAGATAAAGGTGAAGAGTTTCAGTTAATGTTCACATCAAACATCAGAATGGGGAGAAAAATGTGAACAGTTGAAGGTTAGAAGAAAAATCACCTGCCCTTTTTTCAGTCTTCAGCTGTCTAGTTTCATTGACTCTGTGCCCATAATAGTCTCAGATTCTTGTTCTTGGCTGACAGGAGTGGAACCTGATGTGGTCTTCTGCTGTTGTAGCCCATCCACCTCAAGGGTTGATGTGCTTTCATAGATGCTTTTCTGTTCACCACAGTTGTAAAGAGTGCTTATTTGAGTTACTATAGACTTCTTGTCAGCTCAAACCAGTCTGGTCATTCTCCTTTGACCTCTCTCATCAACAAGGTGTTTCAGTCTGCAGACCCTCTGCTCACAGTATGTTTTTTGTTTTTCACACCATTCTGTGTAAACTCTAGAGACTGTTGTGTGTGAAAATCCCAGGAGATCAGCAGTTTCTGAAATACTTGAACCAGCTCATCTGGCACCAACAACGATGCCACAGTTAAAGTCACAGAGATCACATTATTCCCCATTCTGATGTTTGGTGTGAACATTAACTGATTCTCTTGACCTGTATCTGCATGAGTTTATGCACTGTGCTACTGCCACATGATTGGCTCATTGCATAAATGAGCAGGTGTACAGGTGTTCCTGTTAAAGTGGATGGTGAGTGTATAAGTCAGTCCTTCAGCACTTGTTTGTATAGTTGTTTAGGATTATGCACTGAAAAATGTATCTGTTTTGAAGGCATCACAGCTGAAAATAGACAGGAGGTGTGTACCTTGGCATCTGAGTCACGTTTTGAACGTACTGTGAGGAAAGCGGCTCTGTGTATGTACTGGAAACTCAATCCAAACAGAAAAAGAAAGGTGACTACCTCGGAACTACTGGAAAACATTAGCCACTACAACTCTGAAACAGGTAAACATATACATGGCAATGGAGTTCTAGATGTGGCAGGTGTCCTGTAATAATAATTCTATACTTAGGGTGATTAATATCCTTTCTTCTCCTCTAGATGGTGCCCCAAACAGCATACTTTCGAGTCCAGCTCAGAAACAGAGAAAGGTCTTAGAACGCCTTGTCTCCAGCAATGGTATGACTGCAAACTGTGTGGTTTTGGAAAGCATAGATGTAAACGAAAAAGCGTTAGAACATAATCCTTTGTATTTATTTTTTGTAGGGACTCAGTATGTTGGCGTTGAGGATTTTGTTGAAAATGCCAAGCGGTATGCACAAGGTATCTCCCCATCACCGGCTCTTGATGAAGCAGTAGTTGATGATGACGATGATGATGAACCTGTGAAGAACCCAGATGAGTTACCTTTGCATGAGAAGGTATTAAAATATAATAGAAAAAGGATGACCATGAGTACTTGCACAAGTATAATTTAAATTTATAAAGCCTTCAGATATGATGTATCTGATCTATGCCTCTTCTGTTTCTCTGTGCTGCGGTAGATACTGAAGTTTCCCCTCCATGCTGTGACTGAGGTAAAGGAGGTGTTGATTGACTGGGCTTCCCGCGCTGGAATGCAGTGGATCAGCGCCCTTATCCCGACTCACCATGTCAACACTCTTATTTTCTTCTTCATCATCTCCAACCTTACTCTCGACTTCTTCCTTCTTGTCATTCCTCTTGTCATCTTCTACCTCTCCTTCCTCTCGATGGTCATCTGCACATTGAGGGTTTTCCAGAACAGCAAAGCATGGGAGAACTTCAAGACCCTGACAGCCATGCTGGCTCATTTCGAGCCAGGATTGGACCTTGAGCAAGCCGAGTCCAACTTTACCTGGACTCATCTGGAGCCTCACCTGTACTTCCTGGTCTCTGCACTTTTCCTTATACTCTCATTCCCTGTGGCAGATAAGTCCTGGCTACCTTGTTCTGAAATGGCCACAGTGGCCGTCTTCTTTACTGTAAGCAGCTACCTGAGCCTGCGTCCAGCTGCGCAGCAACATGCTAAGCTAGCCCTCCTTGCACAGTTTGCCTCTGCAATTTGCTCTTTCATTAATGAGCTGCTTGGGGGTAGGGTGGGCCAACTTGTGGGAGGGTCATGGTTTAGCGTGCCAATCTGTGATTGGTTGGTGTTCCATGTGGGTGTGCCTTGCATTCTGTACCTTTACCTCCTGTACTTGTGTGTCCGCATGGGAACAGCACGAGGGTGGCAAGGGTCTTACAGCATGCTTCTGCCCTACCTGCTCTGTTTCACTTGGTGCGAGCTGTCGGTCACGCTTCTGCATGCATCCACTGCACTCGGACTCATGCGCACAGCTGTAGGCTACTTCCTTTTCTTCTTTGCCCTGCCTGTACTTTCGTTAGCACTGGCAGCTGTGCTGCTGGCACAGCTAGTACAGTGGTTCCTCGCTCTGGAGCTGGCCAAGATGGCAGTGACCGTGTGTGTTTGTGTGGTGCCTGTTTTGTTGAGGTGGTGGACTCGTTTCAGTGTGTCGCCTCTTGCTGTAATTCGATCTCTGAGGCGCAGTAGCATGGTTAAACTGATCATGGTTTGGATCTCCGCTTTGCTGCTCTTCAGCTGGTTCTATGTGTACCGTTCTGAGGGCATGAAGGTTTATAACTCCACTGTTACCTGGCAGCAGTACAGTGAGATGTGTGGCCCTCGTGCCTGGAAGGAACGCAACATGGCACACACCCAGATCCTCTGTAGTCATCTTGAGGGCCACCGTGTCACCTGGGAAGGTCGTTTTAAATATGTCCGTGTGACGGAAATTGAAAACGGAGCACAAGCAGTCGTCAACCTCTTGCCTGGCATCATAGCAGACTGGGCCCGATGCCTTTACGGAGAGGAGTACCCAGCCTGTGATGGCACCCAACCAGAGCCAGCTCCGCCTCTTTGCAAGCTCAAAGCATTTGCAAATCACAAGTGTCATGTGAAACGTTTCGACCGCTACAAATTTGAAGTGACTATGGGTATGCCACTTCAGGATAAGAAGGGCAAAAGGGTGCAAGAAACTGATGATGCAACCAAAGACATAGTGCTGCGGGCAAGTAATGAATTCCGTGGTGTGCTGTTGGCACTCAGTGCAGGCAGTATTGTGGAATTCAGTACTGTTCTGGAGGGCAGGCTGGGCAGCAAGTGGCCAGTGTTTGAGCTGAAAGCCCTTCACTGTAGGACTTGTATCTCACCTTTGGTACCTACAAGACGGCAAGTCAAGATAGAGCAGGACTGGAGGGTTAATGCCCGTAATGCATTTGCCTTTGCATTTAACTTCCTATTCCACCCCCTGCTCACTGCCGAAGTAGAAGATGCTGTGCCTACAGAAGCTGCAGAGTAATAGTGGACTATACACTATCAGTTTGATAACCAAGTATCGCATAACAGGAGTTAATCAGCACCTGTCACTTTTTCTCAACATGTGCAACAATATTGGTTTTAAGAATTGGAAGAGATATTTATTGTTGACTAGTAGTTTTTGGCACAGTGCTGATATATCACACTATGTCTATAGTTTGAGAACTAACCTTCTCTGTCAGGGCTAAATGTGAAATCATTAAGATACTCTTATTACTCTTATGACATCCTTACTCAGGATGGTGGCCAAGTGGGGATGACATTTGAGTGACCTTATGGGGTGTGAGGCAAGTGAAAATGATTAGGTGGTTCTTACAAAACATAGTCCAATTGCCATGGTTCTTTATTTCATTACAATGTTGTAGACCAGCGGTATCCAGTCTTCTCCACAAAGAGCCATTGTGGCTGAAAGTTTTGTCCTCAGTTGACTATCATGTGTAGTTGGTTGGGTCAAAAACCTGCTACCACACTGGACCTGCAGACAAAATTGGACCTGTTGTAGACTGATGGAGAAAAAAGAATGAATGTTCTTTAGATTATACAGTCAGGAGCTCAGAGTAAAGTAATGGATATTATTTATGGCCATATTCTATTTTTCTGGCTTTTTGCTGGACTAAACACTATTTTCAGTGGAAAATTACTATTGACAAAATAATTTAGTCCAAGACTAATGGAAATCTTGTACAACTATTATATTTGTTTCATGTACGAGTGTGTATGAATGAATTGGAGAGAGAAAAAGGAAAATCTTAAACATTTCCTACAGAAACCACAATTCCAGGGATAACTTTTTAAGTAGATCTTAAGGGATCATTTCAGCAGTAGGAAATTGCATATAGCACTGCCTAAAATTTGGATATAAAACCTCATAATTAATAGTTTTATTAATGGGATTTTCCTCCCACCTCTCAAAAATGTGCCAGTAGGTGGATTGGCAACTCTAAATTGCCCCTATTTAAGATAATGACATAGCACTAGTATAGTAGTACAAAATAATTTTATTATAATAAAAGCAAGGAAATAGCTCACTAGTAGAGGCGTTTGGACATGTGATTGTAGGAAGTACTTGCCACCAAATATCACTCTTCAGACCATGATTAGGAACATCACAACTTCATCCAATTTCAAAACAAAAAACAACTGTAAAATTTGTATTAATCCTGTTTTCTTATTGGATTATACAATATTCATTTTTGAAATGTTTGGTGTGTTTTAAATATTGATATGGGCCTTAGTTAAATTGAAATGTATACAACAAGAATTTGTATATTTTTTTTTATAAATCTTAATAGATACTTCCAATAGAGGAATTACCTTTCTTCTCCTTGTTGTTATAATTATTATTATTATTATTATTATTATTATTGATGCTTTTCTTTAGATTGTTGATGATTATTTCCTATTCTATGTGCATTAAATCAGCACAGGGCATTCTAGTAGTTGGGCTTGGTGAAATTCATTTTTATATCAGTGGAATCATGGTACTATACATGATGAGCAAATTTTTAAATGCTTATAAATGCCATTTGATTTGTTATCTTACACAGATATAGTAGTAGCAGTAGTTTATTACCGTATATTGGGATTGCCTCACATAGGATTCACTACAGACGTAGAGACACCACCACTATTATACACACTCAAAAAAGCACACTGCTCACTTTAAATGCTCCTGAGCTGGTCTCTACTCCAATATATGGCTATTCACTACTGTAATATTGCACTATGATCAATAAAAGCAGTTCTTTAATCAGCTGTTCTCCATTGCATTTTTGTTCCACTCAAAAACACTGACTTATTGTTGATCATGCCAATATTTTCTCATATTATTCATCACCAATACTTTAAAACAGATGTTGGTGACAGCATCGAAAGAGAGAGACATAAAAGGCTATCTGTTTTTGTACCTGAAAGAGCCATAAAATGAAATTTTTCCTCTTTCGTGGTTGTGTAATAGTGAAATGATGTAAGCCCAATAGATGTCAGTATAGCCAAAGACTGCATTTGGAATTCCAAGAAGAGGAAGATGTTTACTAGTTCTACTGGTCTCTGATAACTCTGCCATACTACTAAAGCATTTCTAATATTAGTAGGTGCAGAAGTAAGTATCCTGAATTTAATGGGTGCATTGGTGATTTATTTTTATTTTTTTTAAAGGTAGGAGTTTCCAGATGTGAGGTTCAGGACATCCTAACCTTGACTATCTAGTGTGCCAATGAATATCACTCAGTAACTGAAGGTCATTCTGTTCTCTTGGCTGGAACATGCACTAGACAAAAATAATTCACCATAAAACAATCAGAATAAAACAGAGACCAAAGATAACATGCTCTCCTCAGGCATAGATAGTTGTTTACACTCTCGTACCACTAAGATAATTAATTGTGATAAAATTGTTAGCTTGTTTCTAACATTTGTTTATGAAGTGTTCTACTGATTTTTATCAAGCCAGGTGGCTCCAAACATGCCATCTCTGGTTTCTCATTCATTCAAAGCATGAAAGATGAAGAACATCTGGGTAATGTCATGACTCCATCCATTCCTGGGCAGATCCTGGAGAAGACACCCAGTTACATTATGATTCAAAGATGTGAAACAATGTGATGTTTATGAAGATTATCATAATCTGGGTGTGGGTCTGTACTGCAAGGGAGGTGTTTGGGTATGAGCTAGTGGGGTAATGACTAACACAGCACACCTGATCCCAGTTTTCCCATAAGAAGCCTCTGAGATAACAAAGGTTACAAATGAATATATTAAGGCTACAAGTTTTATTTTGGCACAAATTACACATTTCATAAATTACACAAAGTATACCATTCATGGCCACAACATAATAATTCATTGCCACAAGTTACCATAATACCAGAGAATTATGTAAAGGCAATTTTAGACCATGCGATTACAATGGTCTTTTAAGATTATTACTTGTCACACTGTCCGAGGTAATCCCAGTAAATCTTGCCTGATTGAAGTCTATAACACATTGTGCAATAATATGTTCTCCAGAAACAGTCTGTGTTCTGTTTATATCACACTCTGGGCTTGTTCAGAAAACAAGCTCACATAAACAGAAGCATTCTTTAAAGTGAGCTTGAGGTAATAAGTAATTAAATATTTTTTTCTGTTTATTAGCATGTTTCATTTACATTTCACCAGTTCTATGACCTTATTTGTAGCTGTTTCAAATACTTTTGTACTTTTGCGTAATCTCATGTGATCCTGTTCTTCTATTGGCGGATTTTAGATGAGCATCTTAGCAATGGTCTTACTCTGAGATTTTAATAAAAAACAAGATATTAAACATTGTGATGCTGCAGGCTCCGAAATACCAGTACATCATACCTGCCAAGTTAATTCTTGATCTCCCTTATTAATATCTAAACAAATAAAGTTAAACAATTTATTTGTTTAACTTTATATTCACTATGGTTGTTGTATCGAAAGGAAAGGTTTTTTTTTTTTTCTTAAGTAACAGCTGAAAGTTTGTTAATGAATCTTCCAAACACAAAAATCAGGTGGGGTGGCTGTGATTTGCAATCAAATGTTACTGCACTCCTACAAATAAATGATTGTTAGGTAACAAGATGGACACTTTTCAACAATCGTCGCTTATTTTTTTGGGGTCATTGAGGGTTAAAATACAGAAGGCCAACTGCAAAGTGATTTCTGCTGTGTTAACAGCTGAAATGGGCAGCCACAGACATGCTTCAAGCCTGAATTTTCCAGACTTCCTTTCCCTGAGTGATTGGAGGAGTGTCAATGACTAGCAGTCGGATGTTACCTCCACTGAACGCCAGCTGACACAAGATCAGTTTCTTGGCTTTGCTTTGAAAAATAACATTGAGGATACATTTGTGGAGCTTGTCCAAAACCCATTTTATACAGATTTATTTGGCTTGGATTCATGTGAAAAATTGTACTATAATATTTTGTCAAGTGTATTCAGAAGCAGATCCTGGTAAAAACTCCCCCAAAAAAGAACTACCCTAGTTACCTGATTTGTGATAGAAAAAGCATGTTGTTTTTTGACTTCGCAATAAACACATGCAAAGCCTGATGGAGATCTTCCACACTCACCAATATAGGTTCGTTTTTTAAAGCAAAAGGTTTAGAATTGTACATTGCACATCCTAGAATGGGAATTCCCTGAGCAGTATTCCGTGACAATAAAACTGCATATAGACATTATAGATCAAATTCACATTTATATCAAATTCACATGTTTCTGTGGAATACAAGGCCAGAGGATTATGCTTCAGTCATGTTCATTCATTCATTAATCCATCTTCAGTAACCACTTTTTTCTTCTGGTCAGGGTGGCAGTGGATCTGGAGCCTATCCCAGGAACACTGGGATAAGTGGCAATACTGTCAAGAGATTGTAACATCACATTCATGAATGTGGTTTTCCTACATAGCGTTTAAATCCACAATTTATAATATCAATGTAGTATTGCTAATTCTGTGAATCCTGAATACTGTACCTGCCTATGCTGCATTTATTTGTGTGGGGTACATGCAATTTGTACATTCCTATATTGAAACTGTACTGATTAAGTTATAACTATTATGCAATAATATGTAGTTTCTAAACTGTTACAATTTTTTTGTTTGATGCAAGGCATGTTAAAAACAAGGCAAGACTGGGCTTATAAATGAAAGATGGCCTTAGAAATAACCATTACTTCCAGGAATGATGGGAAAATCTGGAACACACCAGTTGTTTTAAAAGTGTAAGTGCTTCAAGGAATAACAAAAGAATAAATTATTTAATCTGACAGCTAACTGATGTTCCATTCTTTCCAGGAAACTTGGTAATACCTTTTTTTTTTGTAGATTTAAGCCACATACTCAAGAGTTGCTGAAAGTAATCACTTGTTCACAGTTTGTCTGGATAATCATTTGGCAATTTCACAGAATAAAAATGAAGAACAGAATTATAGCCTTTATTTAAGGCACATACAGTTCATTCAGAAAGTGTGCAGACCCTTCCTTTTTTTCACATTTTGTTATGTTGCAGCCTTACGCAAAAATGCTTTAAATTATTTATTTTCACATCAATCTACACTCCATTCCCCATAATGAAAAAACTAAAAAAAACATCCATCCATCCTCTGTACCGCTTATCCTACACAGGGTCACGGGGAACCTGGAGCAGGGGACTCGCGGCAAAAGGCAGGGGACATCCTAGACAAGGTGCTATCCCTTGCACACACACTACAGACATTCAGCTTACAAAGCATGTCTTTGGACTGGGTGAGGAAACTGAAGTGCCTGAAGTATACTGGGAGAATATGCAAACTCCACATACACAGGCGGGAATCAAACCCTCATCCCCGGAGATGCGAGGCAACCGTGCTAACCACTATGCCCCTCACAAACCAGATTTGTGATAACTTTGCAAGTTTATTAAAAAGAACAAACCGAAATATCACATTGACATAAGTATTCAGACCCTTTGCTATGATACTCAGGTCCTCAGGTGCAACCCATTTTTCTGGATCATCTTTGAGATGTTTCTACAACTTGACTGGAGTACACCTGTGGTAAATTCAAGTGGCTGGACATGATTTGGAAAGGCACACACCTGACTATATAAGGTCTAATAGCTGAAAATGCATATCAGAGCAAAAATCAAGCCAAAAGAACTGCCTACAGAGCTCAGAGGCAGGACTGTGTCTAGGCACAGATATGGGAAAGGCTACAAAATATTTCTGCTGCATTGAAGGTTCCCAAGAGCACAGTGGCCTCCATAATTCTTAAATGAAAGAAGTTTAGAACAACCAGGACAATCAAGGGAGAAGGGCCTTGGTAAGAGAGGTGACCAAGAACCCAATGGTCACTCAGGTTGAGCTCCAGAGATCATGTGTGGAGATGGGAGAAACTTGCAGAAGTTCAGCCATCACTGCAACACTCCACCAATCTGGGCTTTATGGCAGAGTGGTCAAATGGAAGCCTCTCCTCACTGCAAGACACATGAAATCCTGCTTGGAATTTGCAAAAAAAAAAAAAAAAAAAATTCATTTTTTCATGCTTTCATGTGTCTTACACTGAGGAGGGGCTTCTGTCTGGATAGTATTCGAAAGTATTCAGACCCCATCACTTTTTGCACATTTTATTCTATTGTACATTTAATGTAAAAAGGATTAAATGTACATTTTGGCCATTAATCTACACACAATCCATAATGACAAAGAAATCACATGTTTTTCTGCCAGTTTTTGCCAATTTATTAAAAATCAAAAACTGCAATACCTGTATCACATTTAGTTAAGTATTTACATCCTTGGCTAATGTACTCCAAATAGAGGTCAGGTGTATCCTGTTATTTTCTTTTACACTTTTTTTTCATTTTCTGATTTGGCCAATTCCCACCCACCAGCCAGTTCTCCCCATCAGCCCCACCAGGGTGGGTGAAGGCTAATACACGCTTCCGCCAACACATGCAAAGCCAGCTAGCCAACTGCATCTTTTCGAACTGCTGTTGCTCATGGGACAGTGTAACATACTTGGAGAAAAGTGGTGTCTTCCCTGTCCCGCATACATGAGCTTACAGACAACCAGGTTTGGGTCGTGCCATTGTGATTGACAGGGAATTAAAAGTATACCATCCTTCCCAACCAGAGAGCAAGACCAATATTGCTCCCTTAGTTCCCGGCCATGGACTCATGATCTCCGGAATGCTTTTCTGTTGTGCCACTTGGGAGTTTGCTTTGATTATCTCGAGATGTCTCTAGAGCTTGACTGGAGTCCACTTGTGGCAAATTCAATAAAATGGGAAGGCATACACCTGTATATGTAAGGTCCCTCAATTCATAGTGCACCAAACCATGAAACCATGAAAGACCTCTGCAAACAAATTTGTTCCAGACAGATCTGGGCACAGGTATAAAACAATTTCTAAAGCTGTGTCCCCAGGAATACTGTTGGCTCCATCATTGTTAAACGGAAGAAGTTTGGAACATCAGATCATTTCACAGAGCTGGCCATCTGGTCAAATTCTGTAACCTGGCTATAAGGGCCTTGGTGAGGGAGGTGAACAAGAACCCAGTCCAATTTATGCAACCCAAGTCTCCTGCAGAGATGGGAGAACCTGCCAGAAGGACTAGCATCTCAGAAATCCTTTATCAGTTGAGACTTTTTAGTAGAGTGGCTATATGGAAGCTAGTTTACTCCTGTGTAAAAGGCATATGCAGGCACTTAAAAGACTCTGAGAGCATGAGGAAAAGAATTCTCTGGTCTGTTGAGATAAAAATTGAACTTTTTGGGCTGAACACCAAACACTACATCTGGCAAAAACCAGGTACTACTCAGCTGGCTAATACTATCCCTATGGTGAAGCATGGTAGTGGCATTGTGTATGGGTGCTTCTGAGCAGCAGGGATGAGGAAACTGGTCAGAATTGAGAGAAAGAATAATGTAGTCAATAGAGAGGTAAGAAAGTGTAAGGAGACTGTAAGAAGCCCTGAAGATGACAGATGATCCCCATCCAATATGACTGAGTTTGAGAGTATCTGCCAGGACGAATGTGATAAATTGCCCAAATTCAGGTGTACAGAGCTTGTAGAAACTTACTGTAATTGCTGCCAAAGTGCTTCTACAAAGTACTAAATAAAGGGTTTGAATACTTACCTAAATGAGAGATTTCTTTTTTGGGTTTTAATAAATTTGCAAATATTTCTTAAAGCTTGTTTTAGCTTTGTTATTATGGGTTATTGTGTGTAGACTAAAAAAAGTAAATTTAATCCATTTCAAATTCAATAACACAATAGTGTGCAAAATCTGAAGGGGTCTGAATGCTTTTCAAACCTTCTTTATACACAACTCTTCTGCCTTTCAAAATGTTGCACAAGCTGAATGTTATTTGCCTCATGGCTTCAGTTTAGGTTTGCGTCTGTTATGTATCATTTGAATCAATCCCTATTACTCATGGCAGTTTGATTACATTACGTCTGTGTGACTCACTAGTTTTCCATGTTTAAAAGCTTAAATAAACTGCATATGGAATGACTGATGCTTTGGTGCATAGCTAATATAGCTTCATCATTGTGTGATAGCAGAGGATTTTAGGACATCCTTGGCTTTCACCAATAGCAATAAATCACTCCTCAAATATTCATCCCATATTGACATAGCTAAGGTCACATAAAGGCATTACATTCCCAGTGTTATGCAGTCACAATGAACTCACTCTTTTGGCAGCAAAAGACAGTATGCGAGACTGTAAACACTACATAACAAAGTGACTTTCATAAACTTTATTTTACCGTACTCTTCAGTGCCACAATACGTAAGAGGTGGAGAAACTTCGTATTAGATCTAAATAAATCTATAATACCATGGATGGGGGACATTTTTAAAGAACATTCCTAAACACACAACATCATGAAGAGCAAGGAGCTATCAAAACAAGTCCAGGACAAAGTTCTGGAAATGTATCAGTCAGGGTTTAATTCTAAAAAATATTCCATGTAGCACCATTAAACCCATTAAAAATAAAAAAAAAATGGAAAGAATATTGCACAACTGTAAAGCTGCCTAGAGGAGGCTGGCCAACAAAAGTCAGTGATCAGATGAAGACCACATTGGTCAGAGAAGCAACCAAGAGGCCAAGGATAGTTAAGTTTGAGAGATCGGCAACACCAAGGGGAGACGTTGTTCACAGGACAACCATAGCCTGGACATTCCACAAAGCTGAGCTTTATGAAAGAGTGATAAGAAGAAAGCCATTATTTAAAAAAAAAAAATCCATATGAAATCCCATTTGGAGACTCAGTAAATGTGGTAAAACTTTTCTTCAAAAGCATTACGTTTGGAAGAAACCTAACACTGCTCATCACACTGAGAACACCATCCCATAGTAAAGCATGGTGGTGGTAGCATCATGTTTTGGGGATGTTTTTCATCAACAGGGACTGGGAATCTTGTTAGGGTTGAAGGCATGATAGATGGAGCCATATACAGGTTAATTCTAAAAGAAAACCTGCTCCAGTCTGCAAAGGACTTGTGCCTGGGGTAGAGGTTCACCTTCTGACCCTAAGTGCACTGACAAAGCTACACTGGAGTGGTTTAAAACCAAGAACCTAAATGCTTTAGAATGGCCCAGTTAAACCCTAGACCTCAATCTGATTGAGAATCAGCATCAACAGTTGAAAAGTGCTGTTCACCAATGGTTTCCATCAAATTTTCATATGACTTGAGTTGTGCAAATTGAAATGGTAGGAGAACTTCCATAGAAATTCCCAAGGAGGGCCGATTGTACCTGTGGCATAGCAATGTAGTATGACACAGGGAAAAAGTCTCAAAGTCTCGAACACATCCGATGCAAGGACTTCCACTTCATGATGTGTCTCAGTTTCTGTCTGGTTTCTTTTTTAAAGTAGAAAGCAACATTTTGCAAACAAACAGAGTAGCTAATAGATATCTAATACCTAATCAAGCATGCTGGATATGAGAAAGAGAGAGCAATTGTTGAATTGTTGCATTATTAAATTGCTATAATTTATAATTTATAATTGCCATTTGACACTAGTTTAGTACTGATTAATCTACTTAATGCATACAAAGTGATAATTCTTTGTTGTTGTTGTTGTTTTTTTGTTGTTTTTTTTTTAAATTTAGTTAGCTGGTAGGAACCAAAGGGCCAGTAAAAATTTATGCAAGCACTAGATCTGTCTGTGGGCTGCTTATTTAATAGCACTAGATCTCCATATCATGCTAAAGGATATCACATTTGGTAACTCATTCAGAACAGAGATAATTTACAAAACCACAGATCCCACTTTTTCTGTAAAACAAAAGAATATGATTAGTGGACAGTCATAAAATATTCTGAATTGATGTGGGAACAAAATCATTTCCCCCCTTCAAACAATTTGGCATGCTGTTAGGTTAATGTAAGTTTCCCAAGTCCAACATAACTGTGCCAAATCAGGAAGATATTTCTTAGAATCCACTGAGCTACATTAATCTAATGATTTAGTGTACACAGTCATGGGATAGGTCCAATCATACATAGACCAGCACTGGACCGACATCATGAAAATAACCAGCCAAATATGGCATATCCTTCCAAAAGTTACATAACAGTCTGCCTTCTAAGCTTCAGAACCATAAGAAAATCATGCAACTGAAAAAAAGTTTACATTTAATGCATTAAGCAGAAGATACGGAGTTCACTATGTTCATTTTCATACCCTCTATAATTCATAAGACTCAAACGTATCATGCATTATCAGGTGATCGCAAATGTTAACTGAACAGCTCTTGTACGCTTGTGTTTTACTGAAGCCATTTATAATACAGAAATTGTTTTCAAACAAAACATATAATCTTTTCTCATAACTGCAAAAAAGTCTGGTCTCTTTCATCAGTTAAACTATTTAATACTGTATTCAGTTAATTAAAAACACACAGACAGCAACTCATCAGATTAAAACTTTTTTTTTTCTTCACTTTTTTGTCATGCCTTGCTTGTTACTGTGGTATTTATTATTATACCAAAGCGCTATCGAATTCTCTAATCTGATTGGTCAGTAGGTGTTGATTAATTTTCTAGCAGCTCTGACAGTAGTTTACATTAATGCCCTTTCTCTAATATGTTATTGTTTGTATAGTAACAGCTAATCCACAGGGACTTGTATGGCAGACAGGTTTAAAAAATGGATTAAAAAAAAAAACATGTTATGTAACAAAGACGTATAATTGCTGATATGGTGAAGTTTTATTTAGTTAACATTTATGGAAGGAGTCTTCAGTGTCTCCAGCATAGTAATGGTCAGTAAGTAAACTTTGCGCTTTGTAGTTAGCCTGTAACAAGACAAGCTGCATTTTCTTTTGTCTTATTAACTTCAAGAAAAATAAAAAAGAGGCTGATGAGGAAACAACTGTTTACAGCTGCTATAGCCTAAGTGATATCAGGAACTGGTTTGTTTCTTGGACATTCCACAACATTAAATGTAACGATTAATGGTTAAAAGTATGATGATCTGTTCTTTAATAAATAAAAAATTGCAATCATTGACAAATTAGTGAGGTATAAGAAGAATAAAACACTTTAGGACATGCTATTATTGGAAAATAATCAATTTCAGGGTGGTAACAGTAATGTTGCTTCATGCTGGGCCTCATCACACCATCCGGTCAATACTTTCCTATATGCTCCAAGCGTTTTAATCCTTACCTATTATATTATGTTATATTATATTATATTATATTATATTATATTATATTATATTATATTATTTGAACATTTTATTGCATATTGTTATAGAAATTTACATTTATATTGACTACCATTTAGCACAAGACAAGATCTGGAAAATATTGATTCTTCAATGATGTATGAATTAATATCAGTCAGAACAGAAAACAATATGATAATTGATCCACCCCTTTAAAATGCTGAAGATCATTATGGCTAAATTAGACCACTTTGAAAAATGATCACATTCCATCAAATGACATTAGTGTCTAAAAAGGAAGTGGTACTTCATGCTACACTGAGCAAATGAATATCACTTTAGGAAAGAGTAAATCTTGTTCTTTATACCTCCGGCCTGTGGGCAGACAGAGTCATGCTGGGTGATGTGAATGGGAATATCATTAGTCTCACTTTTTCGAGGATCAACACAAACCTCCCATGTTCAGTGAAAAAAGTCTGTCTCAAAGCCACCTGGCAAGGCTAAAGTGTGGCGAGAGGAAAACGTGTGGTGAGAGAGGATTTATTGATCTATTACATATGTAAATAAATTATAAAGTAATTTGACATTAATATGCTGACGACAAGAGCTTTATATATGATTTACAGCTAAACTGGCATGTTACTGATATGGTATATATATCTTTATTATATCGTACTTATGTAACACTAAACTGTATCAAATAAATTTTTTACTGCACAGATGTTTAGACTGTTAGGGCTTGCTTTCTACGACTAATTTTCTTTTTGCTGCAAAAGCAGAGTTTTAGCCAACAATAACAGAAGGTTAAACACAGCACATCTGTAACAGCTGTATAGTTCCTTCCTATGGTATATTATCTGTCTCTGGTTTTGTGAACATTTTCAAGAATATCTCTTTGTGCTTTTGCATATGTTTATTATTCCCCAATAAAGTGAAGTACAGATTAATTGTCTTCTCTTTGCATAAAAGCATCTACCAAACAAATCATTGTTAAATGTAAACACTAAACTAGGAAATCTGTTAGGAAAGCAAAAGCTAGTGCATTACCATTGGTGCATCTAAAGCTCAAGATACAGATGCCACCTAATTAATATTCATATTGAACAGTCATTAACAGTCAAAACATTATACTTAACTGGATAACTTATTGGTTGAGAGTTTGATGTCTGGTCAAAAATTGACCCAGAAGTCAAATGTAGAAGTGTTATGTAGTGACATCACAACAGCGTAGAATACAAAATGGTTTCTAGGGCTATGGTTAGATAATTCTACAACGTTTATATACTGCATCAAACTTTTATAACCCTAAAAAAAATAGAAACACAGGCCCTGGAGGCCATGAAGAAGGTATAGAAACTGGACAACTAGAATTAGGACCTAGAGAACAAGAAAATGAACTAGCACCTGGACAGAACCCGTACACTGGAAAACCACTGCGACCTACATCTTAGATTTGCTGTTTATGCATACACATGACTTCGGAAACACATGATACAAATAAAGTAATATACAGTATTTAGACTGGAGGGAATTACAATGGAGAAAGACACATGTGAAGCTAACTCCACACAGGTGACAATAATCAGGAGAAGTTGTCTGGGCCAGCACTGGAACACTTTGGAGTAGTGGAGTCTTTGTGCCACTAATAGGTATTAACCCTACTAGCTGCATTATTTGCATTAACCATTTACTTACAATGTAACACAAATATGCACAGTATCACCAATTTCAATTTAATCAAGCATTTGTACCTAGCTACAATGAGAGCCACTGCATTCAACCTAATTTCAAATGGCCTCAAAAGATTCAAGTGCTTTTGCTTTTAGATTACTTACACAAGTAGGAGATTCTGAGTTCAAGGTATGTATTGCACCTGGGGGTTCTCAAAAAACTGGTGGAGCAGATGGCATTCTTGCTGAAAGGGACAACAGAATGTTAGGATCACAAAACCTAACAAGATAAAGTTCTGCAATAGCAAAATATCCATAATATATATATTATCCAAAATATATCCAGAAAGGAACCTGAGATATAAAAGTTGTCTGACCAAAGATAATGACTTACTTTGGAAAAACAAAAAAACAAACAAAAAAAAAAACATAAAATTAATAGCACCACACAATTCAGGTTTTTACAGTCATTAGAAGTGAAGCAGAACAGTATTTCAGGTATTTACTGCTTCCTCTCATTTACAGTCAGGGTCCCTCTTCCATGTACTGCTACTTCACCCTTTTTTCCTGTTGGTGGTATATACGGTACCCTGCAGAACTATTGGCACCCTTAATAAAAACGAAGAAAAATTTTCGTACAAAGTAAACATTGCACACAAACATTTGAAATTTTAACTTTTTAAAAAAATTTTGACAAAGAACTTATTTAAGCAAGTAGAACTCGACACCAGTGGGGTCGATGGGGATACATGTGCAGCTGACAAGTCTAGTCCTTCTTGTCATAAATTTGCATGCCATGTGGCAATCATGTGGCAGCAGTAGAATGCATAAAACGATGCAGATACAGGTAAAGAGCTTCAATTAATGTTCATCAGATCATCAGAATAGGGGAAAATGTGACCTGAGTGACTTTGATTGTGGCTGGTTTGAATAATTGCAGAAACTGCTGATCTCTTGGCATTTTATAGACTTTTATAGACTTTATAGATGCACAACATCTATATACTTGTACTTGTATATGGCTGAAATGACAATAAACTCCACTTGACTTGACTTGACTTGACAACAGTCTATAGAGTTTACACAGAAGGGTACAAAAACAAAAAATGGCAATTCTGTGTTCAGAAATGCCTTGTTTATGAGAGATTTCATTGGAGAATGGCCAGAGTAGTTCGAGCTGACAGGAAAGCTATAGTAATTCAAATAGCTGCTCTTTACAACAACAGTGAGCAGAAAAGCATCTCAAAATGCACAACATGGCAAACCTTGCCATGGATGGGCTACAACAGGAGAAGACCACATTGGGTTCCACTCCCATCAGCCAAGAACAGGAATATGAAGTTACAATCTGCACAGGCTCACCAAATCTGGACAACTGAATATTAAAAAGACATTGCCTGATCTATTAAAAAGACATTGCTTGCTCCAATCTTCATCTTACAGTTTTGAAGCCTGTGCTCACTGTACCATCAGATTCTTCTTGGATGACAGAAGCGTAACTCGATGTGGTTTTCGACTCCAAATTAGCCCGAATCATGATGAGGAAATCTGGCACACATCATTTTACTTAGATTTGTTAAGTGATATATGGAACAATTGAGCCTGATTCCCTGGGATATAAATATGATGTTGCACACATGTAAAAATCTGTTTGTCATCCATGACTAAGGAGAAAAACCAAAAACTTTCAACACAAAAGAGACAGATGGTTGTTGACCTACATAAATAACAAATGGATATAAAATCCAAAATCCATAATCCACAAATGGATATAAAATCCATTGAGCACAACTAAAACACAATTAAATCAATAATAAAAAGTGTAACATGTTTGAAACAGGTGGAAATTTACCAGGAATTTGACCAATGAGCACACTGTCTACCCACACACTGAGGAGGATGGTGAAGGAGGCAAAGAAGACCCCAAAGAACACAGTTTTAGAATTGCACAGTTTAGTTGACTTTTGTGGTTGTCAAGTTTCAAAGCCAACTATTAATATCACCTCCATAACAAAAGCTGTTTGGAAGCATTGCAAAAAAAGAAGTCCCTCCTGAGAGCAACCCACATAGTGCAGCTCTGGAACGTCACGAAGCATCGTTGGAGCTACAGTTAGAACTGTGCGTTGTGGTCAGCTGAGACCAAAATCTAACTTTTTAGCTGTGCACATACCATCAGCATGTTTGGCAACAAAAGGAGACTGAACACAAGGAAAACCACCAGATACACACGGTAAAACAGGGGTACTCAAATATAAATCTTACCGACTTTCCATAGAACTGAAGGTCCACAGAGGACAAATAAGCAAAACAAATTCCATGCATCCCACGAAGTTTCATCTTTTTGTTTTCCATCCAAGTATCAGTGCACTCATACTCCTTATTATTTAAGCATCAGACAAAGTTTTTGTGTGTTTGTCCAAGAACCATGCCACTCTATTTGAAGACTCTGTTGCTCACTCTTACTGTGTCATTGTTTTAATCATTATTCTGTTTGTAGCCTGATATGATGATTTTAGTTGGTTTATTTTTGTGGTTCTTACCTCCATGTTGTGTGGGTAGCTATATTCAAAATTTGCCAGCTTGGTCTCATAAGGGTGACTGACGTTCCCACTTTTCAGAATGGTCACGGTTTTATTATGAATTAAGCACAATGGGTTCATGCTTCTCACAAGGAGAATGAACTCATTTTTAGTCCATTCTTCTTAAAATGATTGGTTTTCAGTATCTTTTCTTGGTACTGGGCAATTTTAAACAAACCATTTTAATTTTTGAATACAAATTAAATTTTTGAACACAATTGGCCTACTGTTGCCAATTAGCTATAAATGTCTTTTGACTAGCACAAGCTATTAAAATAACAGCCTGTGTCAGTTCGCATAGAACTGTTATTGGAGGAAACAAAAGTAGAGCACAGATTGCAAAGAGAGATTTTTTTCATTCTGAGATTTTGTACTCGGACTGTAATGAAATGCATTTCGGTCTGGACCCGGACCGGAATCGGCCTATTGAGTATCACTGCTTTAAAATATGGTGGTATATAGGCTGCTTTGATGCTTTGAGGCTGGTGGTCAAGGGGTTCATGTAAAGATTGATGGCATCGTGAATTTTACTAAATGTTTCAGCCCAAAATCTGGTTGCCTCTGCCAGGAGGTTCAAACTTGGCACTTAGATAGCACTTTCAACAAGATGACCCAAACATACATTCAAAGCAACTCTGAGATTCAGCTTAACAATCCCTCTACAATTCAGTTCTACAATCCAGCGGAGGTTTCATACATATTAATTATAAGGGTGCCAATACTATCCCTCATCGTGTTATTCTTCTTATACTTTCATTTTTGCTTATCTTCATGAAGGCAGCTAATAATTCTGAAGGGCGCCATACGTGTGTGTGCATATTTTTGCCGCATTCTGGAGTAGTCCCACACTGACCACATGGAGTGACATTTCACACAGCTTGAATGAATAATCAGTGATGACTGATACCAACTGACCTCAGAATGACACAGGCATGAAACCACATGTCCACCACATTTATGCTCCAATTCCATAAAGCAAAAATGGCTCGAAGCAAATTGCATATTAAAGGTTCTTAAATCCAATTCCATCTTCGAAAAAAGAAGGATTTGAAGTATAGAACACACGCACAAGCGTCTCACTTGAAATGTAGTGCTAGGAAACTAGAGATAGTTGTTAAAAGGTTGCCAAAACGTGAGCATGTGGAAGCAATTGTGAGTGGCATGCGGGATCAGTTAGCTTAAGGGTTAGTGACGGTGCCTACACTGCAGAGGCAGAATCCAAGTCTGTTTCCACACTCAAATCAGCACACTCCACCCTTCTCACTCTCTGTCTCACAGCTCTACACTGTGATTTCCCTCAAGCATTTTCCCAGGAGGAGGAGAAAATAAAAAGAGTCTCCTGACTCCAACTATGACATATTTAACCTCAGTTACGTGCTCGTGAACAAATCCTACACGGAATTGTAAGATGGAGGATGGAGCACTCATTTTTGGGAGGGGTCAGGAGGTTATTGATACGGTTAGACTGAGAGGACTGTGGAAAGGCATAAATAGCTGGAAGAGTGATCGAGTCTCGCAGTCTCTCTCAGACAGCCCAGGCATAGGTGACCTCCACTTCTTCTGCAGAAAGCTCATCTGTCTCTGCAAAGCCAGTAAGTAGTGTTCATGCTCTGTTTAATCAAACATGCTGTGAAAATCCAAATTCTTTTTTTTTATATACTTATACATTGAGACCAGTTAATACATTTATTAAGGATCTTGCATGGACACTGGTGCATCTATTATCTATTACTGTAGATCTTGCAAAGGAGACTCTAGCTCCACACCATGCTTTTAAGAATGCATGAAAAAAAAAAAAACAATAATATCTATATGCTATTTAAAATACGCATAATATTTGGTGTTCTCAAATCACCTCTATTATAGAGCATGGGCACAGATATAGCCTATAGACTAAATAAAATTATATAAAAAAATAGTCTATAGACTAAATAAAACATAAATGATGTTGTTATCAAAAATTGTGTCTGGTACCTATCTGCATATTTTAATAAACTTTTATTACTTTACCTCTAAACCATTGCATACGTAATACGAGCTTATACTTCAGGAAATGTGTTTGTAAAACCACACTCTATCCTCGGTAGTAAATATGCATTTAAAATCCAAACTGACTAATAATTCAGATTTTTCAGTCTCCCTAGTTTCATAATTTATATGTCTGCCTTATATGACAGGAGCTAACAACATGCCTATGTTTAATCTCAATATTCTGTCAGAGAACCAGCAAAGGAAAAGATGAAAACCATCTGTATGAGATGCTTGCTGTGGTGCTTCACCTTAATGGCAACCCTACTTAGTGGAATTGCCAGCATGCCTGTGAGTGTAGTGGACTCGCTTTGCACTGCACCTTCAACAGCCAAATACAGACTAACATTTACAGGCAAGTGGAGCCAGACAGCCTTCCCCAAGCAGTACCCTGTTTACAGGCCTCCTGCTCAGTGGTCTCCACTGATTGGTGAGTGGAATACTCTGAATGTCAAGGAATATTAATTATAGGGCATACCACAGCTACTGAAAAAATTATGGGTGCTGTAGCCTGTAAAAAGTGTAAGACTTTGTGCACTATTATTTTAACATAATTTTTAAAATTGTCAGACTACTGAATACTGGATATTTATAATACTACTGTGTTAAAAATGATCTCAATGCTTCTTATACTCTTTTTAGGGGTAACTCACAGCTCAGACTATCACATCTGGCAAAAAAACGAATATGCAAGTAATGGGGTGAGAGAGTTCTCTGAAAAAGGAGAAGCTTGGACTCTGATTAAGGAGGTGGAGGCAGCTGGGGAGCGCATCCAGAGTGTATACGGCCTCTTTTCCACGTCAGCTGTGCTCGGAGGAACAGGCCAGACAAGCACGGAGTTTGAGGTGTATGCCAGGCACAACCTTGTAAGTTCAACACTAGATATATTGCAAAATAATGAGACGTAAAGAACAGACTTGTCACATATGCTTCATATTTAATACACTGTACTTTCAATGGGGCTACACACACACACACACACACACACACACACACACACACACACACACACATATATATATATATATATATATATATATATATATATATATACACACACACACACATACACACTCAAGATCAATCATTTTACTAATTCCAATTTATAATCTTGGTTTATAATTTATAAAGTCAGTAAAAGCAAAGTTTAGCATGTGTTTGCAACATATTACCTACTACTCTTTCAAGTAAGTACAGAGCTACATGAATACACAGAAACCGTATAACTGCATACAAAATTAGAGATAATCTATTCATGGTGGAAAATGAAGGAAACCCTATGGGTACTAACTCACATGGACCAAAAAGACAATTATGCTAAAGGTATAGGAATTTTCGCAAACGAGAGCAAGTTCAGTGAATACATATCAAAAGGTACAAGTGCTAATCCCATCTATCATCCCAGTCTTAAGCCTCTGCAACTTGTAACTTGCAAATATGCAGTGCTGAGTTCACAGGAGCTTAAACCCAACAAAATGCTATCACTGTTCTTGTTTTACAGTTGTCTTTTATTATGCGGATTGTCCCGAGCCCAGACTGGTTTATTGGGATAGACAGTCTAAATCTGTGTGATGGAGACCACTGGAAAGAAAATGTTAGCCTTGATCTGTTTCCTTATGATGCTGGCACAGACAGTGGCTTCACTTTTTCTTCACCCAAATTTGAGACCATTCCCCAGGACAAAGTCACACAGGTAACCACAGGCAGACAGACAATCTTTCTCAATACTCAAAATCAGTATCAGTGGTCAAACGTCACTCTGTTTTCTCTTGTCTTCCTCAGATAACGTCATCATTTCCAAATCACCCTGCTAACTCGTTCTTCTATCCACGATTGAAAAATCTTCCCCCAATAGCCAAGGTCACACTCACCAAGATCAAGAGCAAACAGATCTTTAGTTTGCCGATCGAGCCCACACAATCCAACCAAATTCCCACTGGCAATGAAATAGACGAGTCTCTCATAAGTAAGTTATAAAATATTATCATACAATACTTTTATTTCACAAATGTGTCAATATGCAATATGCCTCAATCCAGCTAAACAGCAGAAAACAAGATGAGAATTGCCATTCTTTCCAAAAAGTCCATTTGTCAAAATCGTGTATATTTGGACTCAATCTCAAATTCAGCTACAGCCACAAAAAGAGTTTTTACTGTATCTCATACTGTCTTATACACTAGTTCAATGCAGGTCATGGGCTTTGGAGAGAACTTATGGTAATCGAGTGTGGGCTTGTAGCAAATTGTGTCAGCAAAAAAAAAACATTTACCCATCCCCATGGTGACCAAAACAACAAACCCAAACAAGATTATGGGGGTCAGTCCATTTGGAGGTTTTCTGCAACTCAGCAGTCACGAAGAACTGATCATGGAAACAAAATCTAATGTCAAGTCCAGTCATGCTTTTGTCTTCATGTGCCAACCCTCTGTTTTCCCACTTTTTCAACAACTTCAATATGTCATAGCGATCAATGTTTTACAAGGCTGTAACTTCTGAAAAGGTTTTGGAGAAAAAGGAGATTTCATGTTGGTTTCATTATGAAGGATACCTGCCAGGTTTTATTTTTAAGAAAGAATTAGGTTACTGTCTATTTAGCAACTGAATGTGGCAGAAAGTTAATATCTAATTAGAGGGATGCAGAAAAGGATTAAATAGCTGCTAGATATCCAAGTCTGATTCACAATATGACTTATGAATGGCAAATTGCATGCTCCTCTATGCAATACACTTGCGTTAATCAATTAATTCCTACACAATGACAGATTGAGTGTTACTGATATAGTATAACCCAACTATGTAAGACCATAATGTCCACTTCCAAACCTACTTAAACTAATCAATGCATCTTGTGTGACTGAAAAAGGGGCAGTTTATGCTGCACAATTTAATTTTCTGACATCATGATTGTAATGTTTACATTGTGATTGTCCTCAGATACCCCTCTTGACTGCGAGGTGTCTGCCTGGTCACCTTGGGGTTTATGTAAAGGTCAGTGTGGCGAGGAGAAAAAGAAAGGCATGAGATACCGTACCCGCTACATTCACATAAAGCCTGCTAACAACGGTTCTGCCTGCCCACCTCTCGAGGAGGAGAAAACCTGTGTACCTGACAACTGTGAGTGAGCGTCTGTCACATAACGTCCATCAATTCATATCTTCCTTTTCTTCATTCAAAGCACAATCCGGTTAGGACTACAGATTCACAATGACAAAATAACGTTTTTAAAATCTATAATGTAATTATATATGTTTTTTCAGGGTTTTTTAAGCAACACTACTGCTTTGCTGGCATCTTTTTAGGAAACATGTATTGTCATACATGTTATGTATCATAGAAATGTCGTTGAGTATTGTGATATGATATTTTTTGTCAAATCGCTGACCTCTACATCAGCTCAATAAAGCCAAAGTGAATGTTTCATGTTTATAAAGTATGATTTCACTGGAGAGCAAAAATGTGTCATATGAAAACACAAGAACAGCAGTTTATTAACTCTTTACTATAATGTTTACTATATTACAATATTAGGTGCTATAAAAAAAAAAAAACTTTATTATTGAATTTATGGAAAGTATCAAACTCATATGAATTGGTGTCCCCTGGTGGAATGACTGAGCGACTACACTTCAGTATCAAGTCAAGTACTTTGCTTAGAAAGGTGTTCAGTTGTTATAATGTCTTTTGTGTGGTGAATGTCTGTACATTCAATGCAATATATTGTACATATCAACTGTAAATTTGAACAAATAAACTTTTTCTTGTCAACATGCGTGTCACTGCTTCAGCTACAGTACCAGGCCTGCCAGTACTTTTCAAGTATTAAACTTCATGAAAAACTTAGGGGACAAATTAAACATTCCTAAAATAAAAACATGATGTTTTACACTGTGCTCTGTGAAGCAGAACAACTACTAGGTACCACTGGGTACTTTATCAACTTTAAGCACATGCTGTGGTCTTATCACGCTTTAACCTTGTTTGAGTAACACTAAGCCATGCAGGTGGACATTTCACACATTCGCCATCGAGTTCACACACAACTACTACAGATATCCAACCTGTACATTTCTTAGTATTCCATTAGTTGTACTATCTATCTTTTTTGAAACCATAACAATAACCACAATGAATTTAACCCAGAGCTGCCTTCTGCTATCATGCCTGGCTATTTCAGTTTCAGCAATGTTCTTTGATTTGTCGCAGCAGAGGGAAAAGTGCATAATCGAGGAGGTTCCTGAGGACACCCTTGTCACAGGTAAAGAACGTTAAGGATACTGCTTTTACAATATCCAACAACATACCTTCTAGTGACTTTAGGCTTTCAGCTCTATGGTATGGTACTGTTATACTGTTATAGTCACACTGCTATTGTTGTGCTTTAAGAGTATAGATAATATCATGAATATAGTTATTTTTATGTTATCTCTATATTTCCAGGATAAGCAGGTTAGTCTGATTTTTAAAGAACAAACATACCACACAGAGATAACAATAGTTTTAAATGGTCTTGATAGAAGCTAAGATTGAACAAAAAAAAAAAAAAGAAAAATGGATTTGCTTCTATAAGCAGATAATTTTTATACTGCCCTACTGGCTTTATATCTTCTTTCTTTTATTTATATTATAAAATTGTAAGCTGATATTGTGATGTACCTAAAACTGTATGTTGTATATAATTTTCGTACTGTAACACTTCATCAGTATGATGAAAAAATTTTTAAATTTGTTCACAGTCAGTATGAAACAACTAACAATAAACAGTGTAAAAATGCACTGATGCCTCAGGATGCATTCATCTGATTCATCCGGCTTTGGAATGTTACTATTAATTATAATCTATTACAATAAATAAGAAACACAACATGACAAGACGTGCTGTTATATGAAAATAATCAACAATGGTGTGGTGTGATGCTTCTGTGTTACCACCCCAAAGTTTACTTTCCTATAACAGCACATCCCAAAGTGTCTTATTCCTCTTATACCACAGCAATTTGTGAGCAAACTTCTTTATCATAGCATCTATAGCAACTATAAACAGTCTCTCATTCTTTATCTCTTTTGAAGTTAATAAGAGAAAAACAGCTTGTCGTGTTACTGAGAAACAGGAAGCGCTCTGTCCTGAAGACTTTCCACTGGCAGTGTACTTACGGACTCTTACAAAGTGCTGACACAGGAGACTCCTTTCATAAATGTTACCATGTCAACACTTAAACACCTTTCTTTGTTAAATAACAACAGGTTTTAAAATCTGTTTATTATTAGCTTTAGATTATCAAGCATCAACACCTATAGCTCTTATTCAGTCAAATTAACAAAACAGCATTATGCAAATAAAGTAAATCTGAAGTGGTGTCTTTCCTCCAGGTTATATCTTACTAGAACACTGGGATAGAAAAGAGGACCACTCTCCACACCTTGGATTAACCATCACTGTTAAAGACCCTAATCTTGAGGTTGGATACTATTTATTACATGGTATTACATGTATTACATTTTTGCTACTTGACAGCAGCACTGAGTTTAACCCTTACCCTTTTCTTAATGTTTGCAGGTATTGTTGATGAAACGATTAGGCAAATATGGAAAATTCACCTTCACATCCCATTTCTCTGGGCAGCATTTCCTCTGTGTGAAATCAAACACTACAAGATTCTCTGAGTTTGCAAACGAGCGTTTGGTAAGTTACGACCAAACCTGATTGTACATTATACGTTAGTCACAATATTTCTTTCAGGAAGTATTTACATCTGTGAAATGCTCCATGTTTAGTTCCATGTATGGTTTAACTCAGTCCTTGCTGAGAACACTTGAGACAGTTATATCTCAGCTACATTTCACACTAACTAGAGTGTAGGTCACTCCAAGGGTGAAACCAAAGTAAATACTCATACCAAACTTTAGGACTTACCATTAGGAAACTAAACTATCCAGTTTCACACAGAAAAGGATGGGCTTCCTTTTGAGTCTGCTTTCCCTCAAAATTTCTTCCTCATGCTGTCTCAGGGAGCTTTTCCCTGCCACTGTCACCTCTGGCTTGCTCACTGTGGATCTAAATATAAATCTACATCCAGATTTCTGTCATGCTGCTTTGTAACTATTTCTATTGTTAAAATTGCTGTACAAAAAAACAATTGAATTTAATTGAAATAACTGGCACTGTAGTGTTTTATGTTAGTAAAATTAGCACACATACAAAGACTATCTTGTTTTTCAGGAATCACCATCCACCACCAGATGGCGCTGTTACAGATATTTGTGTAGTAGTGATTAGAATGCATGGACCCAGTGCTCTACTTTAATATCCCAACCAACAAAGTGAAAAAACATAAAACTTAGAACACATCTATGAACATGAGAATAAAATCATATACAGAATATACACCTGGTCCTATTATTATGATAGCATTGTGTGTATGGACTACCACATTATACTGTATAGCTAGATACTGACAAATGCTTGTAATACTTTCACTTTGGTTTGCATGCAGAATATTTCTTGTTATGCTTAAGTACTGATTTATTGTGCTGTTTACAATCTTTTACATTAGCTTCAGTGAAAACTCACATGACTGGTCTCAGGGCAGAGCAAAATATGTATGAAAGAAGCCTTACTGTATCCCTGTACAGAAAGTGCATCTAGATGTGCAGATGGTAGAACACACCATCGATCCCAGTGCTGTCAAGACCAAAGACACCATTGAATCAGTGGAGTTCAAAATAC
Source organism: Pangasius djambal (assembly GCA_022985145.1). Taxonomy (NCBI): domain Eukaryota; kingdom Metazoa; phylum Chordata; class Actinopteri; order Siluriformes; family Pangasiidae; genus Pangasius; species Pangasius djambal. Next base: position 6,864,014 of record CM040981.1, on the reverse strand, counting down.
AGCACCTGATAGGCCAGATGCAGTTCATCAGCAAGCAGCAAGACTTCGAGAGGGTAAGGATGGAAGGAAGGAATGGAAGCAAAGTGACTCCAGTAGTCTGAAAACAGAATGCCTTTGATAATAATTACTGCTTACTGAGCTTACCGAAAAAAGTGTTTAATTCTGACCACATTAACAAAACTGTACCTTTAAATATGTGCAAATTGAATTGACCTAACTTTGTTTGTACTGTTAAACACAGGAGCGTGAGGAAACATTTCGCCAAATGAGTGAAGAAACAAATGGAAATGTTCTGTGGTGGGCAATAATCCAGACCTCAATACTACTCACTGTGGGATTCTGGCAAATGAGAAGCTTGAAGAACTTTTTCATTGAAAAGAAATTGGTCTAACAACTATTAAGCTATGGCTAAATTAGTTACCTAAATTGAAAGCTAACATAATTAGTAAAGATTAGCCATCTGTCATATAATGTTAGATAACTAACTAAGTACTTTTTTTTTTATTTTGACTAAGTAGTGTTTGTCCTATTACATTAAGTGATGTTGTTCTCAACTATGCTTCTGACTCCCTACCGGACTAATATAAACTAATATAAACAGTAAAGTCTTATTACTGTACAAATGTTTCACAGTTTTTGTAGGTTAATGCTGCAGTGGATATAAAAATTCTACACACTCCTGTGAAAATTGCACGTTTAAAAAAAAAAAAAAAAAAACATTATGTATGAAACCATGATAAATCATGTCAGAGCTTTTTCCACCTTTAATATGATATAGCAACCAACAGAATTCAAGTGAAAAACAAATAGAAATGTTTTGGGGAAAAAAAGAAAAAAAACTTCCAATTATCTGTTTGCATAAGTGTGCACCTCCCTTAACTAATACTTTTTAAAAACACCTTTTGCTTGCAATACAGTGCTCAGTATTTTTTGGGTAATAGTCTACCAACTTAGTACATCTTGATTTGAAATCTTGCTCCATTCGTCCTTGCAAAATGCTCCAGATCTCTCTCTCTCTCTCTCTCTCTCTCTCTCTCTATATATATATATATATATATATATATATATATATATCTTGAATAGAGCCCTAGTTGCAGGTAAAGAGAAGCAGCCCCATAGCATGATGCTGCCACCACCATGCTTCACCATGCGTATGCTGTTCTTTGGGTGATAAGCTGTCTTGTTTTTGAGCCAAAGATATCTCTTAAAATTACATTTACATTTATGGCATTTGGCAGACGCCCTTATCCAGAGCGACTTACAATTATCTCATTTATACAACTGAGCAGTTGAGGGTTAAGGGCCTTGCTCAAGGAGCCCAAAAAAGTACTACCTTGGTCTCATCAGACAATAACATATGCCATATGGTTTGGGGTGATTTAGACAGGCTTGGATGTTTTTTACACAGCACTGTTATATAACAATCATTCTTTAAAACCTTCTGCAAATAACGAAGAACTCAAACTGGCCTCGTTTTACATATACTGACTAGCCATGTGTCTGGGTAGACCAAGTCACTGACATAAATACATTCAAAGAGAAGGCACAGAGCTAATGGTGAGATTATCACAGCACAAAGCCAAATCCGACAACACAACCACAGTATCACGGCACAAAAACAAACCGACAATTATGTTGTGAGGAAACCGTTACCGTGGTCTAAATTTCGTGTTGTTTGTCAGTTATACGTTTTCGGATTTTGTTTTGTGGTGTCTTGAGCATTACTCGGTACGATTCTTAGTGACCTGGCAACCCAGTCATGCACGTTCGCGCGCTTTGATAGTGCAAAATATTTCACGCGCGTCGCTGAATGTCGACTTAACTAGCCGCGTTAGCTGAGTTACTAAAGGGTACAGATAGTAATGGTCAAACTACAGCCTGGTGAATTAGTTATAACATACAGAACAAACCAACAGCTGTGGAATTCCGATATTATATTTCGAAATAAATAACTGGACACATTCATAATCTAGTCTCTAACAGCAGGTGAACAGGTTCTCTTTATTAAAAAAAAAAAAAAAGCAGCTAGCTAACCGAGTCTGTATGCAGTTTGCTCGACATTTAACGAGTCTTCTAACCTGGAATTAAACAGGTGAGTTGGCGGCTAATTGACTAGCTAGCTAAATATTTATACTTTCTAGGTACTTGCTTTGTACTTAGCTATGTTTAGGGATAAATATTGTTATGGTTATGGCTATACTCAGTCATTTAGCTGATCAATCTCTAAACGCCATTTCTGTTCCACCTGTGTGGTGGTGAAGGTAAAACCTGAAAGTCAAGGTGTATAAGCAAAAGTAAAGTGTGTATTAATTATTAAAAATAAACATTAGTAAAGCCATAAACATAAGGAAATAAAAGCCCACAACTTTACTCACAAGACAACATTTTCCTATATAGAAGAACTGCAAAACATTAGACTTCTGTAACTGTTTTTCAGGCTCTTTTTAAAATTGAAAATCCATCCTAAACCACTTTAATATTAATCTTTATAATTATCATGTGATCTTTAATGGCGTCCATAATTTATATTGTAATGGAATTCTAAGTTGTCGATTTTAGTTTAAACTTTTGTTGACTATCATTGACTATTTTCACTGGTTTCCTATATTACCCACAATGCCGTTTGACTACCCGCTGATCCTGGAACCAGTGGGAATTAGCCTTTGCTTCATCTCTAACTAAAGAGAGCGATGCAGCGGTGCTTTAGTCCTTTAGTCTTGTCCAGCTGTCTCACCTCCACATCTGTGCACTCTGCTCAAACAGATCAGCTTCCAAAGCTTCAACTTTCATGCTAACAACTCCATCCTCCATCAACTCCATTGTATTTATCATCTCGTAGCTAAATAGCCAAGCCTTTGTGCAACTGCGTCGTATAACTAGATTGCATTCTGGAAATTTGAGTCCAACAGCAGCTACTTTTACATGCACACCAAATTCCGTTTATTTAAGGTCTATATTCAGGTTGCAGCCATATTCCGAATACGATGTTTATATGTGTACAGGCATCGGAATATTGTTGTTGTAAGTATGTCTGAGTTGTCATTCCTTACAGGGGATTTTCTGAATAAAGTGTTTACATGCAACAAATTTCCGATTAAAACAGGCAGATTCCAGGGGTGGGAATCAGAATATTGTCTTAATCAGAATCGGGCAAATGGATTGCGACATTTACATGACACAATACTAATTTGAATATTGCCAAATTCTGATTAATATCTCAATATTGATCTGCATGTAAACATAGCCATTTACCTCATTACCTCATTGTCTAGTGCATTGCAGTGATTACGTAAGGCACTTCAAAATGATTCCCTTCTGAGAGGACGAAGAAATTTACAAATGCATTTTTTTCTTCATCGAGAGAAACGTCTGTAATTATAATTTCCTCTGACATACACAAACCCTTTGGCTGTTAGTGAGACACATCTTAGTGTTTAAGCACCAAGCTCAGTGTGACACTGATTAGTTTCATTTCCTCTAAATAGCACACAGACAATATATCAATCACACTATGAATTACATTCATGTATTACAACCTTATTTCGTGATATGTTTACATTCAGTCCATTACATGTTTAATGTCTGCAACGTTAAAAAAAAAAACCTGAATAAAAAAATGGTTTTTTTTTTAAATCACAGTACTAAATAATACTGAACATATCTGCAATCTGACAGTTAAGCACTGTGACCGTAGAACTTCTCCTTCTTCAATCAGTGCGCCTGATGGGTTAATAACATTTAAGATACAAAATATATACACTGTGTAACTATAAAATGTAATCTGTATCATAAAGTCTATGTAATCATGCAGAATATGTCCCAGTGGATATGCTGTAATTCGTGCTTTAAGTCTCCAGGACCGGATATCCACCTGGCTCTGACAAACTGTGGTCATATTATCTGCAACATATGCTTTCAGAAAGGTAATTTATCTCCATCCACTCAATTTATTGATGTCAAATTAATGATCTGACACTTTATAAGGTACACTCACTGTACACTGGTGTATAAGTCAGTTTTTAGGTGTACAATTACTGATTGTATTCATTCAGTGGGAACGAGCACTGTCGATCAGATAATATTCGGGTGGCAAATATAGAGAATTAGTAGTGGATGGTTTGTAGTTTTGTAGTGTTACCTCCTTTTGCTATTTGGTTGTCGTGCATCTGTCACAGTGTAGTTATTGCTTTAGGAAAAGAAGGCGAGTGTCTGATCTGCAAAGCAAAATGTCAGCTGTCTCTGCTCTCAGATAAAGTAAGTAGCATCAGACTTTATTGTTCTCCTGGTAGCATTGTAATGCCTATGGCTATGAGTATTATTATAACATTTATATGTTTATTTTATTTCAGAGCAGCTCAGAGGTCAGAGCACTCTTTTCAGATATCAGCACTACTGCAGTCAAATACTTCTCAGAGATAAGCAAGGTGACCATAACAGTGGTCAGCGCCTGTCTGCCTCTATTTTACCAGTCATAGACTTTGTTAGGGTTGTCACTATTGATTATTTTGATAATTGATTAATTGCTTATCGTTTTCTTCAATTAATAATGAAGTTGTTGTGACTTGCCTATAGTGTTTAGCATTATCATAGAGCAGGGTGTCACATTTCAGACTTTAGTCATTTAAAAGTAGTTTAAAGCTGGTTAACTGAACGTAGTTATAAATTTGCCCAGATATAGCACTTAAATTTTCATTTAATCAAAATCAGTAATGTTTCCACTTTGTTTTACTCACCCTCCGTTATCTTCCATCCTCTACACGCCTGCATGCAGGAGTATTTATAAACACACACGAACATTAAACATGCCGTAATTTCTCTTTACTAATTTACTGGACATTTTCTTGCACGTTGCTTTCTGTCATAAAGTTGAAGGATCTTCCTTTGTTGTTTGTTGTACAGCCAACTTTGCTTCTCATTATCACCATAATTTGCAGAATATTTGATTATGTGAAATTTTCATCAAAGATTTTTTTTTTTTTTATAATTAGTAGTTGATGATCATCGGGTATTCGTGACAGCCTTAGATTTTGTTAAGAATCTGACACAGCAATCAAGCAGATAAAGTAGACACTTTTTCAACTGTTTAGGTCTTGCAGTTCCAGGCAAGACACCAGAAGAGGTTACTAGCCCACTATCAAGAGAAGGTAAGAGTTATGTGAGTTTTTTTTTTGCCTTTATTGTTGTGTTATTAAGTAAAGATATGTCAGAAATTTCTGTTTGTTTTTAATAGAGTGAAAAAATGAAGGAGGCTTTACTCAAAATGCAGCAAGAAATGAAACAAATGTCAAAGTAAGAATTTTGATTAGATGGAATATTACTGTGAAATATAAAATTATTCCTTAATTCCTGGCTAAACGCTCATTATTTTCTGCACAGAAAAATTACAGAGCAGAAGGCCTACATATCAAAGTTAGAAGTAGCTCTTCAGCAGCAAAGGTATTGCTTCCTACAGCTGTAGAATGGCATTTATTACTCTTAATATGGCCTGAAAAGAATGTATATGTATATATATATATATATATAATAAAATATCATGATTTTCATTATATTATTAATAAATGTTTGGTTTAAAAAGGGGCAGTGGGTTTAAATGCTTTCAGGGTGAGAATTACACAGAAAAATCATTATAGCTTAAATGATCTGCTTTTATATTTTCCAGTTCCAGAGTGGGATTACAGTCTAACAGGGATTTGCATGCCTCCAATTGTTTCAAACCAGGTAAAGCGTAACATATGTTCACCCTCGAGGATTATTGGCACTCTTCATGATAATGAGAAAAAAAAAAAAAAAGAATGGCACATGCAGTGTGTTATATTTTGAGGCCAAACATTCAGGGACATTGTATAATTCTATTTAAACTTTTTTTAAGCAGTGAAATTAACAAAAAAAAAAATCAAAAATATCAAATTTATCAGCCATTCTCTGTTTATCAGTTTTGGCTAATTCAGTTGTGGATTCAGCAGTTTGACAGAGTTCATTCCTCATATCAACATCACTCATCACTTCAGTGGAAATAGATAGGGTTCAAATCCCAAGATTTGAAATTTGAGATGAACAATGTAAAACACTGATTTTTTATTTATTTTTTTTTAACCATTTATGTTTTGTTTTTGAAATATGTGTGGTTTATCATCTTGTTGAAAGTGTGAACCTTTTGACAGAGGCAACCAGGTATTGGGCTTAATTATTCCCGGTACTCAGCAGAATTCATAATGCTATCAATCTTCATAAGAGACCCTGAACTGCCAGCCACAAAACAGCCTCAAAGCCACCACCACAATTTACAGCCATTATCAGGTGCTTTTCCTTGTATGGATTCTGTCATCAAATATGCGGATTGTGTACATGACCAAAAAGGTTGATTTTGGTCTCATAGGACTACCACACATGCCAATTCTAATGATGCCTGGTGAAGTTTGGTTGATATTCTCAGGAAGGGCTTACTTCTCACCACACTTCTAAACAGCTTGTTGTTATGAAAGCAGTGCTGGTATTTTTAACTGCTTATATATATTTTTAAAACTCATTAACTGGGTTGTGCAGGTCAGCAACCAACTGTTTTTTTGTGTTGAAAGTTCTTTGGTTGCATGACAAATGTGTGTAACTTTTATACCCCAAAGAAGTGGGTTAAAGACACCAAGAGTGTTACTGGGGACTAAGAGCAAATTAAAAATAATATAATAATTTAGGGGTGTAAGTAAGTTTTGCACATATATTTTTAGAAAAAATATTATTATTTTTGAAAAAGTAGTTATGAGAACTATTTTTGTAAAGAGTGGAAAATTTTAATTGCTGTTTGTAATGTTTGTTATGCGATCATTTTTGTTCTTGATGCATACCAATATTTCTGGAGTGCACTGTATTCTTCATACACCTTTCAGTTGTAGTGAATAATTTTTTTTTGAGCTGAACTGCCTTTATATCATATTGGAGTTGCTTAAAACCTGGATAGAAAGACATATTGTTGGTAAATGTGAAGTGAAATTAAGCATCACTGTTTACATCATATTAAAGACCGTCAAAGATGACAATAAGAAAAAAAGAACTAGAAGCTATATACCTATGTGTCACACAGGAAAGCACTACAGAATCAATGCCCATGCATTTGTATGTTCTTTTGATAATACGGTTGGTTTCTTTTTTATTAAGGGTACTCGTCGTCTCCAACTTCATCAGCTCCCTCAGTGACAAAAATCCCCTACTCCTCTCCAGTGTGTCTGTCTCGCCAACCATCCACCGCAAGCCTGTGAGTACCACATACACTGTACGATACGTTCAGGAATAATACACAACTCTGTTTATTGGTCCTGATGCATTATGTTATTCCATATTTCATTTTATTCCATTTAATTGCTTCATTTATGCATTTAAATGACCCATTAAATGCTCTTTCAGCTGAAGTGCGTCCCATGAAAAGCTGAACTCTGAGAATATTTTTTCAGAACATTTAAAGTCATTCAGTTTAATTAAATGCAGTGTAACGCTCTTCCTGAATAGTCTTTCCATTCACCCCTCATGTAAATGGCTGTCACATGGGGAATCGGGGCACACTGTTAACATAGGCGATGGGGGTTGTCTCCAGCACTCTGCTCCTAAGCCACAGGAGTTCCGCACTGCAAGGCAGAAAGGTGATCCTCGACATGTAAATTCAGCATATCCTGCCTCCATTCATCGGAGAACCTTATTAGTCTGTAGTTGTTTGGATAAGCGTAGCTCTTACGGAGCCGGCGACCACCTCAGAGCTACAGCAGAGCATTGCTGATGCTATAATGGTCTGGATGGCTCACTTCTGCTATGTCTGCTGTGGTTTCTTATTCAAACAATTTACTGTAATGTCATGTGGTACCCATATAGAGATAAATGTACAGTGCAGTGAACTGAGTGGAGGCATGCATGATCTGATGTTACAACAGTCTAACTAGCAACAACACAAGGGGGCACTCCTGAATTGTCTGATACAAACTGTGAACAGCAAGCAAATGCACAAAGCAAATGAAGTGGCCAAAGTATGTGCTATTTAATAATCATCAAGTATTAGGGATGCTTGTGTAATTATGTTCCTTCAGAACTGAAAACATGGACATTGACAGCAGGGCTTTTTCCAGTAAAGTAAGTTGATTCCTACAGTTTATCTTTACGTTCATTTTTTATTTCAACATTTTAGATATCTTTTTAAATGTAATTATACTGAACCGTGCCCAAATTATCACATTATTATTTCTCTGAAATTATGGAATTTTTTTTTTTAATCATAGTTCCTGTGTAATATGCCACAGTGTGTACCACAACTCAAATTTATCATTATCTTGATATAACCATCATTTTTCCATAATTTTTCTAAATTCTTGCTTTCCCAAATAGCCCTCAATGTCTGGAAGCGTTTCCAGACTTTGTCTCATCAGCCCACCACAAGATGGTCGAATAGGTTAGTCTGTCAAATATTGTTCTGCTGATAACACAATTTCTTCTACTGATTTCTTTTACTGGTTTCTGTGACTTGTTTAAGAAGAGTAAGATTAAGAGAAAGCTAAATAAATGAACAGTGCACATATTTAAATAAATAGTAAATCCAAAAATAAAATGTACACAATTTTCCCTTTCCTGGGTGAATATTCTTCTTCTTCTTCTTCTTCTTCTTCTTCTTCTTCTTCTTCTTTTTTAAGCTGTATTAGTTTCGTACCAGTGCAAAAGATCATTTTTACCAAACATCAGATGTCAGACAACAGTGGGCCTCATTTATGAAGCTGGATATGAATGAATTTATTCGTAAATCATTCGCAAGAGCTTTTACACAAGAAATTTGATATTCATGAAAAGCAAGTTAGTTTGGAAAACGTTCATATTATAAGAGAGCTCCTGAGTTTGTGTAAATTTACATAGACGGAGAAATGTGAACCTGACCTGATTTAGGCTTGGGATTTACTGCAAATGTTTACACAGATTACACCGAAAGGTCTAAATCAGTTATTTATTTCAGCTGCACAAATGAATTAGTGAAAATTTGTGAAACTCAGTTGTTTCATATTAATCACTTGAAAGAAAGTGTTCAAAAACAAATCCATAAATGAAGGCCAAATAAGACTAGCCATTTAATGAGGACATAATGCTGCTGTGTAAAAGGAGTTAGAGTTAGGGTGTGTCTATGGTAGCCAACGCACTGCGATGGCTAAGCTGCTTTACTGGAACATGTCGTGCACACCAGGCTCAGAAAGCAATCTTTCACCTTTTAGTCATCTTTTTGTCGTTTTCATCTCTGTGAGCTTTGCCTTTTATGGAGCTTTGTGGGCATCATTAAAGCAGCTGTGCTGTGAATGCTTATACTCACATGAGTATGAAGACAATCAGAGTTAAAGAGATTTTTGTAAATCTGGCAGGAATTTTTAGTTTGATTTGGCCTACAAACATTTACACAAAGATTGATAAATGAGGTCCAATGTCTTGGCTAACGGACTTATTTGGGTAAGCAGGAAAATTATGTACATTCTATTTATTATTTTGTACACTTAATTTATTACTTTTGTAAAGAATGTCTTGGCTTGCAGTTTGTATGAAAATGTACAATATGTGCAGTACATGCAATCAGTGCACAGTCAACAGTTTAGTAAATAGTGTAATTAGAATTAGAAATGTGTATGTGTATCAAGCAGCTAACCAAGTGGTTCTCAACCTTTTTTCAGCCTTTTTTCAGGCGCCCCCCCCCCCCCCCAAATAATATGTATATATTAATAAATAATTCTAATGTATATAATGTATAATAACATATAAGTAGTCTACACTGCATGTTTTCATAGACCAACAAGTATCAAAGTTACACATTGATATGCACAATTTATTTTACCCACCAGCCAGGAGTGAACAGTAAAATGTTCACACATTTTATTGATAACACTCTGAATTATCATTTGTTTGGACACAATGCACACCTTGTGCTAATAACGACATGCTGAACATACATCGAGGGCACTCCAGAATTAGCAAGATAAGCTGTGAATGCACTAAGTGTATAGGTTAATAAAAAGAAAAAAACAGGAAGTCTGTGGCTTTTCTGAGATTTAATGGGCCTAAAATGTATTTAAAGTATCTGTTGAAACATTTAACAAAAAATACCTCTTGTACATAGTTTAAATATTTTTAGAAACAATCCCTCAGACTCCCTGTAATTATTCCACAGACCACAAGGGGTCCACTAACCACGGTTGAGAAACACTGCGCTAAGCAATTAAAACCAATTAAACCAAACATATATTGCAAGAAAAGAAAGACAGATGCAAGCAATGGGAAATTAAGTTCTTCTAAATCAGAGTGTCTTCTTTTTAGGTACCATTCCCCACAGAACAGCAAGTCAGAGCACTATGGGTAGCCACTCAGTACAAAGTGCCAATGTCAGGTATTTTTTCCCCCAGATCAAAGAATAAGAAGCAGAAGAATTTAAGATCATTGTATATTGTATATAGTGTGTGTGTGTGTGTTGCAGCATATATACTCTCATGGAGCACTTTATTAGGAACACTATACTTATAGTGGATAGGGCTTGCCTTTGCTCTCAAAACAGCCTCAATTGTTCATGGCATGGATTCCACAAGATGTTGGAAATACTCCTTTGAGATTGTGGTCCATATTGACATGATTTCTGCAGGAATTGCATGATGCATTTTCAGGTGCACTTTCATGCTGCAAGTCTCCCAAAGGTGTTCTATCGGATTTATATCCGGTGACTGGGAAGACCACTGAAGAACATTGAACTCATTGTCATGTTCATGAAACCAGTTTAAGATGTCTTTTGCTTTGGTGCAAACGCTCAGCAACAATACTCAAATTGGCTGTGGCATTCAAGTGATTATTAATTGGTATTATTGGGCCCAAAGTGTGTCAAGAAAACATTTCCCACACCATTACACCACCACCACCAGCCTGGACTGTTGACACAAGGCAGGTTGGGTCCATGGACTCATGCTTTTGGCGCCAAATTCTGACCCTACCATCTGTGTGCCTCAGCAGAATCGAGATTCATCAGACCAGGCTACGTTTTTCCAGTCTTCAACTGTCCAGTTTTGTTGAGTCTGTACCCACTGCAGCCTCAGCTTTCTGTTCTTGGCTGACAGAAGTGGAACCCAACGTGGTCTTCTGCTGTTGTAGCCCATCTGCCTCAAGGTTTGACGCGTTGTGCATTCTGAGATGCTTTGCTGCTCACCACAATTGTACAGAGTGGTTATCTGAGTTACCGTAGCCTTTCTGTTAGCTTTCTGTCTGGTCATTCTCTGTTGATCTCTCTCAAAAACAAGGCGTTTCAGTCTGCAGAGGTGCCACTCACTGGATGTTTTTTTCTTTATCGCACCATTCTGGGTAAACTCTAGAAACTGTTCTGCATGAAAATCCCAGGAGATCAGCAGTTATAGAAACACTCAAACCAGCCTGCCTGACACCATCAACCATGCCACAGTCAAAATCGCTGAGATCACATTTTTCCCCATTCTGCTGGTTAATGTGAACTCTACCCAAAGCTGCTGGTATCTGCATGATGTTATGCATTGCACTGCTGCCACACAGTTGGCTGATTAGACAACTTCATGAATGCATAGGTGTACTGGTGTTCCTAATAAAGTGCGCAGTGAGTGTATATTGGATGTAATATGGGGTCTATGAGATATTTTTTGTCTCTGTTTTCAGTAGAGTGCTTTCCAGTAGCCTGAGGGAACCCATGTTGGCCTCCTCCAATAACACACTGTATTGCAGAGAAACGCCGTGGGAAACACTGGTATTCAAAATGCCCCCAACTTACAAATACCCCTCCATGTCCTCTCTGGGACCTCCACCCTGATATATTATAGCAACGATCTTAAAATATCACCAGTGGCTAAAGAACAAGGGGGCTATTCTTGTACAGCTTTACTATGATGCTACCCTGGAAACACAACAGATTAATTCGAAGACAAGGTCTTGTGTTCAGCCATCTGCAAGGGGACAAGAATATACATATGCATGCCTGCTCATAACAACTGTAGCAATTTGTAGCTTCCCCTGTGTTCACACCACAATAGTTTTATATTAACTAGGGCTTCAGGGTATGATATAATAGCCTTTATGTGTTGCGCTTTTTTCCGTTAAATGTCTGTGTTTGCAGTAATCAATCACAGATGTGGCATGAGTGGGCTGTGAATGTGGATTTTAATATGCTGTAGTATGATTCATTGCATGTCAGCTGCACCTGTGAATCTGCACAGAGAGCATGTTTTATTCTCCAAACTCATAAATACCATATCACTGAATTGTTTGAACCTGGTTTTGCATTGATGATTTGGTATATTAAAGTGATTGCTTTGAGTCGGACACGCTTTTTTATTCATTGTTGTGCGGCGTAAATGAATGTCAAACTCTTTTTGACTTTCTAAAAATGCAATCTGCATATTTTGAGCTGAAAAGCTGAACATTGGCAGATAAGAAATTTTAAAGTTGTCAGGCGAGTTAAGAGATACGTCTTTGATATTGGGCTTGAAATATGAAAAAAAGGAATGCATGAAACAGACTTCTGAGCCAGTATGAGTCACTCAAGTAGCCCAGTCCAACTTACAGTTCCTGTAAGGCATGTGGTGAATCAGACTGCTGTGTGAAGAGACATGCAAAACATAGTTGTGTCATCGCTCTTAATGGCTTGTGTTACATGGCAGACACGACATATTAGCGCAACCTCGGAAGTCTTTGTTTGATCTCTGTACTGCCTCGAGGTATAAAAGTATCTCCTTACTGCACACAGTTCAGCCTGTCACAACTGCACTTAAGATTTACAGAGTGGGATGGCAAGTGCTCAAATGCTGCATGTAGCTGTTATTTTATGGAGGTTTTGTCATTACATGGAGACGTTTGACAGTTAAGTTGCTGGAATTGGTGTAATTGGCAGACGTTCTTGATTGGCGGGGGATTGTTTCAGGAAAAAGCATTTAAGCAAACCCTTATTCCATAGCCAAAGCAGAGTGCTATACAAAATTAGAAAATCTAGCAACACAACAATTACACTGTTAGATAAAAGAAAGGCGTGCATACTTCCCTTCCCCCTTTTTTCCATGCAAACTCTTAGATGAGTTTCTAAAAGAGTTCAATCACAGGAAACATTTATCTTTGCAAATTGAAGCTGATTCTGCAGAAAGATTGTGACCTTGAACTGATCTGCTTCTGATTCTTCGCATCACACTATATTACAAATCGCTCTACACTCACTCTACACTTAACAATGTCTTTCTGTCTTACCCTTGTGCATGTAAGGATTGCTCTGGTAATGGCACATCTGGTAGCTGTTTTCCCCTGACGTGGTGGTATACTGTGTGTGTGTGTGTGTGTGTGTGTGTATGTGTATGTGTGTGTGTGTGTGTGTGCGTGGGCAAGTTTTTGTGTCTTGGTGGGGACCAAATGTCCCCACAAGGACAGGAATATCTGCCAGTTAGAATATTCTGACAAGGAAAACATTTTTTGTTTTTATAACAAAAAAACTAAAGGAGCCAATAGGTCTCCTTTTTTGGTACTGAAGTTAAGGTTAAGGTTAGGGTTAGATAGGGTTAGGGTTAGATAGATAGCATTCATTAACTACATTAATAATTATGTGAATGGAAGGTTCTCACAAGGATACTAAGAGGCATACATGTGTGCCTATGGGTGAGAGAGAGAGCGCCAGTGAGAGAGAGCATGTATGTACAATAATCACTTCCCACAATTACTACAACACGGTAAAAAAATCTTTGCAGGCAGTTAAATTTCCAGGCTGCTCACCTCGATGGAATGCAAAGGAAACTCACAAAATCTTGCTTGAACCTGGCAATCAGGAAACCAGCCTAAAACTGAAACACTGAAGAGTCTGCTTATCAAATTGTGCCATAAAGACACTGTAAAAATCTACCAAGTGATCATAATCAGCCATTATATTCATATTGGTAGGAAAAATAAGCTGTTACAATGTAGTAAAAATTTTACAGAATTGTGCAATTGCACTCTGGAATCTATAGAGGGAGCTAGAGGAAGAGTTGGGCAGCACTCGTGGTAGTACGTATAGCTGAAGTGTGGGCATAAGTTCACACACACCTGGTGCTCATTAGCTCCATATGCAGTTGTGTTGGTACAGGCCAACCTGCCTCTGGCTTTTGAGTTCAAACAGCACAAATCTCAGGCAGTCAGTATTACTCTCTAAATAGACTTAGAATAAGAGATCCAATCCAAAGACAGACAGGAACAAAACGTCTCCACATAAGTTGGCACAGTTCACCAACGTGTTTTTACGGCGCCGCTACAAATCAATGGCCGAGCATTAAGTTACACATTTCTAAACGCAGCTTGACGATCCACTCAAATGACCGTAATTGAACATAAGGTTACATATGTTGGGCTTTTTAAGCCCACTCAGACTGAGAGGAGATTGAACAATGGCTTAATTGTATTGTACAGATGGAGAGGCATGCAATCGAGTAAGGCATAAAGCTCTTCATGACAGAGTCACGGTGAAGCAGATTGGATGTGAGAGGCAGACTCGAATAGACTGGAACTCAGGAAAGCAGCAGGTCCAAGAAGCCTAAAAACAAACTGCTAGACTTATCTTTATCCAAGAGGAATAAAGTGAGCCTGGATATATAATGCTCGAATATAACTCATAAAGTATTTCAGTTGTGAAGTAACTGTTCTAATATTGCCTACTTTATGGAGAGCAGTTATTCTGAACTCAATATTAAATAATTACATTATTTGTACATTATTGGATTTAAAAGCCAAACTTCAAAAACAAATTTAGCTAGTGTGTGTGAGCACAAAATTCGTTCCAAAGTGCGTTTTAAAACAAACATGACCATGTTCATGATTATTCAATAATTACTGTTTATCTTAGGAAGAAATTAAATCTAAATATACTGTATGATGCCAAGTAGCAAAATTAAGCATAAATAAGATAAAATACAATGACGTCTGTAAATAAAAAAAAACAACCGTAAATAAAGAATCAGACATGACCACATCAGACACAGTGACCACTATAGAAAGGGAGAAAAGGGAAAACCTATTCAATACCACACAAGAAAAACTATGTCGCAGTAATGTAAAAGCAAACATTGGACTCCATAACCACATCAAACACAGACAATGAATCACTAAAGACAAACACACAGACACACACATATGGCTTCTTGTGTAGTGCATGAAATCATCCATATCATGCAGCATAATGGTACATGGTAGACAAATGTTCAAGCAATTATGTACTTCATCAGAGAACTCAATTCAAGATGGAAATGAGTGTAATTGTGAGTTATTTGCACCATGGTTGAGCAAACTGAAGGTAATTTAGATGAGCGGAATTGAGATAGAAGTCGGTCTTGGCCATGTGCAGGTACAACTTTCAAATGGAGAATAGAAAGGCCTTGCCAACAATAACATTAGGAAAGGAAGTGCCAAGCTTCATTGGCACCAAATCCATCAAACCTTGGCACAGGAATATACAATAAACATCTGATTACATTCACATTTATTAATTTTGGCAGGCGCTTTTATCCAGCGTGACGCAGAACATAATCCAAGCATAGAACTGAGCAGTTGATGGTCATGCTCCATGGTCCAGCAGTGGCTCTTGGGGAGTCATGGAATTTTTTTTTTTTTAAACTTTCAGGTCACAAATATGTTTGTGTACTAGGAGTTGCACGACTACCAGTTTTACTAGTCGACCAGTAGTTGAACAACGTAGTTGACTAGTTATCTTTTCCATAGTTAAAGCAAAAAAACTTTCAGGACATGGCTATTTTTAGGCTGTTTTATTTGTACAGCGAAGAAAAAGTCATACCACACTTCAGTTGACAGCCACACACAAGCTAAAATTTCCTGCTTCAGGCTTTTTTAGGCTACACTGTTTACGAGGAAAGTAAATAAATCAGTGCAATAACCAGTACCAATTCTTAAAACGCACTTGTGTGGACGAGCTGAAATCATCGATTCTGAAACTGAGAGCGTGCAGCATGGTGCGGAAGCCTGTTATAGCTTAATGATGTATGGAGGACACAGTGTTTACAGCAACGCCTGGGAGGTTTTTCCGACATTGTCAACTACAGCCTCAGTAGAATCCCAAAACGATTCTGGATCGGTCTCCTTGAGCTCACAGGCGCCGCTGATCTGAGAAAAACTAGCTGAGTGGGACTGGATAGTGAGTTGCAACCTGCGGCTTCGAAAGCATTTTTTAACACAGTGCTGGTAACAGCGGAATTCACTCTGCAAGGATTTTATTTAAATTTTAGCCCGCCTCACTATTCTTTCCACCACCCTGACTAGTCAACATCCCCACAGCGTCGACTAGAGAATGTATTAGTCATCTAGTTGACTAGCCTATGCAACACCTATTGTGTGGGGTTTAAATGCAAGATTGATTAGTGTCTACCATACCTACCACATCTATCTCAATCTCTCTCTCTCTCTATGTCTGTCTCTATGTATTTGTACCTTGGAGGATTTCGTGCTCTTTCCAATACATGACACACATAATGGATGCATGTGAATAGAAAGTGGTGATCATCACTTCACATGCCACGATTTGCCCAAACCAGTAACTCACAGTCACATGTATGCGTTTCCTTTGTGTTGCCTACAGCAACGAGGGCCACTCCTGTAGTTCATCGAAATACACAGCTCTGTAAAAAGGACTAGGTGTGAACAGACACTATTGTACACGTGAAACATGCATGAACTCTTAGGCTCGGCAGGGATTTGGGGTAATTTCCTGCACCAGGCCCATCGAGAGCGAGCGTCAGGCCCTCGGGCCAGCTGTCATTGTGTCTTTATGGAAAAAAAAATCTAAATCAGACCTTTGCTTTTGTACAGCCTCAGGCCATACAAATGAGACTTGCCACCTAGGAGAGATAAAGTAAGCACCTCCGAAAGTCATTATTCCAAAACCTTGGCTGTTTTTATACAACAGAGAGCCTTTGTGCAAAGGTAATGAAATGATTTACACACCGAAGTTCTGACCACAACATCTTGAACCACTTATTCACATGCAGGTAGAGCTTTTTTTTTTTTTTTTTTTTTTGTTCCATGCAGTGTTGCGCTGATGTTTTTGTTTTTGCTGTCAGGAAAAGGAGCAGGGTAACATTTTCTCAGTAGTCACATGGGGCTGCTTTCACATTCATAATAGAATATAGCAAGATTGAATTGTTCACAGGAACATTCAATGACAGGAAATGCTACAGTTAGACTCATAACATGTATATATATATATATATATATATGTGTGTGTGTGTGTGTGTGTGTGTGTGTGTGTATATATATATATATATATATATATATATATATATACATACACACACAGTTAGGTGTGGTGTTATATGGTCAATGACAGAGTTTTTGTGATTTTGCCTTTATACACCACCGCAATGGATTTTAAATGAAATAATCAAGATGTGATTGAAGTGTAGACTTTCAGCTTTATTTTAAGAAATTAACAAAAATAAGGCATTTACCATTTAGGAATTATAGCCATTTTAAGCAAAGTACTTCTATTTTCAGGGGCTCAAAGGTATTTGGACAATTGACTGACAAGAAGTTAATTGACCAGGTGTGGTCCATTCCCTCATTACTTCAAGACAAATGAAGCAGATAAAAGGTCTGGAGTTGATATCAGGTATTGAGTTGGCATTTGGCAGCTGTTCGACTGGAGCTACCAATATGAAGTCCAAGTGAAGCAATGCAAGTGAAGGAGGCCATCATTAGGCTGAAAAAACAACATAAATCTATAAGAGAGACAGCAAAAACCTTAGATGTGGCCAAATCAACAGTTGGGTACATTCTTAAAAAGAAAGAAAGCACTGGTGAGCTCAACAACATCGAAAGGCCTGGAAGACCACGGAAGACAAATAAAGTGGATGATCGCAGAATCCTTTCCTTGGTGAAGAAAAATCCCTTCACAACATCAACAGAAGTCAAGAATACTTCATTGACTGCAAAGGATTTTCATCCAAGTATTAAAATTATGGTTATATATGGTTATATATGTCACTTTGTCCAAATACCTTTGAGCCCCTGAAAATGGAGGTACTTCGCTGAAAATGGCTGTAATTCCTAAATGGTAAATGCCTTATTTTTGTGGAGCCTCTTAAAATAAAGCTGAAAGTCTACACTTCGATCACATCTTGATTGTTTTATTTCAAATCCATTGTGGTGGTGTATAAAGGCAAAAATCACAAAAACTCTGTCATTGTCCAAATACTTCCGTACCTAACTGTGTGTGTGTGTATGTATGTATGTATATATATTAGAGAGAGAGACAGAGAGCAGATCTGTCAGATGAGAAAGGGAAAACTATTGAGCTGAGATATTTTTTTCCACTATTAATATCTTTACATACTACTTGATCATTTCTGTTAGTTATGTTGATAAATGATGTGTAACCTAACACATTACACATCTTAGTATAAAAAAAGTTGTCTTCTTAATTTAGTCCTACAGGTGTGCAAACTTCTGCACTTCACAATGGATAGAATATTCTGCATTTGTATTGACTTCACAGGAGTCGAAACGTCTATGTTTTATGTAGAATACTTTGATATTTTCTGGAGGTCTAAAGTTCATGTAGAAGAGGAGCAGACGTGTAAAAGTGAAAGCAGTCCTCTGCATGTGCTTACTCAGTGTTTCCTCGTTGCCTCTTCTGTAACCTCCGGGCTGTTTTATCTCCAGTGTTGGCCTTCTAACAAAGCCTGTCAACAGATGTAATAATTTCTCCAATATCATACATGTTACTGTACACGACTTTCACTGCGCCTGAGATCAATTAACAGAGTGCAATTACGCAAGCGAAAGACAATATACGTGGCCTCGACCTGCACTCCTTTGAGTAATTACAGGAAATAAGCTAAACTAAAAGGACACTCTCGGAAGGCCGGGGTTTAATGTGAGCAACGTGTTCTACCACCTGTTGACTACGATACGAGTGTTTTCTCTGTGTTCCTCAAGTGCTCTGGTTTCTTTCAATGCATCACTGAGTGGCATTCATGAAAGGCAGATGAAATCCAGCTCATCATCATCATCATCCTCACCCTGCACCTTCAAAGCACTGACAGAACGTTTTCCCTGGACTAACACGTGACTCCAAACCTTTACGAGTCTCTAACATCCTCTAGGGTGGTCTGAAGGAAGGGGGAAAGATGAAGGGAACAGGTATTGGGACGGATGATCGGATACTTGCACACTCTTCCTCACACATTTGTGCAGACACAGATGTCCCGCATGTCCATGCCTTTGATGACCCCGTGCCTGAGTGATGTCAGCGTGGCCGACGAGAGATTCCTTTCCTCTCAGGCAGCCTTGGCAGGATGTGTAAAGAAAGGGCCGAAAGACAACACCGAGATTAGGCTGCTTTTGTCACGGTTCTGTGGCAGACTTTAAAGGCCTTGGCTCCACTCCCATCTTGCAGATTCTTTTTTTCCCTCGATCTCTCTCCCTCTCTTGCTCTATTTTGCTCTCTCTTTCTTCCTCTGTTTCTGCATTACTCCCTTTTATACAAGCAAGGTAAACATTTAAGGGGAACTGCTTGTGCACATTATTACAAAGGGGGGTGTTTTTATTTTTCAGCCTTTCAAACAGCCGCTTTGTTGCGGAACCATTCTGACTGTTTGAAAGAAGACAGAAACGCAAACAGAGGGCTCATTCTTTGAAAGGAGCGAGCAGGTATTCCCAGGTGTTGCCTTCACAGATGCACAGAGTTTCCGTTTCAGTGTGAATCAATGAAGGCACTTGCTCGCCACTACATGAACGGCTGTTCAATTAAAAAAAAAAAGAATGTAGAGGAATGTAGAGTGACAGAGACAGTTGAAAAGAACAGCTAGATATTTGATTAATTTTTTTCAATATTTTGTGATATTAGTGATCAACATTGTTAAAATCACATATCCTTGAAACCTTACTTTATCAGTTTATACCCTGATTGGGCACAGACCAATACATTACCAAGCAGAGCGGATATGTAAAGAATAAAACATGACAGGACGTGCTGTTCTGGGACAATAATAAATGACAGGGTGGTGTGATATAGTTACTAACCAGAAGTTATTTTTCCACAGCACATCCTGATGTATTATTCCTCTTATACCACTATACCTATACCTTTACCATTGATTACAATTTTTATATTGATAAAAAAAATGACACGGCATACTTTTTATCCATTTATATTTAGATCAAATATTGTAGACTGTCAGCGAAATGGATCTTAGAAACTTAGCTCCTGCTATCGGTTGCATTATAGCTGCTATAAACACTTGTTCCCTTACTAGCCTCTCTTTCTCTCTCTCTTTGTTAACACAAAACAACACAGTTGTCATATTATAGCGAAACTGCAAAATGCAACATACTCTATCCTGAAGCCTTTGCCATGTCGGAAAACTTAAAGGAACCATTTTATCACAATTACAGCAGCTAAGCCTTGCATATAAACGTAATAAATGCTGTTTAAGTCCACTAAAGGCAACAGGTACTTATTAGTGGTGGTTAGAATTTAATACAAATTATCACTTTTAATACTTAACTAAATGTAATTTAGATTGTTTATGCAATGGTGGGTCAGGATGATTTGTTTCTGGAAAACACTTACTAGATACTCTTGTCTGAATTCACTCAGTCCCTCACTTCTGCCACCTAAATAGTGCACTGTATAGAGCGATAACAGGAAAACAAGACAAATGAAGCCACAAAAAAGATTTATCATTTTATTGGCAATGATAAAATGATTTTAAATGTTTCGATTTGACAAACAACATTTCTTACCACATAAAAAGAGGCCTGACTGTACAAGATTGTCCATACAAAGATAACTAATTACTAACTTTTTAAACTGCACATATAAATATTTTACACGTGATAGAATATGCTACATAGCTTACATTGCAGCTATAAAAAGAAAAATAAAACCATAAACTATATTGTTTTATTTGGTTCAAACATTTCTGTAATGCCCAATTTAAGGTCACAAAAATAATGCTAGCAAATAAATTAACTACACCTGTTAACTTTCACAGTTAGACAGGGTTTGCATTTTGAGTGATTCCTAACATAGCATCGTCCTAAATGTTCTCACTACTACAAATGAAACTGTGGAATAAGTGCATTAATATAGATTCAAAACTCGGCAGTGTGTTCTGCACTTCCACTTTTGGGTGATTACAGAAAAAGCAGGGACGATGGGCTGGGATCGGCTTTCTTACACCTCATAGTGTGGAAAGATTTTGTGTTTCAGTCCGATTTTAAAGCCCTAGCACCAAAAACACATGGAGGGCTGCCATTACTTGAGCAGTCAAAGGCATTTTACACAGTTATCATATAGTGGTCAAGATAATAAAAATACGTCCAAACTAGTCCAAACTAGTTAAATCAAAAGGGCCACCTGAGAGAAAGGAATTTGTATCATTATCCTGTACCTGAACCTTTATAACGGATATCACTAAAATCTAAAAAAAACCAGGCACTTGTTTTTTTTATCCATTAAATGGATTAAATATCCAACTACATTTGCAAAAGACTGATAATGCAACATTCATGTACCAAAAATGAAAGTCCAACTGATGTGTGAAAGCTCACAAAATCAGCAAGAACAACATGTACATATACACTCTCAGGCAGAGAGTTAGAAAAGGGCTTATTAGCATCCACAAATCCAAATTTGGCATATGCAGATTTAACAAAATAGTGTATATCTGCAAACATCTACACTGACAGGCAATTCGGTTTAGACTGCAGCAATACAATTAGTTCTCAATGTAATTTGGTGCTAATGGAAAACGTTCCTTTTGGCCATATCCACAAACTCCGTCTGTGAAAGAGCATTAAAGCTGATTGATCAGAGAGGCGGTGGTTCACAAAGCTGAAAAGACAAAGCTCAGTGTTCACAATGCATTGTGAAGGAGACAGTACATTCACTTTTTTTTATTTACTGTGTACATTGTCCAGAACTGACCTGAAAATGTGTTTTTTCTGTTTAGTTTTGTGTGAAACAATTGCATCTTCTCTATTTTTACTTCAGGCTCATATTGTGTCATTTACCCCTTAGCCATGTTGTGGAAGTATACTCTTGATATCCCGTAAGGAGAACAGTTTTGTAAGAAGGAACCTGGCTCATGTGTTTGTATGGGTTCGTATTCTCCAGAATCAGTGGTGCAGCTTGGCCCGAGCATTCGCTTTTGCTTGTAGTCGGTTGAAGTTCCTTAGATCCAAACAAGGCAAAGAGAAACTGCCACTGGTGAGGTCACTATTGGGGGATGAACGAAGCACAGACCTTGAACAAGAACCCTGCAGGACATCAGGAGGCTAACACTGGTAGTGGATGTGCTGGTGTTGGTGCACTTTCCCGTCCACGTGCGAGTGTGTATGTGTGTGGATGTCTGTGAAGATCTTTGGGTAGACCTTGGGGCCGAGCAGGAGCTGCTGCTGCTGCTGACTCAGGTACTCCTCATAGCTCATGGAGCCCGTGCAGTCCTTATCGGCTCCTGGCAGTGGCCGCTCTCGAGGAGGCTGGCGATGGCCGTTGGCTTGGGCAGAGACGATGGCTCCTGAGGAACAGTGCTTTTTAGACTGGCAGAACCACAGGAGGATGGTGCCCAGGATGAAGACCACGCCAGCAGGAATGCCAATGATGACGGGCCAGGGGAGCCCAGGAGACGAGACGGCAGGGGCATGCGGGAAGTGGGGCTTGGTGTCTAAAACACAAAGAGGAGATAAATGATCAATTTCCATGGATCCATTTCCATCTTTAATGTTAATGAGAACATTTTACAGTCCATTCCATAAAATTCTTTCAAATTTATTTTTTTTATTCTACTGAAAATTCTGAAAGCAATGCCTCAAAGCTTCTTTACTTTAAATCCAATAGTAATGTGAGGATTAAGAGACACTCAACAGAATGGCAGTGATACAGACCAGGCAGGACAGTGAGGAAGGCACTGCGGAAGCTGTAGCCCATAGTGTTGGCGCCCAGGCAGATGTACATGCCTGCGTCTTCTTCCTTGGCGCGAGTAATGAGCAGCTTGTTGAGGTAGGAGCCGTCGGGCCGTGACCACACCTCCCCGGTGGGCAGCACTACAAAGCGGTGCTCTCCAACCTCGATGGTTGAATTGTACTTGCTCTCGTCACCAGGCTCCACTCTCTTGAGCCACTGGATAACAGGTTTGACATCGCTGCGTACTTTGCACTGGAAGGACGTGGTGCCGCCATAGTCTACTGTAGTGTTTACAGGATGAGTGCCGGTCAGGATGGGCTTAGAGTTGGTGCGCTCTGTAGATATAAAAAAACAGTAGCACTATATTTAAAACTTGTATTAGGTAGACAAAATTGTGTTTGTTCTTTTTAAAAATGATTCCTAAACGTTTATCCATTAAGGTCGAGATGCCACGTTTTGCACAGGCAAGAGCAAGTTTCACCTCCCCCTTGCTTAGAGCAGGGCTTTGTGGAAACGTGTGTTTGTAAAGTCAGCAGGCACAGCTGGGATTTAATCTAGAGCAGATGGTAAATGAGATTGGATAGAATCTTTCTAGCTTTCTGAATTTACCACGAAACAGTAACCTTGTCATAGTTCTGCACATTAAACCAGTCTAACCACTCAATGGTAAGAAAGCTGTTAATAAAGCCTTACAACTCTCCACTAAACAGCAGCAAAATCCCAATAATCCCAATAATTACTCAACACTCATTATTCAGCATAAACCACTATACAACAACCCAAATTCATCACACATTTATCACAAACTCCATTACACGACTCATATTGCTCTCTGGCCACTGCATACTGAGCTCATTTTTATGTTCTCAGTTTAGGTGACAGAAAACATCAATCTGTTGTGAACTCAACCAGGCCTTTAAAAGCCCCTTTGTTTCAGGGCCAAACAAACAAATGAAAAGCAGATACTGCACATTAACCAGACACCTTTTCTCTGCCAGGTCTATTAAACTGACACATCGTGTCCGACACATTCAGAGACAAGCACAGAGGGGAGAAACAGATGACTTACGGATGACTTCCACTTTGTAGGTGGCGTTGATTTCTCCAGCGCGATTGGAGACATGGCAAGTGTATTTGCCGCTGTGCTCCGGTGTGAGGTTTTTCAGGCTTAGCGTCCATTTTTTCTTGCGGCTCTCACCCACCTCCTCAGGCGTGAGTGGTCTGCTGTCCTTCAGCCACACAATATCAGGTCTAGGGTTTCCACTAGCCGTGCACTTCAGCCTCACTGAGCTGCCTACTGGCCGAGCTATCACCCGCTTTCTCATCTTAGCCGGCTGGGTGAACCGGGGCCGCACTGTAACAAAAAACCCCCCTGGAATTTTAGAACCTCGGGAAAACCAGATTTCATGTCCTTTTTTTGAGCTGCATGCATGTTAGAAATAATGGAACCTAATACATGACGGGGAAAGGCTAGGGCTACCTTTAGCGAATTACTAATCCACTCACTGAACCGAAGCTGTAATATAAGTAATATTAAAGTCAACACTGGAAATTAGCTATTTGACTATCAAAGCCCAATATAATATCCCTGTAACGTGTTTTTGAATACCATGCCCATGGCCAATTCAGCACAAAAAATATCAGCTTATCCCAAGTAAGTGTTTTTGCAGGGTTTAGGGTCTGGGTTTATAGACTTTCTGAAGGCACCATGTAATTTTTCACAACATTGATAATGTTACAATGAAAATATCTCACACAAGGGCTGAAGTGAAGCCCTTGTGGAGGCCAATATTATTGAGCAAAGAGCCACCACATGAGGGCAATTTGACAAAGCAAACAGCAGCTGCTCTGAAGTTTTACCAGGCCGTTCGTTGCTGGCTGTTTATACTCACAGCAGTGTTCGAACAAACAGCAGGAAAGAACACACAATAGTGAACTCGGCCTGTTTCTCTGTTGAATTCGACAGTGCCCAGTGGGCGCTAACAGCTCAGACCTGATATCGAATTGGATGGTGGCCGTCAAAGAGGAATGGAATGCTTCCCCCCTTGCACGATACTTAAATAGCCTGCTCTTTGGCTTGTCAAATGCAATTGCCAAAGCAAAACCTGAGTCTATAGTTGGAGAAGAGTGATATCAGTGTAGGGTTGGCTGTGTCCTAACTGGTCAAGCTTTTAAGAACTGGAAGGTTTGATTGAACATAAAGAAGCAATTCCATACTATTTCTATTTTATAGCTTTTTTTTTTTTTTTTTTTTTAAATGTAGCTGTTCTTTTTTCCATATGGTAAATGATATATATCCTTATAATTGCTTGCATAGGAAAAGGGCCACTTGCAGTTATAATGAAATAAGAACTCATAAAGAAAAAATAAACTAAATTTATGCCTGCTTATTTCCACCAAACCACATTCTATTTTACAATTGAAAACTGATGCACAACCTCAAGTCATGGCATACGACTATAAGCCCAAAAGAGCTGCTTATGAAACTCTTTGGCAAATAGAAGAGAATTCCTTCTTGATCTTGGGAAGCAATTATAGCTAATAGGACAAAAAGGAGTTCAAAGGGAGGATCAGAGAGCTCTAGCACCTTACCCAGTTTTCCTGACAGGTCAGTGGAGAACTCTGCATCTCCTGCTGGTCTGGCACCATCCTTCCCTGAGCTCGAGTCATCTGCGCACAGAAAAGAGTGTCTTTGAAGCTTACATATCAAAGCGCATCTCTGCATTTCAGTCATTCCTGTATACACCACTGTTTCTGCAGTCGTGCGGATTTCATCTTTAACAGAAATGTAAATCTGGCTCGAGATAAGTCAGTGAAGTGACAAACATGATACAGTAGCTGAAAGCAGCGCTATGGCTGACTTGTGATACGGTGCCAAATGAAACTGTAAGACTCCATGTTAGCAAAAACTATCCAAGATTTATCGTTTCACAAGATGATTTATGCACTGAGACAGAGATGCTTTTTTGGAGAAACCTAGTACGATCTGGATTAAATGTTGCGTGCTAGTGTAAGGAAGAAAACTCTCTAGAAAAGACAGAAATTATTCAAGTCAACGCAATGAAAACAAAGAACATAAAGACTGTGATTAGTGTGCAGGCAATTCAAAGACCTCTATTCTGTGGGGTACTTGCTCAGTTTCTAAGAGTAAGCTTTAAGAGGCAAGTGGGGAGGGATGGAGAGTGAAAAATGCAAGAGGAAATTCAGGGCCTTTCTGTTCTGGTTACATCCCCCTCCTGCCAGCTCATCCATTCAACACATGACTGGCATTTTCAGAGCTGTCAGCTCTTTGAACCTGTCGGCAGGCTGGTTTGATCTGAGAGTGTATGCAGTTTAATACTCCTGCAGGAGAGGCTCCAACCTGGGCAGAGAAAAGACTTGGCCCATTAGGCTTACAGCTTCATTACTGCTCTCCAAAACCCACTCTTCCCCTTTACTGCACCTCATCAGCACATAGCTCTTTTGTTCGGGTTTTATACTCATCGGAACAATTATGCATAAATTTTCGTTGGATCGATAACAGTGGATTCCGGGCTTGGCTGCAGACTCGCTCAATACTTGTAGTATGTATGTTTAGTATCATTCATAAAACTTCTCCTTAAGGCCAAAACAGCAGTTTGAGGCCTTGGGTCAGAACGTGTGCCAGTTTTCAAAGTTGCAATAACATATACATTCTTGTAAAAGCTCATAACCGCTGCTTTGCTGTAACAGTGAAGCCCCGTCTCTGAACAAAATCTAGTTTTGATTCACGGAAAGTCAAGAAAGTGCACGGGTCTTCGGGTTTCTAAACAAACTTCTGTTTCCCTTTAATTAAGTACAATTGACACTGTGGTGAGCTACATTTCACACGTCCACCAGCTTGCAGTTCTGACGGTTCTGAGCCGAGTGACGGAGCTGTTTGGATAACCCCTCCGTATGTTTGCTTTTACATCTGCTGTAGAGAGGACTGCAGAAAACAGGCCTTGTTCTATGGGAAACCTGAGTACACGAAGCCCTGTTTTTCTCAAAGATTATGTCTGTCAGATGTTTTAATGCTCAGGGGCCCTCAAGGTGGTGAGCTAAAGAGTTAGTTGCTAGTTAAGTAGATCATGAATGATCTAGCGAAATATGTCCCTCTTGTACAGTCAAACATACTGATTGGCTGTGAGGAGTTCTCAGGGCTTGCAAAAAAGCTCAGTATTTATGGTTCTTGCTAGTTCCAGCAATCCAATGCTGTCATGTATCATCCAAATCTTTACAAAACAATGTCCCTGCATCCACCTTTTGCAGCCACCTATAATTAAAGCTCTGTCAAGGTGTTCTGAATGCAGTATGCTAATTATTCTGTCGTATATGTCCTGGTCAAGTCATCAATGATAAATGAGTGTTTTGAAGGCCATGTATTTTTCAACAGAGGCCTCAAATGGAGCATCAGTATGGTGGACTTGTGTTAGCTGTTAGTTTGGCTTTGATTTACTGAATTACAGCATGCAGCTTATGGAAACCATTACTGATTTTGGTGCTACACAGCCTCATATTAACAGCCAGCTCCAAATGGTGAAAATTTATGAGCCGTGGTCACAGTGGAGACATTGCTACATTACAGACTACAGTCATAGTCCGAAATGAATAACAACTGACAAGTTGACAGATTAACTGCCTGTCAAACGTATTTATGTTCAACTAGACGAGTGAATCTTTAAAGCACTTTTTATTTGAGGCTAGTGAAACAGCGTTATGTGTTATACCATAAAGAGCACACTATGATGAAGTGAAGTAGCCCAAATATCACCTCAATACTTTTCTGAAGTCACTACACCTTTCATAATTCAGCTCACCCAATAGTGACAGGGTCACAACCTTTTTCTCTTGAACTTGAAACATCTGTTGGATGGATACGTCATGCAGATAAAAAAAAAAAACTTTAAAGTACTAATCCAACTATATGCTCTGCTGGTAATTCTGAAAACCGCTATTTCCTTTTTAATATTCTCTTCACTTTGACTTTAATCACTTGAGACTGAGTCTACAACAACACGCAAATTAAGATACAACTGTATAACATAGCACCTGGGGAGTTTTGAAAAGTTACAAAGAGCTATTGAAATCATTCTCCAAGTTCCTATAAAGGCTCTGACTGTGACTTCTTCCATAACGTCACCTTCCTATTGACTCAGAGGCAGCATGATTAGCTACAGTCCTTCTCACTTTGGCACAATCCCTGACAGTCTGTCTCTATCCCTCCTATGCTGAGGAGCACGAGACAGCTTTACTAAGGCCTTACTCTGGCAAATAAGGACTGACCTTGCATTAAGCATTTCCTTTCCTCTCTTAAGGATTACCGGCACAGAGGGAGAAGATAATGACTGTAGTCTATGCAGTTTTCTGCCTCAGGCTTTTAAGAATCAAGTCTGCATCTGGGGAATGGGGAAAGTCAGCAAAGATTTGGAATTTGTCTCCCAAAGTTACTACAGTACATAGTCATCGTAGGGCACTGAACGAAGAAAAACAACAGGAGGGTTTTAGCTTTATGGACCCTCACTTTATAGCGAGACAAATTCTGAAATCCACCGTGACCCTGACCAGGATAAAGCAGTTACTGAAGATGAGTGATTTTTTAAAAAAATTCTCATTTCCATGAATGACATTCATTTTTTCGGCATTAAAGGTATTAAATGAACAAAGTGTGCATTTCAGAAATGAACAAGGTGCTCTGTCTAAACATTGGCAAACCAGAAACTGGTAGAAATACCGTGGCTCATGGTATTGACAAGATCTCATTGATTCCACAGAGGACCAAAAACATCTGACTGAAAGTTTGCTGCCTTGACTGGATATCCATACTCCAACTCAAAACTTCATCCACAAGATCATTTCAGGGAAGTGGGGAAGTAGTGGACTGAGGCAACACAGGCTCTACTTAGTACACTCAAGGCTTCAGAAACACATATTCTTGAGATTACTTCGCAAGTAAGTAATGCTGTCTGTATGTATGGCTTTGTTCGATGTGTAAGACTCATCCTGGCAGTGGTTTGATCGCAGACCATCAGTGGTAATTATGGCCACCTGCGAGGGGATAAAGAGAAGCCTGCATTAGGCATTAGGCTATATCCCCTTGCACTCAGCCATTTTGGACACCAACTGGTCCTTGTACAACAACACTAGTGTGCTTGTTTGAGACTCATCCCTAATATTTTGTCAAAAGGAACATGAAAATTCTTCAGATCTGACAAAAGTTTCCAGCTCTAGAAGTCAAATTCAGTGTGCAAACTCTGTTGCACTACTGTGCTGAGTGGTTGCAAAACTGGCCATGCTCTCTGGGTATGGCATTACTCTCTCCCCTGTCAATCACAGTGACGCCCAATCATGGCATTTGCTGGCTCATGAATGCGGAAGAGGACAGATAGCGTTTTTCTTCGCTGCCAGCAGCAGTTTGAAAAGATGAACACACTGTTCTAGAATTAAAATGAAATCTTATATCCATTAGTATTCTTATCTACCTTAATGTGGTGACCAGTCCTTTCAGCAGACATCACTGAACACGTGTCTAAATCCTAGACTGGGTAAACATTTTTGCATTTCACTATGCTTTCTAATCACAACCGTAGCCAGCATGGCAATGGCCACTCAGAGGCATTTTGTTCTCCTTAAAACCCTTCACAGGGTAATGCAGGACCCCACGCTGATGTTCTCACAGCAGTGTTTAAGAAAGCAACATCATGTTATCACTAGAGGGCCACGCTGTCTGAGGCTTCAGCGAAAACACACGGCAGGATCAAACGTTAGTGAGACACGTAACAGAGACTGCCTTTTATGTTTATACCCGTCTTCCCTTGATTCTTTTAACACCGTGACATCCAGTTATCTTTCCCCTACCTAGAGTATTCTTTTATATGCATCTATTATTACAGAATACAGGTTTTAACAACATAGTCAGTGAGCATGTGGAAATTGGGCAGTAAATGTCAACCTTGATATATTTTAGAGGTTTACACTCCACGAGTTAAGTATCATGTTCTGCACATATCCGCAGTAAAAGTTCTCGATTGGCTCGCTCTTTGCAAAGCTCAGCACGCAGCAGCAGTTGGAAAGCACATTTTCTTCATGCTTTTGTTCGGCGGCTGCTTTATATCGTGTTCGCACTTCATTTTTACACAGCGAAATATTAAAGCAGGGAGATTTCTAAAGATGGGTATATATGGGATGCTGAACAGAAGCGAATATAAGGACAAACTCCACAAGCCTGGAGGGTTTAAGAGGAGTGTTGCGTGCACAGCAGGTCCGGCTCGAATTCAAAGTTAATGGTGTCTCTCCATACCAACACTTGGAGAGATTTATAGTCAATCGTACAACTGTGTTTATTTCACCATTTATTAAAACAATGTCCAATTAACAAAATTTCATTAACTAATTCCAAACATATTGAATTAAAAGCAGTAGGGAGAATAACACAAAAGACAGAGCACTGGACTAATTGAGTTAAATATCAGGTGCATCACAAACACATTTAGCATGAGGCAGGAGGAGATTTGTGGCATTTCTGGGCGCTGGGTGCTGCCCACCTGCTTTCACTGACCCCCTCCCCTTCACCCACTCGCCCCAGCTGCCTGCCTGTAACTCTAGCAAACATCAAGGGCAGGACGGAGCTTTACCAAATTAACATATCTCAGATATTGATTGCATCAAGCTCCCTTTGAAACGGACACCTCCGCCCCTACACGCTGAACTCAAGCTCGTTCTGACCAAATTGTTTAGGAATAAAATGACGCCTTAAAAGGTGTAAGACTGGAGGTGTCAGTTACTGGCCGAGTAAAATTCATTTAGTGAAACTTTAACTTAATCAAATGCTGAATTGTAGCGAGTACACTTAATGAGCTTTAAAAAGCCTTTAAAACATGGTATAAAAAAAACACCCCACACATTCTTTCTTTAAGGAAATTACTTTTCCAGCGGGGTACAAAGCACAGGAAAAAAAGTAAATCAAGTGGTCATTTTTTTAAGTAACGTTATGCTATACTTTGACAAATTGAACTACTTTGCAATGTTTTATAGTCACTGTTTAGAGAACCTTTACTAAAACTCCTAATTTCAGATAATTTAGTCTAATTTCAGTTCTTGGCAAACACAAGATTGTGATTCATGGGTTATAGCCTCAAACCCACTGTAGAAGTCTGTAAGGAGTTTGAGCTACTCTAACATTTTAATCAACAATACAAACACAAAACAAAAAAAAACAACTGATTTTGCGTATCGAGGCCACGCCAATGAAAACAGCTTTGCAGAGGAATCGTGAGTGTACGGCTCCAGGACAAGTATTATAACGAAGTCTGAAGCTGGTAATACCCGATACATTCCATCAACACATATTTTCATCAGTGCTGTGTGGAGGCACCCCCTCACGTTTGAAGATGACAGGAGGAGTTGAGAGAAGGAGAGCTGGTGCCAATTCACCGCGAGCCACTTTCTGTCTAACAATCAGCAACACATGTCCAAAGACTTACTCACACTCCTGAATCATGTGCCCCTATTCTCATATTGTAAGCGCTTCAAAAGTTACAGAGAGATTGAACAAAGTTCGAGGTTTAAACACCACATCAAAGAACACCTTCGTGGAAAAAAAGGAAATGTCAGCTACACCACAGTGGTATATCTTAATCTTTCTGTTACAACACACCATGTAGTTGTGTTGGTTATGGATTTAGTACAATCCCAAAATGTGTGGAAAAATATTTTCTACCCAGCCTTGATTAAACAATTCTCCCAGGCATAAAAACAGCAAGGTTCATTTTCAAAGTTCAGACCTTGTATTATTCATCAGATTAATATAAAATTAAAATGTGTAATTAAGATTGGCACTAATCAGAATAAAACATTTAAGTAAAGTAGAACAGTTTGTAAAAAGGGAAAAATTGCCTCATTTTTGCAACATATTTAGAAACAATAATGGTTCAGCCTTGAGCTCGGGTGAGGTATGAGGCAGGACGCAAGTGCGTATACTCAGAGTGTTGTTCATTAAGAGCAAATCTATAATCGTGATAACAACAGGGAACGATAAACACAAACTTTACAATCCATAATCAGAACTAAAAGGCAGGCTAAAGTCAAAAACCTTGTTTACACACGAAAGGACATGAGGCTCAGAAATACATGAGTAAACACTACAAGACTGCAACAACACAAAGGACAGGAGGATATAAAAAGATGCTAAACTAAGAGCAGGTGTACACATTAGGGAACAGACCAATGACCAGACAGGGGCGGAGACAGAAACAAGAAGCAAAACAAAATCCCATGTCAAAATTTCCCACACTTGTTGCCAGTAGTTGGATTAGCGACTCTAGGTGTGAATGAGTGTGTAAATGTGTGCGTGTGTGTGTCATCCAGGGTGTATTCCCGCCTCATGCCCAGTGTTCCTGGGATAGGCTCCGAATCCACCATAACCCTGACCAGGATACACCGGTTACAGAAAATGAATGAATGATGTGTATTTAACATTTACATCTGAAAACCTTACACATAAAAAGTCTGTACTGCATTACAGTTTCTCCTTCTGCTACTTCAATCAAAGACATGAAACACTAATAAAAACATCACATCTGCGTTTTACAGTTTATAATAACTGTTTTTGATTATTCTACATTATGATCAAAGCGACTGTGCCATTTGAGATTTTTCTAAAGGAACAAACACAGCAACAAATCAGCTCCCGAAAAAGAAAAAAAAGCAGTGCACTCCAGAAACAGAGAAGGTCATGCTAAACAAAGCGCTGTGAGACTTCAAAGGCAGTCCTGCGATGAGGCAGTGTCTTCTCCTCAAACACATCAGAACTAATTGGTGCATCTATTCTCTCTGACCACACTTCACTTGTTTCCTTTTATACAGGTTGCACCACTGTGCAGTCAGGGCTCGATAATCAGCAGCCGGTCAACGAAAGGATAGTGAAGGAGCTGAACAAAGACCACCTCTAATGAGAGAGGATTCCTCTGCTGTACCAGTCACCCAGCACCACTGAGAAAAAGCTATTATATGTCGTTAAAAGGGTGGAAACTCGGGGTATGTGTTTAGATGTGGGGCTCAAAAGGATATAGGCGCCACCCTCTGTGTCGGCCCCCTAGTACCTCCTCAGGGAACAATGGAGGAACAAGCTTAATCCTGGCCAGCTTATAATGAGCTATAAGCTTTCCTTTCAGAGCAAAAATGCTCTCCCTTCTTTGGCCGCTAATCAGGGACAAAATGCCCCTATGCTTTTCAGCATTGCAAATCTTCATTCCTTTGCAGGTTCCCTCTTCTCTTGTTTTGCGTTTTCAAGTGTCCAAGGTTGAAGAGGAGAAGAGCTTAGGGTCCATGAGAATGGTCAGGCATCTGAACGCATGGAAGCTTTATGTTCAAGTGGGCCTTTTGAGGTTGCACAGAGATACACAAGTTGTTGCACCAATGCATTCGGGACAAAGAAGAACGAGAAGGAAGTAGAGAGCTTTTTCTCCCTTTCATACAACCCCCCATCTCATATCAAACTAAAAGCACTGTCTCATCTTACTGTGAACAACATGCTGATGTTCAAGACTTAAAATTGTCCTATGAACCACAAACATGTTTCACCTAGATGTCCTTAGGAATCCACTGTGCACATTTCAGCACCAAAATACCTAAAGTGAGCCATAGACCACACAGGAGAAACTACAAAGAGCTGTGAACTCATTTTGATGCATGTAATACTTTTTTCCCTCTTGTCTAAATGTCATCTGTTAAAGTAAAATGACATTTAACTGGCTTAAAGGCGAATGTTTTGTGGGCTGGCAAAATGAAACATTTCACAAACCAAACTCCATTTTACAGTTATGCTCCCACTGGCAAGTCCAGACCTCTTACAGATGAAGCAAATGACTTCCCAATTTATCGTGAAGAGGCAATTAGGTGTTACAAATTAACAAAGCATTCCAACCAGTGGGGAAGATTTTTGCAAGCAGCAGGCAATGCGAAATAGGCCTTAGTGTGTGAAGGACATGTGAAGAGCATTTAAAAAAAACTTTTGAAACCACTGTTTGTTTTTTTGTCTCCGCCAAATGACTAACACGCGTATAAAAAATCACGATCCTTTACCACTGTACATGATTCATCTTTAGTCAATCCCTTCACAATCACTTTGTCTCAAAGCAAACCTGACGATATTCATATGCAACTCTCTCTCTCCTACATGAATCATATCTGACACACCTAGCCAAGATGCATTTTGCAAATTCCTGGCCTGCACATTAGACTGCACCTCCTATTTCCTCCCTCTCTTGCTGCACGATGAAACCAAGCAGAACTGCGATAGGGGTTGTGTTGAGACTCTGCCTCCCCATATTAGAGCTTTCATAAACAGGCAGGCGTGAAATGTAATCCTGGGCCTTACACCTTTGGCCGATCCTAGCCGCTTGAGTGCTTTGTTTGCGTTTTGCCCCTTTTTCCGGATCTTTGAGTGGCTCCCTTTGCCAGTGCCTTTGAAAGTCAAGCTTGCCCCCACCTGTAGAGAGACGAACACCATGTTTACATTATTGTGTGCTTAAAATGGCATCTTCATTTCCTCTGCCTTGTTTCCGGATGAGTAGGTCGGTAACAATACAGAAGTGGGAGGATCTGTTTGGCTTGTGGTGGTGGTGCTTTGATGGGGAAAAAAAAGCCTGGATCATACCCAAGTTTATCCTGACTCACAAATGAAATGTTGATTCACCGGTGATGAATATAAGGATCAGAATACATGAAGTGTTTGGATGAAGACCTTTGTAGCACAAGTACGTGTAAATCCTTTTCCTGAGGTTTGTCTGTAGCACATTTTGGAGGAGTGTAAGGTTATGCAAGTTTATTTATGATAAGGTCTGCCTGGTGAGCCGGTATCAAAGAAAAAGGGATTGAGCATTACACTGTAATACTGTAACTCAATAGCCTTTGAAATCTTTACCGTAAAGTCATACATTTTTACATTTGAAGGTCAGCCAGTTCTTTCCTTGTTTTCTGTTTTCATAAGCTACTATTTCTTGCTAAGTTCCTCTCCAGTAAAGGGGAGTGGAATAAAGCCATGCTTTGCAGAAAAACTTGGGAAATGTTCTATATTCTTGAATGAACAGAATTGGTGAAACAATGGGTAAAAAAAAAGTAAAAGGCTATTTTCTTTTCTGTCCCTTTCCTGCTTTCCTTTCTGAAGTCCTGATCCATCTTGCCCTTGCTTCACCAAGCATGTCACTCAGTCTCTGACAGACCCTGATGCCTGGCAGGCCAGTGGACACATGACCACTGAAGCTGAGCAAAGTACAAACGAAGACAAATCTGCTGAGAAGCCTGCCATAACAGGTTGGTTAGCACATGAAAAGAAGGCAAAAGGAGGGCTTTGTATTCCTCTTTACGCCCATTTCCTCTGTTCTTCCCAATTCCGTGACTATACTTATTCTCCACTTAAACCAACAGGAGTTAGCTTTCTTTCTCCAAAGTAGAACCTCGTTCTCTGCTTTGTCCTGAAGATATATAATGGCAAAAGAACAGCAGTATAAAAGAAGTGCTCCAATTTTATGGCAATTAAGCCGAGCTTATTGCATAACTCACCACTGGATATCTCATTGCTGTCTTCCATGAATTTAATTCCTCTGATCTGTTTTGAAATTCGTTTAATATCTAATCGGAAATTTCTAAGGGAGCCTGCGAAGGTCACGAGATTGGGCCGCCATGCGATCTGTTTTCTTAGGTTCTGCCCCAAGACAGCTCTGGAATCTGACACTTGTGTCAAGGAGTGCGTGGAGAAAAGAGATTAGGGAGAGCGCAGGCGGACTTTCTCATTCTCGTCACGTTCATCGACCCAACAGTGCAGAAGGACAACTTTCTTTTAAGTTCTCCTCAAAAGATTCCTGTGATGAATGCCGTGAAACATGAGCTTTTGGCATGTTTCGACTTTGTTGAGCATTCCGTGCAGAACAAGAAAAAAAAAACAGCTCTGGTGTACGTTCTCACAAAATTACTTCCAAAGATACCATGTTTGAAATTGTGGGGTTTCCGGCAGCCCAGCACATTCAGCCTTAACAGCCAGAAGGGAAGGAGAGTGTCAGCTCTGAAATGTCAGGTCTGTTTTCATAGTTCGTGTAAATCTCTCAATTTGTTTTGGAAGACTTAAAATAATTACATTCCAGGAAAAATATTTCCCAAACCCACTCCATTTCAAGCGCAGCAGCCAGAAAAATAGATAAAGATATCCACTAAGTACGGAAATATTGATAAGGCCCTCTGTCACAGGGCTGATAAGATCAGAATGCAGAACACCTGACCTTATAATATCTTATCATTCTATAATATTCTTATCATTCAACTGTCTGGCCGAAAAAAATACGTGATGACAGACGAAAACTTTTAGCTGATAAGAGACAAAATGTGCACAAAAGCCGTCACTTTCCCAGAAAAAAAAAAGAAAGAAAGAAATCTTTGCTAAGGTGTATAGAACTTAGAAACTGATGAACTTGCTCTGTCAGACTGACCACCTCAGGGCATCTCAAAGTCTTAAGGGAAATCCTGCATACAGATCACTAGATATCTCAAGCTTCAGTTTTCCTGGATTAAGATCACTACCAGATGTTGGCTGAGCAGCAGCTTCTAAGGCCCAAACAAGCTCCACAAATCACTATAAATCACCAGGGACTTCTCTGTAGCTTCCTACATGTCTTAATTTTGCAATTACTTCAAGTCACGTCTGCACTGAGTTCATAAACAACGAGTAAATCTCATTTATCTTAGTTGTATTGTTCTGTTTTTAGTAGCCAGTTTATATTGGCAAGAGCCAACAAAAGCAACAAGAACCATTACTGTAACAGTCTTTTCTCAAATGACCCTCTCTGCTGGCCCCTCTCAAGGCTACCTTTTCTCTTATTAGTTTGGCCAGTGAAGCCGTTTGCTCCTCTGGTATAATAACATAAACCTTATCTCCAGTTAGCCAGAACAACCAGACTATAAAAATATATGAACGGTGGACACTGGCATCAGTAAACAAACATGGATACTTTGGTGGTGTGGGGAAAAATAAATCTGTCATTAAAAGTGGATAACATGAATGAGTGGGTGTGGGGAGTGAGAATGGAAAAAGAAACCGATCACGCTTGGAGGACAGGGAGCAGTGTATAGTTGGGACCTATAAGAGGAACTGGTGGTTCCCAGAGCCAGTACTGCCACTGACGGATGGATGCTAATGTCTTTCCCATCTGGCTCGAAGAAGGACTCTAATGAGTCCTATCAACACTGGTCTCCAGTCCTCACTGGAACATTTGATCACTAAGCCATAAAACCCAGGGTGGACTACATAAGCAGTCCCAGGACTTGAAAAACACAATGTTTTTTTAAGCTTAATCTAAGGCACTGTCCACATATATACAGATATTTTAGAAAACAGAGATTTTTTTCTCTGTGTTTTAGCCTCCTGTCCATAGGAAAAACAGCAAAAACACTGAAACTGAAGCTTTTCGAAAATATCCTCCAAGATGGAAAAATTTTAAAACGTAAAAGTTTTCAGTTTTCCCATGAACGGGATAAACATCGTTCCCATCCACTGTGGATTTTCATGTGTTATGCATGTGCTAGGACTATAACCTGCTAACCTGACTGGTACTTTGGTGCTTATCATAACACGATTGTAATAACATAATTGCAATTTAATTTTGGTTTGTTTTTATTACCTTTGTAGTATTTTATTTATAAGTGCCGGTATACTATATGCAAGCATACTGGTGTAACATTAAGCAGTAGTTCCACCTCACTGCCAGTCCACATGAAACCTTGTGTTTGACATGATGTTTGATGCTGGTGTTTTTCGACATTTCTCCTTAACATCCATGTACGTGTGGACAGGGTCTAAGTAATGCTATGGAAGCTGGGGATTATTCGATGTTAGGATTTAGTTAAATATTTAAAATCCGAGATCAAGGATATCTGGAGCTGGTAGCAATGCTTGACTCTGTGGTTCTGAAAATTGCACGCCAACTAGTGGTTTGAAAAGTGGTGAGGAAGAGGTGAACACTAAAACAAACGAACTACCCTACTAAAACAAATGGAAAAAAAAAAAAAACAAGGAATGTTGGTTGGAGAAGTACAGGATTCCTTCAATATTCTTCCTTTTATGAACAAGTGTCATTGCCTAACACTGGGCCTGACTTCAGTGCAGATGCAAACAGAGGAGCTTTTGTGTGGTGAAATATAATAAAAAGGAAAAGAAAAACTGAAAATATTTATCCAAATGAAATGTAATTTAAGAGCAAGGAGAGACAGGCAAGTCGTAATTCAAAAAAGGTGTCAATGTTCCTCTTGTGAGTGAGAACGTGAAAATATCAAAGAACAAAGGGTCGAGGTATAGGTGTGGTCTGAACTAATTATTGAGACCACCCACAGACCTGGAGAAAGGCACGCATCAACTTCCACTGCCACATTCATGGTTTATTACTCAAATATGGTTCAATAGTTGAAAATGTGGCAGCACTTTACTTTAAATGCCTTATATGTAACCAAATGCACACCCTCCATAACTGCCAAAGAGGATGTGTCATTCTATAACAATATTATTATAAGTTTGTATGGAATGGTCTGATCTGGAATGATCTGGATTTCTGAGTGGCTCCCAAAAGAATTAAGTGTTCAAAACAGGATAAAAATAAAATGATACCTTACCATTTCCTACCTGGTAAAACCTTTTTTTATTGCCTTGTACGGCTGCTGATTATGTGAGCACACTGGTGAGGAGATAATGTGACGCATTCCTCTAAGAAAAGCTGTTTCCATTCATATCAATTTTATAAGATGTCTTTCTTGAATGTCCTGCATCTAAAATGCTGATTTTCTTTTTCCTGATGGAGTCAATTGATTTGATTTGCCTCTTTTGGCTCCTGTTGCATTACATCAAGTTTTAGATAGCCCTGATATTTTTTTTCTGAGGCAACTTGGAATTCATTACTCCCTCAGTTATTGCAGGTCCTCAAGGTCATGTTTCTGCAAATCAGACCCACATCATTATTCTGCCTCTACCATGCTTTTGTTTTCTCCAAACAAGTAGTAGTGCAACCTTGAAATCCCATTGTACATCACTCTTGGTGCATGATTTTTTTTCTTAAGGTAGATTCAACACAGATGTCAACAAGAGAAAGAAATGCCTGTAGATTGAGGCTTCTGCTGATTGCATTGCATTGATCTTTCCAAGATGCAAACATATACTGGCTGCCTGTGAAGTGATGGACACCCAAATCTTTCCAAATCCTTTTGGAAATTTTCCTCATGGGGACCAGCCACAAGGTCAAAACTGTCACATATTACTATCATTATGGGACATTTGGTGCCCATAATGAGACACCCCATCCTTCTCCATCCTCCCTACCCATCAGCACACACCCAACACACACACACACACACACACACCCACACACACACAATGGTGCAACAAAGACATTATGGAACAAGATGGAGTTCAAGGGCCCTGACTAACCAGCATGGAGGAGACAATAATGGTGCATCAAAGCCGTCCTGGTGCAACTTGGGCGCCCAGGCCCAGCGGGTGCAGCTGCTCAGCTGAAGTCATCGTAGCAGCTGCCCCCAAAACCTCCGGCCCATTAGGGGCTCCTGAGGGGGGATTAAAAGCCTCACCCCTTGCAAGCCACTCTATACAAGAGTTTTAGATAGGGACTCCTTGTAATTTTCCCAGCTGATAATTGAGCATTCTATTACCTTCACATAGCCTTTAATTTTATGCTAACAGGTCTTATAGTTTTTTTTTCTTCTTAGCTATAAAAAAAAGAAATGTTTCCTGTTATAATGGATAGTTTTGGGAACTATAAAACATTTTAAATGTCCACCTGAAATAGTGCCACATATAAAAAGTATTTTCTCATGAACATAGACAACAAGCAAGATTTCTAGAAGATGGGTCAGAAAGTTTCTCTGAGTAGGCTGCACTGTGTTACATATTACCACAGAGAATACTAAAAGATTGCTAATGATCTACTGTATGGCGCAATACAAACAGTCTATTCACTAGTGAGGATGTGCTCAATACCCACAATTCAGCCGCTTTTGTCTTACATTACACGAGGCTTATTTGAGAACAAAATAAAAGGATAATTAACTCGGCCTGGCTAATATAAAACTAACCCTGATAGAGGCCCACAGCGAGGCTCTCCATTTAGACTTGGCACTGCTTTCGATAGACATTTTCCACCCTCAAATTAGAGGTTATTCAGTCCAGGAGATAGCACAGATCACTGTAAACCCCAAAACCATAGTCCTGTTCAATAGTATTGACTGTATTCTTTGTTATTGTGATTATTCTAATAGGCTGAAAATGGCTATTCATGTTTCAGCACTAAGGCTGTGTTTTGAATAAAATGACAAGTTTCAAATCTCTCTCAACAGGGATCATGGTTCATGTACTCAAGAGTTCGGAGAGAAGGCTTATAGGATCACAAGACCTTCTCTGGTTCTCTACAGGGAGCCAAGCCAAATTAGGCCTCGATTAATTGGGCAGACAGCCAGTTTGCTCACGCGACACTCTCTGCTTTTCCAAACCAGAAAAGATCATCCAGTGGATGTCACACCTGAGCAACGACCATCATGCTGCCCATAATGATTACAGAGAGGTGGATCCAGTTTTTTTTTTTTTTAATAATAATTGTGCCTATTAACAGGATTAAGTTAGTTCTGGTTGACTGGAACAGTGAGGTTGTGATGAGAAACTAAAAATAAGTCTGCTCAATAATGATACTGACTTTTGCCTTAAAAATGGTCATATTCAAATACTCCTAAGCTGGAGTATAAAAGTATAAGCAGAGTTAAAAAGCTCTCTTGTATAATTTGTAAGATTTCCAAGGGCTAGATAGCACTGCATTCGTGGAATCACAGGGGAAAAAAAATGTTAGGATGTACATTAAAACATTGGATATTTATTTAAAGAACATGAGTTTTATATCTTCATACTGCATTTACACAAACACATACACCATCAAAAGACTCACCAATCACAATGAGCGTGTAGTTGATGTTGACACTGCCGAAGCCGTTGGTGGCTTTACAGTTGAAAGTACCAGCATCCTCAGCCTCCACCTCTTTTATGCGCAGTGCTTGATGTGTGACCCTGAAGCGCATCCATCCGCTGTGGATATTACGGCCATCTTTGCTCCACATGATCAGGGGAGGGGGGTCACCCTCAACTGGACACTGGAGCTTCATGGTGCGTCCGATCCGTACCGTCTGTCGATGCACCACCTTCTCTGAAACACGGGGGGGACCTGAGAATAGATTTCAAACTGATTGTAATTGATTATCGTCTGTAAGTCCGTTAACAACTGCTGGATTTCACAAAATGTGTAATGTTGACTGAACTCATAAGGCTGTTTTTATAGGATCTGACAGATGAGTCTGCTGATGCACTGATGCTGATACTGTTATCATGCTCATTTACTCATGCTCATAAAAAATGGTCTGATACCAACATTCAATAGCGTGATAGAATGTGATGTAGCCCAAGTACATTAACATGCACGTGTGCTTTTCATGGCCAGTATTTAAACAGAGAAAGCATAAACAGAGCTGATTTATTACTAAGTACGTTACTCATTTCAGTGTTGACGATTATCAAAAATCATGTACTCATACTCAGTCTGAAATAAAATATTGGTATTGGTGCATCACTATATAGATAGAGGCCCAGTTCTTCCAAGTTTCCTTCTAACAACTCCTAGATGTGATAGACCTGTATCTAGCTTTACTGTCTTTGACACATGGCATTATCTAATTTGTTGCTCTTCTGGAAACAGTACCCGCTTTCAAATCCTAACATACTGTTGACAGATTGATGCAACCTGAGAATGTCAGTGATGTGGTTAACATAAATATCCAGGACTACATCTTTAAAACCCCTGCC
Source organism: Pangasius djambal (assembly GCA_022985145.1). Lineage (NCBI taxonomy): Eukaryota > Metazoa > Chordata > Actinopteri > Siluriformes > Pangasiidae > Pangasius > Pangasius djambal. The sequence continues at coordinate 6,822,192 of CM040981.1, read as the reverse complement.
TGTTTTCATCTTCGAATGCATTACATTCAGCCTTACACACCAACCGGCGCACCAGATCTTATGAGTGTTGAGCTAGGCTTAGTTTTAAGTAGCCTTGGCTCGGCTCAGTGAAAGAGGTTTCCCCTGGCCCACGCACAGCCTTGCTTACTCCCTGTTAAGAGACTCAAGGCAGGAAATTGATAGTGTCACTGTTTATGTCTGCAGGGAAATTGTAACCACAGTCCCTTGTCAGCCAGCCATGTCTCCCTGGCTTGCTGCTCTACGGAGGCAGCGCTGTTTGCGCACTCCTTAGCTGGTGGCTCTTCCGTGGTTATAAAAGGTCAAAACCTGTAAATACTGTCTACACTCATTGCTCTTAAGGAAGGGGGGAGTCACCTTTTGCAGTTGTTTATACAAGGCTAATGCCTCACTCTATCTGATACATCTGAATGTTTGACTGGAAAAGTGATTTGCACAGGCACGTTTTGCATTGGAAGGCATGATTTTTTTTTACTTTAATGCCTAATTAAAGACAGAACTGGGATTAATAAGCAGTATTTATAGCTTGGTTCTCAATAAAATATGCAGTCATTTAAACTAATTGAATAAAGAATATTAAAAAAGAAAACTGGAAAAATGTTCTGTTTCTAAAAACAAATGAAACCACTATATATATATATATAAAATTTGCCAAAATAGTATTATCGCGTCCTGGGTAAGATCTTAAACTGTGCTGTGAGAAAGCAATAATTTACTGATTCCAGCATTCACAAAAATTTAAATTCATGTCTATTGTCAACACTAAAAAAAAAAATTGTAGTACCTGCAGCAAGGTGAGTGAGGCACTGCTAAGTTAATAAGTGTGACTGACCACATCACACTACTGTTTCTCACAGCAGGAAGTGGGTAGCTGACATTTTGACAAATGGAGGCTCGAAGTGTGAAAAAGAAATTAGTCACAGGCAGGAATCTGATGTAACCCTCCTCTCCTCTTCTCTCTTTCACTCGGCAAATGGCTTTCTCATCAGACACAAACCTCAAGTAAACCTTCCTGGTGCGCCGTTCCCCCAGATTGAATTCTCATTCTCTCTGGAAGGCTGTACGCCCACTATTCAGGCAGATTTACGAGCGTTTTGCTCCCGGCCTTCTGTTCGGGAAAGGCCTGTGGGTCAGACCCAAGGCTTCTCCTCCGTATTGGGGCCCAGGGGCTGACAGCGTGGCGCGTTTCACAGATCAGAGGTGCGCAGATGAAAACAAAAGGCCCCACACTTTCACGAGCTGCTCTCAATTCTCTTCTTCTGCCTCTGTCCCAGCACAGCGGCGATTAATGGACAAACCAGTGTACAGCTGTCTGGAGCTACCCGTGGCCCTTTTTTCCCTCGCAAATGGAATGTGAGACAGAAATATCAGGAGTGCATGACAGGATGAAGATTTTTATGGTGCCAGAGTAAATCAAGCAAATCAACGAGTCTATGGGGGGATAAACAAATAAGGTTTATATATCAAACCCGGTCAAATGCTGCATTTTGTGTGTGTGTGTGTGTGTGTGTGTGTGTGTGTGTGTGTGGAGAAGGAATTAAGACTGAGTAGGGAGAGGAAGAACTGAAGGGCTAAGTCTTTTAAAGGCAATCTGTTTTGTCCATTTAACCTAAACACATTCCCTCCTGCTGCAGCTGACTGCGCCACAGCCTGCAGCACAATACATTAGCAGGCGTCTCTTTCCATTTGGCCCTCTGTGCTGGGGATCTGTCTTAAAGATGCAGCCTCCCATATCTCCTTTAGCCTTTTATGGCCTGCTGGCTTAAGGTAGCCAAACATGCATGTCTGGAATGTCCACTAATGACAGAAAAAAGAAAGACCAGGATCCAGCAAGAGGCCAACATAAGTAGCATTTCACTCTTTTAACTCTCCATAAGGAACCAAAATGAAAGATCCTTGCCAGAAATTTCTATATCTGCTGTAATGAAAGTTTGTCCTTAAAAGTCTGAATGTAGCACTGAGCCAGAGGGATAGAGCTATTTGTTCTTAAAGAAATCTAAAGCAAAATATTTTTGTTGGCAACATCATGATCACCGGAGACACTCCAGAGCTCAGAAGTACCTTTGATTAAACTTTCCTTAAAGTGCCAGGTTTTTTTTTTTTACCTCCAGGAAGAGGCCTGTGACAAAGGAGGAGATCCTTCACCCTGGCTCAACTTCCTCTGGCTTTTTTGGAAATCGCTGTTGCATTGCCAATCCAAACTTTATTATTCACAAAATGGAAGAATAACAATATTAATAGCCACTTATTTGCACATTTATTAGTAATAGGCACTTCAGTTTGTTCTGATACAGATCCAAATAAAGTCATTTTTCTGGTGAACAGTACACAAACTCCCCAGCTAAACTCTTACATACCATGGCAAAACATTACAGCAAATACTGAAGAAGTTCCATGCTTGAAGTCTTAACACTGAAGCAATTAGAATGAATCAGTGCCATTATTTTTGTAGGGATGGTATGCGGTCGGGCAAAATGCAAACTGGAGTGTAAATGAATTCCACCTATGATTTATGATATGCTTTCAAACCATCTGGATTTGCCTGCTATGATTTCCCAGGCTGACACAATAGGGCTGGGATTACATGAGCACTCTTGCGTCTGCAACCCTGCATAAAATGAAACCCAAGCTGAAGTGCGTGAGTCAGTAGGGACAAATCACCTTTATGTTTCCCGTTATGATTGTTTCCTTAACACCCATCAACTGCAATGTCCGGAGAATTTGTGCAACTCATAAATACTTGCACACTTCAGGCCCTGGTGAGTTTTAGGATCTAACTGTGTCCTAAACGCCCTGTTCCACAAGCTTCAGATATTCCAATAGGTTTACCAATGTGGGACAAAGGTGGTGAGAAGCCAAAATCAAGTCGGGAAAGAAAACATCTCTGAAAAGTATGAAAGATTGAGTAAGGGTCTCCCTTCAGGACATGTTGGAATGAGAGGTTTTTGGGATGCATCGTGTTGCCATCATGAGGTTCTGTGGGCCAACGGCTACATGGCGAATCCCAAACAGACCACCGTGGAGAGCGCCGAGCGTTTAGTCTCCTCTCTTTGGAAGACTAATGGAGTCTTTCATACACACTCCATTTCAAATAAATTCAATGCACTAGAGAACAAAACTGGTCATTACAATGAGTGGGACCAGCTATCGTTTATAGAAGGATTAAGACATCTATTAATCTGATCTTAAAAAATACACTAGTAGAGCACTGATAAAAAAAATGAAAATGAGTCATGTCAGGGAAGAACAAAAATAAACTCACAAGGTTCAAATGGTATTTTGTGGTTTTCTCTGTGGAGTCTACAATTCCTGGCCCACTGTCATAATATATTAAGAATCGTTTCCAAAATGAAGTCTATTGAGCGTCAGTACACTCACTGATATTCTATTAGTCACAATTCTGGTCAGTGTTAACTTGTAAAATGTGGGTCAATAACATATCAAGGAAGGTGTGTGCTCTGTCTCCAGCTCCATCAGAGCAGTCCCTATGCGCTTGCTCTCGTTCTCTCTCTCCTGTGTTGCCTGTGTTTCTGTCATTGCCTCGGGTGACAAGTCAGAATGATAACAATAATCCATTTACACACACCAGACTCAATTCTTCCAGACAGGTAAAGAGCACCCATTTCCCCTGCTGTCAATAGGTCAATTGCTACCAATTGCTAAGCATGACAGTTAACACTACCCTGAGGCTCATGGCTGGATATGTTTACACTAGTTTCCCTTCTTCAGACACCTTCCATTGTATTAATGGGGCTTAACGGCAATTATCTTATAAAATGTATATACATAATCTCCTAACAGGCATGTATCTCTCCTCTACCACGACAAAATGTGATCATTGATCCGATGTAAGAAAGATACAGAAGCAGCCAAAGACTTATGATGCTGTGTTAGAGTTGGTTAAATGACATGTGAGGCAGAGCAATGTAATGCAATAAAATATGAATAACTATTATGCAAATTTATATTTATCATCTCCTTCATTCAGTCAAACAAGCACAGAGGCCATGCCTCCATTACTGAGACTAACCAGCATAGGCCACGCCTCCATTACTGGGATTAACAAGCATAGGACATGCCTCCATTACTGAAACAAAGCAGCACAGGCCACCCCTCCTTTACTGAGACTAACCAGCATAGGTCATGCCTCCATTACTGACACTAAAAGGATGACTGTATGAGCTTTAAAAATGCATGCAGTTGAGAGAAGAACTTCCAAAGCATCCTGAGCTTGAGCACAGAAATCATTGTTACAAAGTGTGTTTATTTATTTTTTTTTTTTAAGGCGGTCGAGTGGTGGGAAAAGTGTGGTTTGGCTCGTGGCTCTCTCTGCCACTACTCTTCAGAGGCACACACACTGTTCTGGGAATCTTGGGACCAAGAGCCAGTAGGGTGTTGGGCGCTGAGCGGATCAAGTTGCCACGCTGGCCAGTCAGCAAATTCCGCAAAGCTTTTAAAGTTCCAGTTGCTTTTTTGCCTTTCGGAGGGGCAGGGGAATGTACACGGATTGAGAACACAGAGTTACCCTACAATACAACTCATTCTTCTAAAACAGTTCTATGGTATTTGCTATAATGCTGAAAATTGTAAGGGTGGTGACTGATCCAGATGCTACTGTGTTAGCGGATGAAGAGTATGTTTTGGTTCTAAACATCTGGCTCTGAATCTCACTTATTCTATTACAATTCTATTACTTATTCTATTCCTCTAAATTTAATTATCACTAATTCAACACCTACCAAGGGGTTCAGTAGTAACACAAGTTTCCCTGTAGACAAGCAAGGCTGAATAATATATCATACATACATGAAGGAGGGCGTTAAGTCATATATTCTGTTTACATGAACAGACAGACACTCTTGATTGCATCACACTAATCAACAGAGGGAAAAGGAAACAAGGCCACCTTTCTCACTCTGAATGTAGAGTTGATTATCCTTTCTTAGATATATATACACCCCTGAGAAAACTAGTTTTGGTGTTCTTTCTATGTTGACACTGTCTACTCCAAGGAAACCAATTTGCCCTATCAGCACTAGGAATGTAACTAAATACGAATACATTCTGTGTTTTAAACAGATACGAATACAGGAGGTGTGCTATGCTTTTTTTTTTTTTTTTTTTTTTAGAAAGCTTACCAGAAAGGTTCACAAGGCATCTGACTGATGATGCTAAAGGTGGCTACCTTTATAGACTTTTACAAATCACATATGAATCACATATCGTGAGCATTGTATGTTAATATGATTTATGAGTATCATGAGTTTGGCAGTGCAGTTTTAGGGTAACTAAAACTTCCGTGCTTCGTGAAAGGTAAAGAATAATTCCCATGGTAGATTCCAGGTAATATAAACCTAGATGTATGGGGAACAAGTTATCATACACTCATAGCATGAGTTATCAGTAATCATTTCTGATTGGCATCTATTATAAGTTGTGTCTAAGCAGTGAAGTCTGGAATGAGAAAAAAAAACTGTTTTTTTAACTCAGCTATATACTGTATGTTTTAACATATATTCAAATTCAAATTTTATTGGTCTCACACACAACCATACACAGTATGACATGCAGTGAAATGCTTTATGTCCGTGGCATAAAATAGAATTTACATAAACCAGAATTTTCTTGTATACAGGTAGAAAAGGAAAGATATAAAATATAAGGGATACAAAAGATAGATGGCAGCAACAGTATGACTATATTTGTAATAAAGTGCAGATATGTGCAGTTGTTTGTGCAGTATACTGCTGTGCATATAGAATGAGTATGCTGTGTGTAAAGAATAGTTTTCATCTCTGCTACAGTGTACAATTTTCACATATTTTAAAGCAAACAGAAAATCAGATTCAAAACACTCTGCTGATATAATGTAACTGATTAGAAATCAGTCCTATATAACCTTTGAAATGAAAACCTCCTGCAGGAAAAAAAAAAGTTCTGCTATGTGTTAGAGTAATAGGACATGTCAAGAAAATGAAAGACTAGTCCTAACATCATTAAAGCTACCAACCTGACTTAGTCCAGATTTCCTTATCCTAAAAGACGTAAACTTTTGTACTATCTTGTATAATAGCCACAGGTTCGCTGTAAACAAAGGATCGTCTGTCCTTCCAAATTAACCCTGACCATAAATGTCTTGTACAGCACCTGTCTTTTTTGGTATGAGTGTGAATTAAAAAAAAAAATGAGACATTGCAATAAAGTCTGGAAAACAGTGCTGAAAAGCAATGAAAAATAGTTTCAAAGGCATTGTTTTTTTTTTTTTTTAGCTGACAAGCCAAGAACCTGGAGGAGTTTTTAATGGACAACATACTTGCAGAGGTTATAAAGATTTTTATGGGAACTCAATGGATGAAAACTTGGGCCTGGATGACAATTATCCAGATGTATTGGAATTAAAACGAGAGCCTGAAAAAATATTCCCAATCCACAGTCGGTCCTGGAAAACCGCTGGGAAGACGAGCTTCTTGTTGCATACTGGCAAAAAAAGTGTGCTCAAGTACACAACTTGGGTTACTCATGGCTGCTGCAGGGGTTTTATATTTCACAAAAGGGAGATAAAAATGATCTAGGCCAGGACCAACGTTCACCTTGAGTGGACTCCATGATAGTGGTGTCAGAGATGAAGATTTAGACTCAGTTAGTAGAAATTCCAGCGTTCTAGCCTGGATGGTTTGTGTGTACAATCAAGTCCTATCTCTGGTTTGTACAAGTGAGAAAAAAATGGACAAAGGAACTTTGTTCAGGCAGTATGTGCAAAGTGCAAAGGAAACGGCCTTATAACATGCAAATATACTAAGTCAGTGAAACACGCGTGCATGTGAGCCCTTTGGCAGTCCGGAGGCTAATTCCACTCGGCCGCTCAGACAAACAGCTCACACAGGCACGGAATGTGGGGCATGAGTATATAAGACACACACACACACACACACACACACACACACACACACACACACACACCATCTCTAGCATACAACAAAGTGGGAAAAACAGAGGGCTATAAATGGTCGCCTACTGTACCGCAGACTGCACACTCATCTTCAACATTGACGCTCTGGACCCTTTTACAATCCTGCTGTTTTTCTAAACTCATGAACTGTTATGGTATCGTTACCAACAACTCTGTTTGAAATCAGGAGGACAGTGAATCGCATGGCTCATGTGGCCTATAGTTGCGAAAGATGTACCTTTGTTTTAAATTATGGCTTGAGGTTAGGACAGAGGTCAAGGTGAGGATTAGGATAAATGGCAGAAAAACGGGAGCGATGACAAGAGTTTGAAGGAGCCGGAAAAAGTCTTTAAGTAGATGCCATGTGCTAATGGAAAAAGAAAAGCTAAGAGCAGATGCCATGTGCTAGTGCACTCAAATTTCAAAATGAGTACATGTCACGTCAGAAAGAGAGAGAGAGAGAGAGAGAGAGAGAGACTTGCAGATAAAATGTGTATGAAAACTAAACTAAGACGAAGAACAAACTGTCTGCCATGCCAAATGCAGGGCATATCTCTATAGCTAATGTTTAACTGCAGCTGCCTCCTGTGTGCTGATAAAAACTGGTGTGTGCTCGGCTGCTCACACTCCTCCGTGGCCTTATCCAGCACACAGGCCACTACCTCTCGTCCTGATAGGTGCCTAGCACCTGCAATAGCTCTCTCTTGTAATCAACTGTCAATATTTGATTACTCGACACCCTGCATTTGCCCTGCAGAAATTAGACACAGGTTAAGTGGAAGGCCTCAGCTGCTTATACAGCAGTGCTTTATCTGTGCTTAAGTAACAACCTTGAGATAAACAACAGTTCGTTTTTGGCAGAGTTTCTCGAGGAGGTACAAGATAGACTTTGCAATACTCAAAGTCTTAGGAATGGTCCGTATTTCTATAAATAAGGAAAAACAAGGAAGCTATTATGATAATGTTAAATGGTCTATCAAGACACCCTACACCACTTGCCTTTGCCACTCCAACTCTGTTGGAAGCATTCGCATCAACCTTTGTATACCTCCAGTTTTTACTTCAGTCATCAGCAAGAAGAATGCATGGAATATAGGAGGCTGATAAAATTTCAGTTTAACTGTGAAGCCAATCCTCTGCTATGGGATACTTGAGAAAAAAAAAACTTTCTAAGAAGAAAACAACACATAAAAAATTAAATAATAATAATAATCTGTTTTATCTAATAAATACATATTAGGACAAAGTGTCAAATTTTGTTTAATTTATTTAAATCTCTTATTTCCAGGGGTGGAGTAATTGTACTCTGTCACTATACTTTAGTATTATATTGGTGTATTTTATACTTTACTTGGGTATGAAATTGAATACTTATTTACATTTCCAAGAAAAAAATACTCTCTACTTTTTTTTATATACAGTGGGGAAAACAAGTATTTGATCCCTTGCTGATTTTGTTGGTTTGGCCACTATTAAAGACTCGATCAGTCTGTAATATTAATGGTAGGTGTAGTCTAACATGCTGAGACAGAATATCACAAAGAAAATCAAGAAATCGACTTTAAAGAATTTGTATTAATTTATTTGCATTTTATTGAGGAAAATAAGTATTTGA
>CM040981.1:6616149-6813510 GCA_022985145.1 Pangasius djambal | reverse complement strand
AAATACTTCTTTTTCTCAATAAAATATAAATAAATTAATATAGATATTTAAAAGTTATTTTCTGGATTTTCTTTTTGATATTCTGTCTCCACATGTTAGAATACACCTACCATTAAAATTACAGACTGATCAAGTCTTTCTTAGTGGGTAAACCAACAAAATCAGCAAGGGATCAAATACTTGTTTTCCCCACTGTAGACCTTCAAAGTACTTGTTACAAATCACAAAGTGTCTTCTATACATCAACAGGATGGGCCTCCTCACATTTTACTTACATTTCCCATTTCCATCATTAGTGTAGAAGAAACCATCAAGAATGGTGCCAATTTGTAATCTGCTCATGCTACATAAGGTAGTTGTCTGAAGATAGAGAAGCCACTTGACTGCTTCAGGTGTTAAACCTGAGGATGAAAGTTCTGGCCCTGTCTCTGTAACGTTTCAATACGCTGGAGTATAAACTTAAAAAAAAAAAAAAAAAAAAATCCATCCAATTTGAAAAAAAGCATACTGAGGTAAGTTTTGTATATAAAAGTGCAAATTATTAGAACATCTTTACAGAGCATTTTGAAGGGGGCTTGCCTTATTTAAACCTCAGACAGTTTGGTTAGAAAGGTTAGAAAGAAGATTGTTGATGCTTATGAGTCTGGTAAGGGATGTAAAAAGATCTCAAAGGAATTTGTAATCAGCCATTCTACTATCCGGAAAATCATTTACAAGTGGAGGACATTTAAAATAACTGTCAACATGGCCAGGTCAGGCCGTCCAAGCAAATTCCCCCCAAGAGCAGACCGCAAGATGCTTAACGAAGTCTCCAAAAACACTAAAATATCATCACGGGACCTACAGCAAGCTCTTGCTAGAGTTGATGTCAAAGTGCATGAATCCACAATCATAAAGAGACTGCACAACTTTAATTATCATGGGAGGTGTGCAAGGAGGAAACCTTTGCTGTCTAAGAAAAATATGAGGGCAACACTGAAGTTTGCCAAAGAACACACAGACAAAGGCCAAGACTTCTGGAATAATGTGCTTTGGACAGATGAGTCTAAAATTGAATTATTTGGACACTAACAGAGGGCATGTTTGGCGTAAACCAAATACAGCATTTCAGCAAAAGAACCTCATACCAACTGTGAAACATGGAGGTGGAAGTGTTCTAGTTTGGGGATGCTTTGCTGTAGCAGGACCTGGCCAGCTCACCATCACAGAATCCACTATGAATTCTACATTGTATCAGAAGGTGCTTGAGGAACATGTGAGACCATCTGTCAAAAAACTGAAGCTGAAGTGGAACTGGACCTTGCAACATGACAACGACCCAAAACATACCAGTAAATCCACCAAGGACTGGCTGGAAAGTAAAAAAAAAAAATGGAGAGTTCTGGAATGGCCAATGGTCAAAGCCCAGATCTAAATCCTACTGAGATCATGTGGGGTGATTTGAAACGGACTGTGCACGCAAGAAACCCCTCAAACATCACACAGCTGAAAGAATTGTGGATTGAGGAGTGGGGGAAACGTTCTTCCAGTCGATGTCAGAAACTGGTAGATGGCTACAAGAAACGTCTCATTAAGGTTATTTCAGCCAAAGGGGGATACACTAGCTATTAGGGCACAGGGTGTCCTAACTTTTTCATCAGTTGAAATACTCATTTTTGTTCATTTCCTTTGTTTAATAAGTGAAAACAAAGTGATTTTTACATGCAATTACATTACTTTCATCTACAGGTACAAATTAAAACAAGATCAGAAATGGACATGCTGACATTTCTTAATAAAGAACTGAATATTTAATGGGGTGTCCTAATTTTGACTGTGTGTGTGTGTGTGCATTTTTCAGGCAAATTTTTCAGGGGTAGTTACTTATAACATTTTTAGAAACGTAATAAAAGTTACTTTTCACATGAAAACATGACATTAACATGACAACAAATACTTGTTAATACTTGAATACATTTTAAACTAGCAACTTTTATTACTTTGATTTGAGTACATTTTTTGGGCTGCATTCTTCCACTTTTAATTGAGTAAAACTTTGACACATTATCTTTACTTTCACTTATGTGTAATTTCTCAGTATTATTTTCCCACCCTTGCTTATTTCCATGGTTCTCAGAGTGGGGTATGTGAATCATACCCAGCGGCATTTGTGATTTTCTAATTTTGTTACAGTGGTGGAACTCACAACCCACCATTATCAAAGTGATGATGTCTATAAATAACGTCAATCTGGAATATAATGACAATTTTAATAACAATGGGTGGAAAGTTCAAGAAAAAACAAAACAAAACAAATGATTCTGATAAACAGCCAATTTAAATAACAAGCCTAATTTTTTTCGCAATAGCTTGTTTGTAAAAGAAATCTGTCCTGAGGGGGTCTGGGAATTTTTTTTTTCAGTTTAAGGCGTCCCTGACTATAAAAACATTTGAGAATTGGTATCTTATTTTAATCTTGGGAAACACTTGCCGCTAAAGCTGCTGCAGGCCCTGATGACTTTGGGGCATCTATTAAAAACGCATTCCCTCTTAAGAATAAACAGCTAGTCGTGACCCGACAACTTAATCCAATACAATTAGCCTTAGCTTTCAATGCTACCTCAGGCTAGACTGGAGAAAGCGATTTGCTGCTGCACGCAGAACTTTCGGCTGCCATTCATGCCCTCTGCCGGAATCTTTCTTCTTTCTTTATCCTACTCCTTTACTCCTTTGCTCTTTCAGCCTCCCACATTCCACGCCGTGCCTCAACCATGACTAACTCAATTTGCTCTGTGCAGGTCTCTGTAAGAAAAAGGTTTCATCCACACGTTCCACAGGCGACTGCTGGAGGCCAAAGACACGCTGTGCAGCACTGGCCAGTGGAAACAAACTGACATCTAATACTGAGGTATAATGTTGACTGGGACATTTGGTCATACAGACTTGTAGTTGTAAGGAAAGTTATTAGCCTGGTCATGGGGAGGGCTGAAGAAAATTCCAGCCTAAGCTCTTGAAATCAGAAATTGGCAGCTGTGGATAGAGCAATGATGTTTTGACACTTGGGCTGTGTGCCAGGTGCAGAATTGCATATGCTCTTAATGCACACTATAAAATATTCAGAGGCCTTGTGTTATTTTGAGATTAAAAATGTGGAAACGGGAAATGGCAAGGTGATGCAATAATGTTTTTGGGGTAGGCATTTACAGCCTTAGGTTTTTGTAAGGGGCCCTGGATACGTGAGGTACCTGGATAAAATTACACATGTAGCACTTCCATCAGAACTCCGCCTGGCTCCCATCCCCCGGTTTCGCCTCATATTCATTGTGGCGCCATGGGAGAAGAATACCCTGACCCGAGAGCCAAGGCCAGGCCCTACAAAGTGTCCATTGAAAGTCGCACCACTCACGTGGCCAGCAATCCTGGAAGATTGTCTCTAATGAATCAGTCATCATAGCACTTGTACCTGTCAGTACATGCTGAATGTTGCCCCTTTGCGCTGCACAGATCTGCTGTCTGTCTTTACAGTTATTTACTTTCTGCAGTTGTCACTCTAGGGGTCACTCTTTCACTCTTCCTTCACTCCTCTGCCCCTACAAGCCATCGTTTTCTTGCCTCCCTTTCCTCTCAAAGTATGATGATCATGACCGAGCGAGTGAGCCAGGAAATGGCTAAGCTCTTATATTTAGAAATGGCCTAGGAATAGAATGGAACTGGGCTACAAATCACATTTTTATTACATTGAAAAAGTGTGACACCAAGAACAGCATTCTGGACTATTCTTAATATTTAAATAAACAGTAAAAAAAAAAAAAAAAAAATCAGGAAAAAAAAAACAAACAAAAAAATCAAGTGATTATTAGTGGTCCTATTGTCATGTAACTTTCGAGGGAATATAATTATAACATTAACTATCTGTCTAAATAATCTCCTTCCATCTGTGAGCGACATAATTTTTTTATGTGGAGGCAAAACAATTGGTGTATTTTATTTTCTTCATTCAAAAAAACATACCATAGCCCACACCTTGTTTTCTACTGACTCACGGCTCTTAGGTTGACTAATCTGTGAGGTTGAATTCCTTTTTCCTGGCCTAATTCAAGCAAACTGGCTGCTTTGTCAGGCAGATTTATTCTCATGGAGTCTGCAAGAAAGAAGAAGCTAAAGGAGAGACCTCTTTTCAAAGCAGAGCAAAGTTGTGTAGCGCAAGCCTATACAGTTGTGCTTCAGTGGACAATGAATTTGAGGTTGCATAATTGACACAGGCACGTGTTTGCAGAGAGCTCATCTCATCTCAGGCCAGATCTTTCATGGGGATGAGAGACATACTAGAGCCAGCAGCAGATGAGGACTCCCACAGGTGCAAGCGCATTCATTCCAGAACTTTCTTTCCCGGCACTGGAGGACAGAGAGGACTGCACGATTTCTGCGGATGCCATTGGTGTGTGTTTCCCATGGCCAAAGTATAAGCTCTGTGTTTGTGGACTGGTAAAGCTGATCCAGTGCCAGAACTATGCGGCTCTCACACTCATGCTTGCCATCGCGTCGGATTCCCAGGGGCTAGAGCCACTCCCACAACTCTCACACACTTTACACATTCCAACTGCTGGGCTCTGACCTCAACAGCTGGCTATGCTTTTCAGTGGGACGACAGATGAAAAACTGAAAAGCCACTGACAGTCGAGGTTCGCCGCACCACACCATTACCAGTACTGAGTATAAACAAATAAATAAATAAATAAATAAATAAATAAACCTGATTCAGAGCTATTAAACAAACAGAAAAGGATTACAACAAAAGACACCATTAAAACAATTACAAACAGGTGGTTTGACTTTGTTAACACATGTATACATGCATGAAAAAAAAAAAAAAAAAAAAAAACCTGGCGCACAGAAAAGTAGTTTCATCCCTGTTTTGCAATGCAGTGGAAATCTCCACCAGACGATTAAGGTCAATCAACATTGCTATGAATGTAGTCTGAGGATGTACAGAGATCCTATGGCCTTGAAAGGGATATGCCTGGAATGGATGAATATATCATGATGTTTATAGAACAAAAAGACAACACGGTATTACCAGGGGCACTAGGTTACGTTCCAGTAGGCCTAAAAACATTGTGCAAATAGCCGAGAGGGCATAGCGCAAGCTCTGCATCCACAATGTAACACTTTGGAGCCAATACCTCTGGGTTCCAAAAGACAGGCATGTGTGTGTAGCTGCTAAATAAGTGACTGAGGCTCCTACAAAAAGCTGAAATACCTCTTAAAGAGGTGAAGCACAAGCTAGCAGAATGGTTTACTGTGTTACATATAAAATGGGCTGGAAATTCTTTAAATCTTAAATAAATTCTTAAAATCTTAATTTAAAAAATGTAACGAATTTCCATTCAAAGGCTTCTCCGGTGCCACCAAAAAGAATGAATTCAGTTGTATTGTCAGAAATGTGCTATTGCACCTATCTCTGATATACAATGAAGAATAGAGACAGGATTGTTAAAAAAAAACAAATTTAGGTAAAAATGAAGTGATGGCTCAGGGGTTATTGACCAGAAGGTTGTGAGTTTAAACCCCAGCACTGCCAAACTGGCATGGTTGAGTCTTTGAGCAATACCTTTAATCCTCAACTGCTCAATTGTATCCTGTTGCTTTGGAAAAAAACATCAACTAAATGGGCAAATATAAATCTAAACATCTAAGTATGCATCTATCAGACCACTTTTAACTGTTTAAAAAATGGACTTTCTAAAAACAGATTTAAACTTAATCCAACTATTAATTATTATTACTATACAATTAATTCAAATGTTAGGAATATTATTTAAATATGTACAATAATATTTTGGCTGTTCACTAGAGCCATGGAGCTTTTTTATTCCTGAACTTTCCACTCACAGGACTCAGTTGTTGTTTTTTAAACTGTTATTAGATTCATCTGACATTCTTTATAGGCCTATTTGTTTTTAAGTTATTGAGAGTCAGATTAAACACATTCGGTTCAACTCACCTGAATTCAATTCAACTTAATAATAAATATAATACCTTTGATAACACAGAGTTGATTACTACCACTGTACCAAAAAATAAAAATAAAAATCACAGACCCCTGGCTAGGCTTCAAGGACCCCTTGCATCCAGCATCCTGCTTTGAGAACCACAGCTTTAAAGAATAAGCTATAAAGAGAATACCAAAGGGCAAAGAAGTATCAAGCACCTGCACTTAGCCTAACACACTTTTGACCTTAATGTTTATGTAGAAGCTAGTCTAGGCTTACTGCTTTGATTAATTTATTAATTAACTCTCTCCTGAATATGTTAATCCATAACAACATCCACAATCATGTTTTTGGTGTTTTTTAGTTGACTTCCTTTCCCAAAATTATAGGGCACTTGCTGTGTATTTTCTAATTCAGGTAATGTGCAGTACAGATAGCAAGTGCAGATAAGATTTTTCTATTGTGTGACATTTACTGGAGCCTTAGCTTACAACGGCAACTCACAGCTGTGTTTGTCTCAATTAAACAAAACCAGAACTGACGTTTTCATATAATGGATTGACATGTTTTCACAAAGATAAATCTACAAGTTGTCGAAGTCCTTGAAATGTCTGAAAGAGTACAACACTTGCTGCGTATATCTTACATCAGAGGCCTGGGAGTAATATGGATGAGAGTCCAAAGCCCATCCAATCCAAAATTCCCCTTTGTAAGAGTTTATAAGAAAAGCTCTGACTGATAAGATTAGACAGGGGAGTTAACATTTGCAACTTTGCATAAACGCCGATCTGTGTTAACCACTGTGATTTTGCAGATCATGATGTGCAAAGCTTTTCTTCTTCCAAAAAAACAAAAAAAAAAAACAAAAAACAAACTTTTGTGGAAGAATATGTGTCAACAGGGAGTGCATTAAGGGGGAAGCAAGCGTAAGAGGTAAAGGCCATCAATCATGCGTGTGCCTTGTTTTGTTTGAGGCTGGTGTGGCATTCTCTCTCTTGCTGCCGAGCACTCCAGCAACACATGACATATACACAGCTGCTGGAAGCGAGCAGGCCCCGACACAAACTGACATGCCAAATCCCAAAGAAAACAAGAAAAGCTGTCTCCAGTTGGACGATGCCTTTTCAACATCTCATTTGTATCTCACCCAAAAGAACAGCTGGGAAAGCGGGGGTGGGAGGAGGACGCGAAAGAGCGAGAGAATGGCGGAAGGAAAACGTCGATATCGAAAACCAGGACACACAGGCGTACACCAGGGGAGATCTGACATGTTATTGTAAGACCTCTGGTGAAGGGTCAGGCATGTGACCTAACCTGGCCCACTCTCTGGTTGTCTGCTCTGACCTATGACCTCTTCTGCAGAGGACTGGCCAAACACAGACCACCAGCTCACAACAATGAGCCATTGACATGTCAGGGCTTAACAACAATTCCTGTACACTGGTTAAGAAAGGAGAGGAAAGTTTGTGAGTAAGAGCTGAGAAATTGCTGTATGATTCTCAGCAGCTCAAAAACTCTACAACTGCTCATATGGAAAAGCTTTGGTCTATAGAGTTTTGTTCTGATTGTTTGTTTCATTTTTATAGGTTTGCTTATTTATTTATGTATTCATTTTTAGTTAGAGTTATTTCTTTATTATTATTTTTATTTCCAGTTACTTATTTAAAGTCATTTGTTATTTTCATTCACTTTTGTTTGGTTTATCTGTTTATTTATTTAACACAATCTGTGCTTCAATCTCCTTTCTCACTACATTGAGACTTGCTATTGCCGTATCTTTTTAAGAATAATAGCATCTTCATAGTGTGTTGCACCCATGCTCCCCCTTTCTGAAAATTAAGCTAAAATATAAAAATAATTAGCCAAATATTCTGTCTTTCTTCTGAGAGAGAACTTCCCCCACAGAGCAACATGATCCTGTACCAGCATCGTGCCATCACAAGGCAACAAGGCCAGTGGAGGAAGCCTTCATTCGTTCAAAAGACATGACGGACCTCCATCAGCCATCAAAACAGCCACCATATGTCTCTCCTCCTATCACTTCCACTCAGACTCTCTTTTAATGGTTGCTTAAAGCCCATGCCCCACATGGCCTATAATTACATTTATTCCAAATGACTTCCCAAACTCATAAGCTTCATAGTCTTATCTGGCTCATCTGCAGTGGTTTGGTCTTTCACAGTGCTTCAAGGGAACATTTGTATCCCAGTGCAGCAAACGAGATTTCTATCTGTTAATGTTTTTCCGCTTCATTACTGAAGAATGTCGCTTGCAGTCTATTGCTAACGAGAGTAGGTGCCACAGACATAGCCCTTATGTAAACAGCATTTGGCTTCTCAATAACTGCTTTATTGGGTCCACTTAACAACAGTTCTTCCTATTGCCTTCCTCAACGGAACTGAGTTTCACAGTTTTCTCTCAACTTCCTAGTCATTCTGGGGAATCAAGACGCACTCTACTTATACTCGCTCATTTACATTATATAGCGGTGATTTCCTTAGTGCTTAGTGTTGTGAGACTGGTGAGAGTAACACATTACCACTATTAGCACACTCTTTAAAAAAAAAAATGCTATTTTTAAAACCTGTATTTAATGCAATATTATTTCTAGGCTACGTTTTCTTTAGTTTTAATTCATTACTAGTGACTAGTGAATTTATAGCAACAAATCTCTCCTTTAATTACTAGCATGTAAGTTTCTATAGTGTATAATGTTAACTGACCGAGACAAGTCACTAGAAGTGAGAAGTGACGTGAAGTGAAAAATGTAAAGCACAAACCTTAATAGTCAGCTTTCTAGATCATGCTGTTTTGACAAACCTAAAACCTTAAAGTAAAGCTCTGGAGATAAATGAGGGCTGCCAACTGTGACACCATGTTTCTTAAACACGCTTAAATGAACTTCCCCCCGGCTTTTCACTGGTGATAAACAGTCGAGGAGAGAGAAAGAGGGGAGAGGAAGAGGGAGGGAAAGTGAGAGCTTGGAAATAGGGCATGAACAAATGCCTAGCTCTCTGTCAAGCTTTTACCATTTTACTCTATTTATTTATTCATTTCCATTTTGTAATTCTTTTTTTGCCGATCGCATTTAAGCATGTTTTACATGATTGAAAGTTTATTTATTTGATCGAGTGCTCTGCTAAGCCTGTGATTTGTATCTCCTTGAAATATTTGCTTCAAGGGTGGTCGGGATCAGTGTAAACAAAACAATTGGCGCCTTCAAACGTGCTCAAAGACTCTTCTATTTCTCACCTTTGCCCTCTGCTCTTTCTGTGTGGAGAAAATTAATTACTACATGTTTGGCTTCAAATTCTGGATAGAAACTGGGCTTTAAATGATTAGCAACACACCGTGTGAGATTTCACAACACAAGCAAGCTTAGCTTGATTAAAATTCCAAAGAAACAAACATTTCTAAACTTCTCTTGCCTTACAAGCTTTGCCTCAAAATGATGCCCAGTTTATTGCTGTGTGAACAAATTGCTAAAATTCCATGTGGGACTTTTAAACATGCTTCTGGCATGTTTGTCCAAAAAAGTGACTCAGTCGGGATTTGGATACACACTGCACACACAAACTCACGCTAGCAGGAATAGTCAGTGGATGGAGTCAGAGTCTAATTTGTCTTGCTTGAAGATGCTCGAGTCCGGAAGCATTGCGTAAGATGAACTTTTCCGTGAGCCTCTACGGGAGCCGAGAGCAAACCGCACTTCCTCAAGCAAACGGAAAATGTTAGTCATCTGGAATGACGTGCATCAGTTTTCACGAAGCAGCAACAAAAATATGAATGATTTAATCAAAACCTTGGCAACAACACTTGACAGTACAAGCGTTTATTTTCACTAAGCAACAAAGTCCCCTAATCGGCGACGCAAACTACTGACAGGTGATGGATTAAAGGATCACTGCAAATCACCTTTATACTACAATGATACATTTCTATAAACATTAATCAGCCACAAATAATACAGTTTACTTGCAATGCGAGGACAAAACACAGCTTATAGTGACAGGCTGGGCACTGATTTTTTTCCCTCTTATTCTGTATTAATGCACTTAACTAGCTAACTAGCTCTGTATACCTTATTACTTTATGTTATCAAATCAATTTTTAGCCTAGTGGATTAGTGCAGAACACCGGAGCTTTCACTTGCCTGGTGGGCCAGCTACTAAATTTAATATATAAATAAATTTGTCCACTATTGTATATTCTTACGTTCTAAAGAGAATAAATGGTAAGAGACTTCACTAGCCCACTGACTAGGTTAAAACATGGTAGCTAATGTTATGTAATAACAGATAGCAAGCTTGTTATGTGCATTATTTCAGGCTTAGCTCGGTGGTGCTGAGATTTGAACTCACAACCTTCCAATCAGTAGTCCAGTATCTTAACCACTGAGCTTAACCCCTAAGTGCAATGGCACTGACCCTACCGTTAATTAATCTGCCTAGTAAAAATCGTTCTATGGAAAACCAGACTGTGCTTCTGGTGATGTGTGTAGTGCAACAAGAGGCGAGATTTAGAATGAGGAGCTCACGCTATAATTACTACACTGAAGTGCACTGCACAACTGTGAAGCGATATATATATATATATATATATATATATATATATAAATAACAATATATCAATATAACTCCATGTCAAATGAAAACTCTTGTTTGCTAGTTAATAAGAAGTAGAGTTTTTTTTATTATTATTTACAAATCTACAAATTAAAAAAAATGAATGGCCCAGACACTATATCTGCTCTGTTCAATATAGAATTAATATAACTTCTTCATTGGATCATATCAATAAATAGTTTGTTTAAGCATAGTGAACAGATTTGGAAACACCTACTTCTAAAGTCCATTGTTTGACAATGTGGGAACTTGTGAAAATTGTGAAACTGAAGTATCAAATCACATCAGATTACAAGAACTTCCACTGTCTAACATCTGATCCCCAGGGCAACATGGGCACCATTTGCCAGTGCTTTAAGTGATAAACAGACAGACTTCTGTCTGTTTAGTTCTTTTCCCTTGTCCATATCAAGTGCAACATATCAAATGTGCCCACAGGTACGTGCTCCGATACGATCAAGGCAACAAGTCACTGCTGATTTACAAGCCTATCTGTCCAAAACTTGTGGCAAACAAACATAACTGCTTAATCTAATCGCATTGCTTGTGACATTTTTGTTTACTTTAGGAGATGCATCTCTGTGAAGACTGTGGCCCTGTGACTGTGAATGCCACATTGTTCTGGGATGCAGATGCGATCTACTCAGATTCTCTTGCTCTCTCTCTCTCTTTCTACCCTTTCCTCTGGCCTCCCCCTCCTTCCTCAACCCCTCCATCGCTCCTCTTCCAGTCTCGGCGACAGGCTGTTGAGTCTGAGACATATGCTAAGGGCAAAAAAAAAAAGAGAGACTCGGCTGCTCACGCTTCACCTGCAGCCCTGATGGAGTAGAGTCACTGAGCTGTGCTATCTCCCCATCAGCAGCCTGGGCCTGCATTCAGCCACCACTGAATGGAAACGATGGCTCGTTCCAGGCAGAAGAGAAAAAAAAGGAAGGCCGGAGACTGGCTAATGTGAGAGGATCGCATTCTGTGAAACAAAGCCAGTGACGGCCTTTGAAGGCCTCACAGCTCCAAACCTGGTCTTGAACTCCAGAGACAGGTTCAAGGAAACCTGCATGGTTTTATTCAATGTAGTGAACTCACAGAGGTAGAGGAGAGACAGGAAATAAATTGTCATTCTGGTCTACTCGACTCGTACATTTTTTTCATGAAAGACGGTTTAGACTATTAGTGACAGGAAGGAAACATAAAAGCAAAATTTTGAATATATGAAATGTTAAGAACTGGATCTTGAGTAAAAATATGTTATATTACTTTCACTCTTGTGAATGAATAAAGCTTAGTTTTACTGAAACTACCTTCTCACATTTAAGCTGAGTATTTAGTATTTTAGTCTGATTAGTATCAGAATATTTTCCAGTCTTTACTCAACAATACTTCAAATGCTTAACAGTCACATTTTGCGGTTTTGCACTGTTATCTCAGAAACACAACTGAAATACACTACAGCGGGTATTTAAATGGTGTTAAAAGTTTCAGCGTGTGAGTATTTACGACGCAACACGTTAACATAAACTTGGTTTTGTATTTATGAATTTGAGAAGGTTCAAATCCTATGTTATGAAGTGTTTTATAGTCAGTCGTCTCTGGCTGTACAAATCAAAACCTCTATTTCTAGATGTCCCTATTCATCATTTACTGATTTAGACAAAAATGTTTTTTACTCACCTCGAGCACAATTTGTCATGTAAATAACATCAAAAAGAGCAAGAACAATCCACAGAAGCTCCATGATGTCTGTAGGAAAGGCCTTGGCTTTCTTGAATCTGTGTGTAAAAGCATGGAAGTACAGTATTTTCAGTAAGTAAAGAAAATCCTCTTGATAATTAATGCAGGGCAAACTTAAAACCAGTCACACACAAGATCATGACTTGTAACAGATTTTTACTTTGGAGGAGAGTCAAGGAGCCATTAAAAAAAAAAAATACTATAACAATATCATATGACAAGTTTTCAACTGATTAAAAACACTACGAGGAATTAATTACCAACATCAATGTGAAGACTAACCTAGGTTTTTTTCCGTCAAGAAAAACTATTCAAACTCTATTCTAGCATTTGTAATGCAAAACAAACAAACAAACAAACAAACAAACAAACAGATAAACAAACAAACAAACAAACAGACTTACCAAGTGTTGAGAAATTTCCCTAATTTATTCCTCAGTGCTGATAAAATCTCAGGCTCACATCTTTCCTGGCGAATGAAGTTTGGTTTATTCAGTATTTACTGGCAGAAGTATCCAAAATCCAAGTAACCAAATAATCCAAAGTTATAGCGTCTTCTTTGTGCGCGTGAGCTGCAATAATACACACTGTAAGCTCTCACTCATGAGCGTTGCATGTAAATAAACCAGGCGCTGATACTGTCAGTCTCGCGCGCACGGGAACCAGAGGCTACAAGCATGAAGTTCTGGCGAGCTGTCGAAATTTGCTCTACTTTCGCTCTGTCTGCTCCTGAGAAACGTTATTTCTGAGATAACTACACTCCCGCGAAGCCAAACGACCAGCCAAATAAACAGAAAGAGTTAGCACTGGACTCGTCTAACTGCACTTACCGTTAACTGCTCATTTAGCCCTGCAGCAGCACGAGCTGTCCCGTCACACTGCATTGTAAAGTCCAGGCGAAGCTCCGCCCCGCGGCCAACTTTGAACCAATCAGAGCGCTGCGATTTATAAACACGTTATTTATAGTCGATAGTAGAGTATGGCCGAATCCCAAATCACTTCCTATTGGAAATATGATGCACTGCCTAGTCTAAAAGCCACTTTTCACTTCATATCACTTATATAAGGATATACACACACATGTGCACTGTTTAACTGCTTTCCATTGCATAACTTCGCCCAAGTTATAATGCAACTATTATTTACATTCTATATGTCAGTGTTCTTTACATCCTATACATCAAAGTAACTACATTCTCAAAGCAATTCCATTCTCAAACTAATAATTTATTATTACTATTATTTACAATGTTGGAAACCACAACTCATCATCAATGTTTTATATTTATTATAGACTTCTTACAGTTATTAGTTTGTTGGACTGGTCATATGAATTGAATGGATTTAATTAAAACGTCTATAATTCAATAAATAAATAAAGTCAACTTGGACCTAATGTATCACATTGGTGGAAAGTTCAAGAATAAAAAGCTTTATTATTGGCTCCAATAAATACCAATATTATTATTGTATACATTTCAATAATGAGTCTAATATTTGAATAAATAGATTATGGCCATTAAAAAAAAACATAAGTAAAGAGGTCCCTGCCTACAAAAAAAGATTGAGGTTTGTTTGTTTGTTTGTTTACCAAGACTTCCAGACACATGCAGTTATTGCTCATTAAACCACAATCACTTCAATTTAGATTTAGAAAAAGAAAAAAAAAACATCAGAATTGATGTCTAAGTGTCAGGTACCACACACAGTTTCCAAATGTATGAATTTAGGCACACAACAAAAGATAAAGAGAAAAAGGAAACCACATCACATCATCAGAAACATCAATTTTTTCCCAATTCTAACAATTCTAGACAGTAGTGTTATAAGTTTCTATATCCTATTAATTCCTGAGAAAACCTTACAACACTAAGTATTTGTAGGACTATAATATCTTGAGAGCAGGGGAACTTACATAAAAACAGATTTGTACAGTTGTTTTGTACCCATGACCCATAATAGAGCAAGTCTAACAGAACAATACTCTTGATTTACTTTCCCACAACACACACACTGCCATCTTGTGGTACTTCCAAGCAGATACACCGCTGACTGCTAAATGTGTAGATAATGCATTAAAGAAATTGTTCACCCTGAAACACATTCAATGTTTACATTAAAACATTTGTGGTGCACTTGGCAATTCTAGTCCTAATTTGTTGCTTAGTGCTGTATTTTCGTTGTTCCTGTGAGAAGTTAGCATTTGTGTGCCGCACTGATGTCACAAGAGGACAGTGCAGTTACAATGGTATTTAACAAAAAGACAATGGGTTAGCACGTTCTCCTCGTACCTCTGGGGTTCGGGGTTTGATTCCCCCCTCTGCCCTGTGTTTGTGTTCTCCCTGTGGGTACTCTGGTTTCCTCCCCGAGTCTAAAGACATGCATTGTAGGCTTATTGGAATCTCTAAATTGTGTGTAGAGTGTGTGTGTGTGTGTGTGTGTGCAATTGTGCCCTGCGATGGTTTGGCACCCCATATTGGGTGTCTGCCACCTTGTGCCCAGAGTTCGCTGGAATAGGCTGCAGGTTCCCTGCAACCCTGTGTAGGATAAGTGGTACAGAAAATGGATGGATTTTCAGCAATATCAAATGTGTACAGTCAAATTTCAGTGTTAGCTCTGAAAAACAAAAGAGCAAGAATTCCTTTTCTCACTCACCATCTTCCAGTGATGTCAAAGTAGTGATCCAACACAGAAAAGGTACAGACATCATACAATGAACTCAAATGCTCCAGAATGCAAGACAGCTTATACAACACAGTTGTGCTGCATTACAGAAGTGACTCGGTTTGCTTAATTATCAGTCCATGAGACAATAAGCACTAATTGAGAATGGAAGTATTAACATGGACGTTGAAGCTTTGGAACCTATAGTATGTGAGTTGAGTGTACAGAAGAGGAGGTGAGAGCACTGAACAGACTAAAGCACTGCTGCATTGCTCTTCTTTATGCAGATATGAATTTAAGTGGTGCCACCATCAGCAGGTAGTTGAGCAGTGTTGTGGGTAATGTAGGAGACAGTCAACAAAATTAAAACACAAATTGATCTGCAAGTCAGCAGGGTGCATCTTTCCTTCAGAAAGATGAAATCAGGTCACCCGCCAGTTATAGTCTGTCATCTAGTCTAGAATACTTATTTACATTCAAAGAAATGACTTTACAACATGCTGAAATTATCTTTTCCTTTCAAACACAACACCAGTATTTAAAATGTATAAATTTAAAGCAAATGTTTCATCATTTCAAACATTATACTGCCATCAGGAGTACAGAAAAAAGCTTGCAGTCTTTCCTCAGCTCACCTGTCGTTTACAAAAATTACAAGTGAACCGAAAGCATTGTAACCTTTTATTGGAATACGCTTACACTCTACTCATTCCTTACTGTTAACTTACTAGATCTTTGTACATTCATACATACAAATATTTACAGTGAATGGATTCATGGAAGAACAAACCAAGTGCGCACAGTTATTTCAAGAGATTGCAGTTACATAACCTAAAAGCAGATGGCAAATTCGGTCTGTCTGATGATGAAACACAGAGTTGAGCTCTTACATGGCATAGTGACAGTGACCCGGGCAGTAAGCAACAGAGTGCATCATTTTTAAGCATTCATTTTGCTTTGTCCTAAGAATATACACAAGATGCACGCTGGCTACAGATTCCTGTGAAATACAGTAAAGCACATCACATCACGCAAAGAACCAACATTTTTTAGTGCGTGAATGTACCATTAAAAGCAATACTTTACAAAGAATTTAACTGCTTTCTGGTTCTAGGTCCTTGATCAGATGAATTCATCTTTGTGGACATTAACCCACTAATGTATGATACTAAGAAGCTCAGGTGATGTACCATGCCAGCTTTTAGGAAGGAATTTGGCAGAGACAGATAAACAGCAAAAGTGCAGGTCTGGTTACACAGGACAGTGAAACCACAATGTCCCTTTCTGTCTCAGATATAGATAGGGTGATACTGCTTATAAGTGAGTTTCTTCCTGCATGTGGGGCAGTTGTGAGCCCGGGCGAGGGAGTCGCGGATGCACTGGCTGCAGAACAGGTGGCCACATTTGGTGGAGACCATGAGTCGTCCACTCTCAATGATCTGGAAAAGAGCAATAAAAAGTTAGTTCAGGTGAGAAGCACTGTTTCTCCGTACCATTTATAGCTTTAGATTCAAACATTAGGCCTTATTTATCAATCTTTTAATAAAGATCGCGTGTAAATGTTTGGCTTTCGCAAACTGCACTAAACTCTTCCGGCATATGCATTTAAAAATTTTGGAAACGCTGATTTTCATAAAATGCAAAGTGTGTTCCTGACACAGCTCATTTGCATTTAGTGACACCCACAAAACTCCAAAGTTCAAGTGCATGGATAGCTGGGAGCACGAAATGAACAATCAGGGTAAAGGCTGAAAGGCAGAAGTGGAAGTTATTTTGACTCGCGTCTATGCCAATAAAAATATTTAATAAAATACAATATGAATAATAATAGGCGAGCGCTAAATCTCCTGTCAGCTGAGGCATTTGTTAATGGCTTTCGGCTATGCACAGGCAGACCAGTCTGTCCTCTGTTTATATGGCGCTATAGTCATAATTGAATTTTTTTTTTTTTTTATTTACCTTACTGTATGGGTTTGTGTTGGCTCACTTTATTTTTCATATTTCTTTAATTAATGCCAGTAAAATAAAATGACTAGTTCAAAAATTTTGGTACAAAATATTCTTGCTGGTACTGTAGTCCCTGACCTAGTGAACTAGCATGAGTATGTGGTCTTGATAGAGACTCTAAAGCACTGAAAGTTGATCTGGATAATGGCATCTGCTAAATACTGCAAACATAATAAAGCAATTGAAACTTGACATTGTATTCCATATAAAAGTGCAGTAATCCATGCAAATTATATGATTTGAGTCTATCAAATCAAGGTTTATATTAGTCTTCCTTCGAGTAAATTTGCACACACTCGAGTAGGATACAAATCTCGTGTGTAAACGCTGGTATTAACGATTTACAAATAAATCAGTCTTGTATCCAGCTAGATAAATGAGGCCCATTCTGCAGTTAACACAAAAGTGAATGGCCCCATATGGACAGCCTAAAGATATACGAGATTACTGTGGATGGTACCACTTAGAAACCATGAAGATGGCTTTGGACAGCAATTGATACAGTTTTGCACTCAAGTCTCCAACAGTGAATAGTTGATAACATCAACAAAATTACTATAATGAACTTCCTAGTTACACAACTGCACTTTTTGATCATGTAGTACACAGTTATATAAGGGAATTATTTCTAATTGCACTGTCCGGTGTCACCCAGATGAGGATAGGTTCCCTTCCAGGTTTCTTCCTCATCATCTCAGGGAGTTTTTCCCCTTGCCACTGTTGCCTCTGGCTTGCTCATTAGAGATATATTTAGGGATACATTTATAAATTTAAAACTTATATCCTGAATTTATATATTTCTGTAAAGCTGCTTTGTGACCATGTCCATTGTTAAAAGAGCTATACAAATAAAAGGGAATTGAATCTGAGACAAGTAGTCACATGGCTAGTGTACCATAATGCATAGTACTACGAGGAATAACATGATGTATACAATATAAGGGTGCTGAAAGAAGCATGCCTTTTCAAACACAGCCAAAAGCCAAGCCTCAAATCCCAGATCACCTACTAAAATAATGGCATACTATTGTCATCCAGTACCTCAACCAACATTTTTAATATGTCTACAAAAAAAATATAAAAGTGGCTGAATGGAAACCCCCGTGTAGTTAACTTGACTGAATTTGAGGCCATTTTTACCTCTGCATAAGCATCCATGCACACAGGGCAGCTAACCGCTCCAGGTGTAGACCTGTACAAGGGCACACAAACCAATGCTTTGTATTATTTACACTCTCTCAAACTGAATTTCCCCCTATTTGACTTTAACTGATTAAGTGCTGACCTGACATGCGAAACTGTAACAAAGATTTATGCATAAATTTTGTTTTTACAGGATTCATCACATCTCTCCAACAAACCAGAGAGGGAAAACATTGTTTGTTGTGGGACAACTGGAGCAGAAAAAAAAAAAAAAAAAATCTTTGCGCTTCAAGCATTCGATGCTTCATTTATATTTTTTTTTTTTAGAAAAAAAAATATATTTTTAAAGAAAAGACCTGATAGTCTGTTAGCCTTTAGACTCGGTTAGTTAGCCATTTGTCATTCCTGTGAGCTTTCGACAGAAATGAAATGGAAGCAACATAAGAAGAAATGACTGGAAATGACGATCACAAAGTTAACTTGATGGAAACTTCTGGTCAACCAATTTTTTTTTTTTTTTGTTTAAAACATATTTTAAAACATAGCTAATGAAGGTGAAACCAAAGACAGAGGCTCTAATCATTTCAAAGGAAAGAAAGATAGAGAACAATAAGCACCAGAGTTTTTAAAGTCCATCCCTGCCGTGGTGAGGTTTACCTGGCTCTTGCACTTGCGTGTAGTGATGACAGGAGAGCTGGACTGAGACTTGGACTCGGCTCTTCCTCGTCATCGCTGCTCAGCACATAACTCTCTGTGCCTTGCATACGTCTGCTCTGTGTACCTTCCAAAGCAAGAACACCGTGTGAATAATTCTCATCTCATAACTGATTGAACATCATACTGCAAATGATAAAAGCAGTATATACACACACATCACGATAACTTGTTTTATGCAACATTGATTTAATCTGAAAAAGGTCTGTGTTTCATCTAGTCATTTATCTGGGCAGAATATCTGAATAGCAGTTAAGAATTATTCAAAAACAAGGAGATTAATTACCATCATCCACAAGCTGGGTTTCACACGGTGATCAGAATGATTAAACAGGAGAAGTGGGGAAAAAAACAAGCGTTCAATAAAAACAGCCATAATGGCATTTTAATGGACAACACAAAAGTAAAATCATAAATTAGGAAGAACATTCTTGTTGTTAGATAAGAGTGCAAAAGAGCAACAAACTCACCACAACTGAATCATTGTTTGTGAGATCAACCACAGCTGGCTCTGATCCTTCACAGGTTAAGTCTACTACCTCTTCACCTATGAAAACAAACGAGAAGAGTGGATAAGTGTGAAGGAGAAGTAAGAATTGCCCCAATGCCCAATACACATTGTGCTGCACTTTTCTATTGGGTTACTAGGTAATGATCTGGAATAAAGAAGGCATTCAGGCACTAAAACTTCTTGTTACTAATTCGTATGCCAGAAATACCCTTAAAAATATTTCCTACATGAAGAAAGCTATTGAAGTAGTATGTACACAAATAAGATCTTTGTATAACAAACAGGAAAGAAGCTACTGAGGAAAAAAATATTTCAGACATTTGATCTTACTGTGACCTTGATGAGATCAATTTCAAAATCTAATCAGTTCATCTGATGCTTACAACATAATTTCATATAAATCCTAAAGACATTCAACCACTCGTTCTTGAGATATCATGCTAAAGAAAATCTTGAATGGACAGACGGACGGACGGGCAACTCGAAAACATAATGCCTCCCCCGCTCAGCAATAGTGGTTTTTGTAGTGGTATTTATACAAGTCCCGGTGTTTTATTAGTGTATGATTATTATTAAGAATTAGAATAAGCACAGTAATATATAACTTGTTGCAGGGGTTACTGAACAACCTGCTGTTACAGAATTAATCTACACCTTCTCCTGACCAAACAGAAAAGAACATTTCAGAGCATTCTTCACAATGCATGTCTGCCACTTTAATACAAAAACATAACTTTGCTCATTCACGCACTTATCCAGTCAGTCAATCACGTGGCAGCAGCTTAATCGTACAGGTCAAGAGCTTCCGTCAATGTTCACATTAAACATCAGATACAATGTGATCTCAGTAACTGACTGTGGCATGGCTGTTGGTGCCAGACAGGCTGGTTTGAATACTTCAGAAACCGCTGATCTCCTGGGATTTTCATGCACAACAGTCTGTAGAGTTTATACAGAAAAAATGGAAGTTCTTCAGGCAGAAACTCTTTGTTAAGAGAATGACTATCTTGAGCTTTTCAGGAAGGCTTTGGTAACTGAAATAAGCGGTCTTTACAACGGTGGTGAGCAGAAAAGCATCTCAGAAGGCAAAACATTTTGAACCTTGAAGTGGATGAGCTACAACTACAGAAGACCACATCGGGTTTCACTCCTGTCAGCCAAGAACAGAAATCTGAGGATACAGTGGGTACAGGTTCACCAAAAGTAGACCACAGAAGCTTGAAAAAACATCACTTGGTCTTAAATATATATGGTTATATACAGTATGATGGCAGACAGCTTTGGAAATGGTATCACCCAGCTGAGAGGTTGAACCACAGAACTTATGATGGCTGGGTAACTAGCTCTTTATGTAATTTTTGATTTTATTAGGTGAGTGTGAGTGATTCAAGCCCTCTGCTTGAGCACCCTTTTTAATCCTCTGGTGTGGACTTTGCTGACAAGATGGGGAACAAAATGAGGCAGTGGTTTGCTCCTGGGCACGGTGGCTTAATGGTTAGCACATTTGCCTTGCATCTCCAGGGTTAGGCGTTTCCTCCCCGAGTACAACTTTTTCTAGGTCTGGCAAATGGGCGCCTTTTGATTGTACACCCTAATACTCACAAAGCATCACATCATCACACCTGGAGAAACTCCACTCACTGCTTAATCTGTCGCTTTCTATAACGTCAATGGTTTCCACTGAGGCCTGAGACATTTGTGTCCTGCTTCTTTTGCTGTTGCGCCGCGAACATGAAGTGGAAGTCGTCCGCCTTTTCCTCTGAGTCTACAATAGAACATTAAAAAAAATAAAGAAAAAGAGGAAAAAAAAAAAAGTGTTTGAGTTAGGTTAGCAGACAACACAGGTGAGACAACACAGGTAGGCAAAAGCAGACCTCAGGCCACAAGCATGGCTTAAATATAATCAGTGCAAGTCACGTGTCTGCCATCAGATCACGTGGGTAACAAAGAAACAGAAATCACTCACCGTGCTGCTCATTATTGATTTGACAAGAAGTTCTTAGCACGTAGAGGGGAAAATAATGTTCATTGACACTACCAAAGATGCCAAAAGTCTTCAATACACCAACTATAAGGAAAACAGGTGGCAGTGAGATATACATGATACAAGCTAGTCGTGTTTATTAGCTATTAGCCATGACAATTCTAGCGGTGTTGATTTGCACCTGGATATAGCTGTACTGTAAACACCTAGCTTAGCATGTCACACTGACGTTCAGTAGATTATATAAAAATTAGCTACATGTTAGCAGGGTAGCTGAATATGAGTCGTTAGCCGAGGAAAATAACCAGGATGCTAGCTGTGTCAGGTAACCTCGCTAGCTACCTAGCTAACCTCGTTTCGCTTCAATTATATGACCTTCCACAGTAAATTAAATATAAACAACGATGTAGAGTTCACTTCCTGTTCAACAGCTAACAGTAACAGACTTCTAGCGAAGCTAAATCTAAGCTAACATGTTAGCCTGCAAAGCTTTGTGTTGCTTCCTCGTTTATTTTTAATCCGCAAAATGAAACTTCCTTTTTTTTAAAAAAAAAAAAAATCGTTGGTAAATTAAAAGAACAATATGGCTGAAATGCCAAGAAATACTAAGCTCTCTCTTCTACATACTTTAAAATCATCGACAAGCCAAGCCAGCTTCTGGTTCAAAAAGCAACATACGTGTAGAGTTACAAACGCACCCTATTCCCTATGCACTACTTAGGGTATAATACAACGGATTACAAACCCTACATAGTGCACTGCATCACCAATGTGGCAGCCGATTAGGACACAGCCATAGATGTAAAACGAAGAATTCGGACTGTTCACACTGACATCTATCGGTGTGGAGGATTTATACGGTATTATTGCCTGGTAGTTTCTAGTTTCGTTATTATTATCGGATTCGTTTTGTACGTCAGCGTTTTAGGGCCACTGTTTGAAAAATAAAAATACTAGATTTCGAGAATAAAGTTGTAAAATTTCAAGGAAAAAAGTCATAATATATAAAGAAAAAATGCATAGTATCTGATGATATGAGAATAAATTCATAATATTTTGAGAATAAAATCATATTTTGAGAAATATTATGAGTCATAATATAAAGTTATAATATAAAGAAATACATAAAGTCATAATATATTGAGAGAGAGAAAAAAATGTAATATTACGAGAAAAGCACAATATTTTGAGAAAAGTAATATTTCAAGAAAAAAAATGGTGTAATATCTGATATCACAAGAAAAAAGTTGCTATATTGTGAGAAAAAAAGTCATAATATCTGATATTGTGAGAAACTAAAAACTAAAACATAAGCTCTTGTTTGTTGCTGTTCCTCTTTTGGCTGCTCCCATATTTGACCTGGCACAGTTTTTACGCCGGATGCCCTTCCTGACTCAACCCTCCCCAGGTTTCTCCAGGCTTGGGCCTGGCACTGGGAGTGCACTGTCATGGGGTTGGCTCCCTGGCTGGGAATTGAACCAGGGCCACTGCGGCAAGAGCAACGAGGCCTAACCACTAGTCCTCCAGGGACCTACAAGCACTTGTTTGTGATCTCACTAAATAGACACAACAGCTTTGATTCTATTTCTCATAATTGGTTGAGATGCCATTTGAGGTACAGCCTTCAGTTCATTCAATAAACTGAGTAGAGGTTTGTGGTCAGTACAGATTACAAATTTACAAAGGTTTCAAAGGTGAGTTTCTGCAGTACGATATTACACTATTACAGACCAATTTGTAAATAAATTGAGAAGGATGTAGTACCCAGTGACTTTTGCAGCAGAATCTGTGCTTATCAGACTAGCTAAAGAAATCAGTGTTAATATGACAAGAGACTCTGATACTGAATTCCCACTTGTGTTTTAAAACGCATTCAAGGGTAACGTTAAGCTGATTTTTGCTCAATCAAGCTGTGAGAATTAGTGTTTCACAAAGTTCTTCTTATTAAAAAGCATTATAGATCAATCGTTTGTGCTTAAAGAAATCCTTCAGTGAACCAAATATTTCAAACAAACCTGGACTGTATATCAGACTTCATTAAACCATTTAACAACTTGATTTCACAAAATCGATATACAATTTTCGTACTTTTGATCCATGAATACCCTTAATTTATATTTTTGATAGAACATTTGTGTCTATGAAATTCATTAAATGTATTCACTAAAATCAATCCACAAGTGTTGTCAATTTTTATATTCTTTATTCTTTTGAAACAATGGTAAAATTACTATTCTTGCAAGATAAATTCCAACAAAATGTCACCTAGGTTACAATTTCATGAATAAGGTAGATTAAAAAGAGAAGAGGTTTCTCATTACCTCGCCCATTAGGAGAGAAATGAAAAAATAGAGGGAGCTTTTGGAAATTAAGAGTACCATTTATATCTGACCTGTGATGTGCAGTGTTCTGATTAAGACAGTGGTTACTCCAAACAACCTTTCTAAACAGGCAGCTTAGGATTGCTACAAAAAGCCTGAAAAATTAAGAGGAAGGATGAACATGCAGATCCCAATGGATACCACGTTTCCCATCTAAAACATGTTCTCATCTATTCTGCTAAAAAAAAAAACAAAAAAAAAAACAAAGAAAAAAAAAACCATGAAATTACACCTCTTGAGGATTTTAACCAAAGTCAAGTGTTTGGTAAACGAACTGCACATTAGCACAAACATTTCCCTTAGCCTGAAAACCAGTTTTTCAGTGCAAGTGAAATGTATATAGGGGAAAGATCCTGTATACATAATATAATAATACAGTTTTACAGCAGCGCCACACAACAAACATATCTATGATCATTCAAACATTTGCAGACAAATGCGAGATATTTTATGACACTTTCCTGACTGCCACTTATTTGGTCATACTTATGTATCTCATGTATCTCTAGTTTCAGCATCTGAAAATAAAGTTTAGTGCGTCCAGCTCACAAATGACTTTGACACAACGGATGCCTATAGCGTGCTGCCCACTAGAGATGAAACCAGTCTGGAGGAGTGTTTCGCTGGCCAGAAGAAGAGTGTGTGGTGGCAGGAACATCCAGTCTGCACCCACAGCAAGCTGTTTGCAGTGCAGGCCTTCATTAAGCCACGGTCCACAGTCCCTTTGTCCAGAAAAACAGTTCCAGAGACCTGCACATGGAAGACAAGACAATAAAGGCTTGTGGCACTACTATGGTGAGGTTTAAATCCACCTGTTTTTTTTTAATCAAATAAATTAAAAAAGAAAAACAACACTTAAACATAAATATATAAAAAACAGTGTTATGCTCGTTTAAGGTGGTATGGTTGGGGTGCTGACAAACGATACACTGACGGGATATGTAAACAAATTGTTAAAAAAAATCAGTGTTGAGTGTTTCAGTCTATCCCTAACTGTCGTGTTGCTGTTCCTTATCAGGATATTACAGAGCTGGATTATTGCGCAACAATCTGACAGTTTGGATTGATGCTTCAATTTAAAAAGCAATCAAACTGATTATCGAAATAGGACAATCTGGTGTAAAATAATTTTGACTTTTAAACTGATACATTAATATTTTAATATGCTAGCAAGGTGATTTGCCATTAACTCCAACATTTCTCTACATTATCATCATCATTTGCAAATTAACAGCAGGCCTACACCAGATTCTGAACATTTTAGTTAAAGATCAATTGGTGGCTAAAAGAAATCAAATTGTGGCAGAACTGTAGCAGATTCGGTGAAATATTACATCGATGACTTATAAATTTAAATTGTATTGCATCATGTGGAAGCCTGAAGTTTACACACCTGGTGTTTATTCTGTGCTTCAAGTCCAAAACAGATGCATCTCATCTGTTCAGAGTCTATGACACTAGTGAAAAGTGGTACCATGAAGCATCATTGCAAAATAAATCATAAGCACTTCAAACTCATTGTGTTATTTATAGCCATGAACTAATCTTTAATGGTTATGTATTAAAAGGCAACAAATAAACGATTATTTATAAGTATATTATTTGTGCAGATAATCAGATCCGATGCATCTTTATGCATTTCCTTTAAAAAGAAGTTCGAGTTTGAATAAAACAAACAAAACACACATATGAACCCACCTAATAGTATATACATATATTTACATTATACATACTATTTATCCAGATCTTCTAGATTAGTATATAATAGTTTAGTCTTCATGCTGTTTACATTGACAAATGTACATCCTAGATTAGTTTTACAAGTTGACATGGAAGAGAGATAATTCGGCTCTGATCTGCCTGTGATCTCTTGGTACGCAGTCAAATATGTAAACAATGCAAGCGCACATGTAGTTATGCGTCACGTAAAACGTCAGCTTTAAGTCTATCGTGATATCAGAAAAACCATCTTCAGTGCGTGCTGAAAAACAGGAATCAGGCCTCAGTATAATGCCTTTAACACTTGCCTCTCTCCGCTTGAACAGCAGCGCTACGGCGAGGCGAATTTGAGGTTGTCGACCTGATTCATCTTGAGGTGGTTGTCCAGAATGTGGAAGAGCTCCTGGATGTTTGGTACATACCCTGACTGCAGCTTTGACCAAATGGGAACATCTACAACAAGGTCAGAGTGTGAGAAGTATCCACCCCCAAAAAAAAAAAAAAAAAAAAAGGGGCATACTGGTACACTGTATCCTGTGGCACACGAGAAGAAAGGCATACAAATACAAACAAATCTCCCAAATTCTATGATCCTGAGGCGTCATTTGCTGTTGAAGTGATGAAGTGAGTGTTTTTTATAAATCTATACCACAGTGCTGATGAATTCTCAAATCTGATTGGTCCAGAGGTGTTGATTATTTTTCTAATACAGCAGCTCTGACAGTAGCGTCCGCTGCAAGTTTTATATTAATGCACTCGTTCTAATATGTTACCGTTTCTATAGTAACAGCTTATTCGCAGGGAATTGTATGAAGATGCTGCACATGATCTAAGACCAACAATAAACAAATTTAACAATGTGCTACTATTTAACAAAAACAAAAACATATAATCACTGATATTATTTTGTTTTATGAACTTCAAGTAATTAAAAAGACATTGGTGAGAAAATGACTATTTATAGCTGCAATAATGATAGTGAACTGCATAAAGTGAAATGTAATTCCAAACGTATTATGTGGTGTAGGCACAATAGAACACTTCAAGATGTGCTGTTGTTGGAAAATGATCGACTTTAGGGTGGTATAAGCTTTGTGTCAGGCCCATTACAGAACTGTAGTATAAATACAAACAATATCCTTTCAGAAACATGAAAAGTTAACGGAAAGAAAATTACCATTTAACGTTATCTCAAATGCTCCTGTAGACAGGAACTGGGTTTCCAACATGTTACTGAGGAAGAACACCATGAGACATGAGAATATCTGAAAGAGAAAGAAAATGATACAATCATAAGACAGAGGCATGTAAACCAGTCTAACGCATTTCCAGAGGAGAAGCGCTTCACGGCAAACAAAATAACGTGAACTACTTCACAACACACTACATCTGTGCGTACAGACATTACAGGCATCAAATCCCTCAGCTCGCACACACGTGCCATTTTTAGCCTCGACATTCTACACATTTATCAGAACAGGCTTTATTTTAAAAAAAAACAAAAAAAAAAAAAAAAAACGAAGATAGTTCCATACCTCCTGCACTCATGTTCGAAATGAGGCATTTCTTACCTTATTTTCTTGACCCCATGACCAAACTCTTGGTGTGTTTGTTCCAAGCATTTGGAAAGGATTTTGTCCAGTGACAATCAGGGCAATGGCGAGCAGTTTAAAGTAGGAGATGAAATTTGCAATATATCTGAGGAATGAAACACAGAAGAGCAATGCTTCAACATTTACCTGCTGGTATGTACAGTGAGCTCAAGGAAAAAATCCACCATGAACCACTTGCTTATTAATCTTTATAAATAACCCGTGGAGTGAAGATTTAGTTTGTACACTTCTTTCATCGACATGCTGGTCTGTTTTTACTTTGGTTGACTGTTTTGTACGTTACGCACAATGCCATTCGACTGGTGGTGCAGTAGGATTTAGTCCTTGCTTCATCTCTACCTAAAGAGAGCGATGCAGCAGCACTTTAGTCCTTTAGTCTGTCCAGCTCTGTCATTTGTTTACCTCTACACTCTGCTCAAACAGATCAGCACACAACCACTAACTATTCAGGAGAATAACACAAATAGAGCACCAACCAACAAATCAGAACCAGAACCAGGTGATCACATCAAAAATACATCAGTATAAATACATTTAATGTGTTTCAAGGGTGGAGTTTTCCTGCAACTCACATGCGAATTAGAGCTACATTTCTGGGCTTTTGTGTACAATGCATTAAAAGGTGCAATAGTCAATATTTTTCATTTCGTATTAGTACAAATAATGGGAAAAATTATGTCAAAAAGTTTGGAAATCTGCCGTTTGGTCCGGAAAGTACGTTTCCATTTGGATTGTCAGTCATTTTATAGACACGCCCCAACATCTCTTCACATCCTCTTAAATCATTATGAGGGGAAGTTGCATGTTTATATTTATGTTGTAACTTGAATGTTCAGGTGTGCTTGAAAGTGATGTCATGACAGCCCTTGCTAATGGTAACTCTAGCTTTTTTTTTTGTTAAGCAGCAGTCACACTAGACTTTTCAGTCTCGATTTTTGCTGCGTTCCAAAGTTCAAGTTCGGTGAACTCTGACGTGCGAATCCGTATCATGCGAAGATGTGTGACCAATAGAAAACGGACATGTCACAGCATGACCTCTTCAGGAAATCCAAGATGGAGGAAGCACTGATTATAGTGGTGTCACACCCCGTTTTATACAACACAGCTTTAAAAGAATATAACTGGAATCTATGATGTGTGGATTAAAAACACAACACCACCACCTTGGGTGTAATGTCATATCCGGTTGCTGCCCACACCCACAGCAGTCTCCAAAGAAATTTCGCATGCTGAAAGTCTAGTGTGCCCGCCCCTTTAGGTGGGTTTGACATTTGAATGAGTCCCGCCCATGTTCACGAAGCCCCGCCCCCAGGCTCTTAGGTGGCCTGCACAGTGTTTATAAAAATGATTGACAGGATTCGCAGCCAAACACAAACAAGCATTCCGAACCAAAGGGTCTTCTCAGCGATTTAATAAATTTTTTTTCCTTTACATTGTTTTTGTTTTTAAATCATGTTCTAGATAACTTCCAGGCTGCAGCTTTAATTCAGCAATGTGCACTCTGAGAAAGGGAACTGACTTGTTGATGAGTTTGGGAGGGTAATTTTCTCCCTCGATTCGGATGT
This sequence comes from Pangasius djambal, assembly GCA_022985145.1. NCBI lineage: Eukaryota > Metazoa > Chordata > Actinopteri > Siluriformes > Pangasiidae > Pangasius > Pangasius djambal. Next base: position 6,784,884 of record CM040981.1, on the reverse strand, counting down.
CCGGGTACAGCTGGCTGATAGACCTGGAGTACTCCTGGAACACCTTACTGTACCCTCAGGAAATACTGCAAAGAAACACACAAGGACATGAACATGTCAACATTCCGTTACTACAAAACACCTTTAATCATTACATTCACTACCTTTTGTGTCTTCTTTTTTGTGTGTAAGCTCTCATTACAGCTTAAAACCTGCCTGACAGATAAGACTGACGTGCTAATTTATCATTACGCCGAGGCAGCAGTTAGCATGTTTAGCATGTTAGCTTTTGGCTTATACAGACTTTCTCAGTGACATGACTGTATTATTCACGCAAAACTCTTCTCTTATAAAGAGATATTTTAAGTACCATAATTTCCTAACTATTTACTTTAGGACACAAAACAAAAGTGAACTGGGTCACCAAGCTAGCCAGATGAAGCGTGCAGTGTCTCAGGCTCAATCCCAAATGACTCCCTGCTTCCTATACAAGCACACCACACAGGGTAGAAAACAATGGCGTCTATGCACTATGAAGTGTGCTAGAGATTACACTGAGAGCCATTGAGGACACAACCCCAATTTCTAATGACAAAGTGGAGTAACCATATTAGCTTTTTAAAGACTCGTATTATATTTAAGGTGCGTAACTATTCATAAAGAGTAGTTGATTCTAATATTGAAGGCATTCAGACAGGAGAAAACTAAAGATAATAAACTGCTCTCACCAGTACTGGAACTTCAGCACTGGTCCTGTGTAGAATTTGGGCTTGCTCTGCCTCTGCGTGCTGCTGCTCTCCGGCTCCGGGAAGCCGCTGGAGGCCATGCTGCTCTTCGCGGCCTGCTGCTCCAGCTGCTCTGTCGCAGTCCGGCCCAAGTAAATATCCCTCACCGTCACGGCAGTGAACAGCAACAGAGCCGTTAATATACCCGTGTGGCTATATTCGGCCATCTCTGTGTGGAAAACGCGACGGGACCTGCATAAAATGCAACGCCTCGGTCACTAACAGGAGTGACAGGTTCACTGCAGGCTGTGTCTCTCACAGGGTTGCCAGATATGCGGAAAAAATATCCCCAAAGCCTTATCTCTCATCTCATTTGTATAAATTGCTATTCATTATAATAGATACAAAGTAACATAATACAAGTAAGGAATAAAGTATATTATGTATAGAATAACACGACAGACCGTGTCTCTTTCTATTTATATATTCATATTCTATATACATACATACTAGGGATGCACGATATTGAAGAAAAATGCGATATGCGATAACTTTTTAAATAATGCGATACGCAATATGAGGTACTTTAATGCTATAAGTGTGTAAACACAATTTAAATTATATATATATATATATTTAAAAACTGACATAACCAACACACGTTTCATGTTCTTTTGAAGAAAAGAAATCTATCTGCGTTGCCCTAAAACGTTGACTTTTCTTAACTTTTTGAAGTATAACTGTGATAATCATTCAGTTATCACAAGCCCTTGCGATAAGCATATCACAATATTTATATTTTGATATTATTATACAGCCCTAATACACACACACACACACACACACACACACACACACACACACACACTGTGATACCACTACCCCCGAAGTACATTATTTTTTGTATAACAGCATGGTCAGGAGTGTGTTATTCCGCAACGATTGGCCAATGATAATATTTAATTTATTAACGTACAAAATGTCATACATTTGAATGGTTTATAGTTAGATTTAATGTTGTGGAAGTCTTAAGATTATTTGGGACGTCTGCCGTACAAGTCCCTGTGTATGAGCTGTTAGAAACAATGTAAACAATATGAACAGTACGAGTGCGTTAATATAAACCTATCATTCATGTTACAGCCGGAACTACTTTCTGAGCTGTGTTGTTATATCAAAATAATGCACGACTTCTGACCAATCAGATTGAAGTGTTCAACCACACTGTGGTATAAAAGAAAATAATCAATGATGGCTGTGTGATGCAGCCTGACCTAATGCAGAGTTACTGTTACCACCCTGAAGTTTATTATTTTCCAATAACAACATGTCTCAAAGTGTTTTATTCAACTTACAATTTTTAATTTATAACAGGTCATGTCACATCATACTTTTTAACCGTTTATAGTTACATTTAATGTTGTGGAATGTCCGTGAGACAAGTTAGTTCCTCTTATCACTTATGTTATAGCAGCTAAAGTTGTCCCTTCAACAGCCTCTCTTTTTTTTCCCCCCCTAAGACAGATTGACATGTTAGAGAGAAACCAGAAAGCACAAAGTGCTCGGTCCTCAACATTCTCTATTGTTGGAAAACTTGCATAAATATTAAATGATATTTTTACCATATCTTTGTTAAATAACAACATTTTTTTAAACCATCTTACCGTTAGGCTTAGATTATGTGGAGCGTCCTCCATGTAAGTCCCTTTGAACAAGTAGTTCCTACAGAAATGATAACATATTAATACAAGTGCATGAATACAAACTTGTGAAATCATAATGTGTTTGGCATTTACTGTGGACTTTAAAAATCACCTTACACATTTGCCTTGCAGAAGACAGCAACTCAATATTTATAGATGTATGGCACTGTATACATGCAAATTCATACTTATTTTTCGAGGAAATCGTGGTCGTGGCAACCCTGCTCCTTAACCTCAGGCGAAAGTTCCGGATAAAGAAGGGTCAAAATACGAGCCGTGTTAGAACGCTTCATTATGGCGCCCTCTGCTGGTGACGAGGTAGTACAGCTATTGCTGCCTGCGATTTGGGTTTAAATGAATGTATGATCTTATGAAATGATCTCCAGTACTACATCCCGATCAATAGTGAACGCCTTTTCAAGTCAGAATTACAAGTAAAAAAAACACCCAATATTTCTTACTGAATTTAACCCTTTTTTTTACTATGGATTCAATGGTCAACAGCCTTCACATGCGCTTAAGCCATCTCTCCCTGTCCATTGCAGTGCACCATGCACACACACATTCACACCTAGGAGCAAGTAAGTGTACCCAGTTCACCGACTGGCATGTTATAGGAGGTTGGAGGAAACCAGAAAACCTGGAGGAAGCCCACACAGACACAAGGAGAACATGTGAAACTCCACACAGAGACTAGCCCAAGCTCAAGATTGACCCCGGGTACCTTGGCACTGCACCACCCTGTGATCTTGTTTCTCACTAGCGAAATCATAATCACAAAGCGCTCAAGTGCATAGCCAATGTTAATCAGCCTTGTTTGTTTGTTTATTTATTTATTTAAATTAGCCTTATTTATCGAGTCCGAAACTTCCAAACCTTCCATTTGCTATTACGACTTCAAGGGATGTACAATATTTATAATAAATCTGCCAGTGCATGATGAACTATTCCTCATTCTTACAAACACACACACACACACACACACACACACACACACACACACACACATATATATATATATATATATATATAAGGGATTTCAATAAGATTATTAAGCTACTGTAACACAATGTACTTGAGCAGCCAGCAAATGAAATGTGGAACACTGTGACTTGACAGTTTTTTTGGATGTAACTGAACAAAATTTAACTACAGCACCATCTGGTGACACCCAGCTGTTACTGTAATATTCACACCTCTTCCAAGACTAAAATGGAATGACTAAAGGCAAATTCCCCACATTTTCTTTTTTTTTATGGATGCATTCATTCTTGGTTGGAGGTTTAATTTGGAGCTCAGAACCGGACAGAGGAACAGGAACCCATCGCTTTGCAAATGCTGTTGTCTAAAAAACATGACAAATCATGACAGGCTACTTCATGGAGAACACACAAGAAACACTTCAACCCAAGTCATGAACAAGTATATAAAAGGGAATGAATAGGGAACTGGCAAAGTGCTGCTGAACACAGTCTGGCTGAGCTTACATAATCTCTCGTGCAACCAACACTTCAAAATGAACTTGTTTTAGTGTCCACACTAACAGTACCTTCATCCAGGAACATTCATTTGACCATAAAACACTCATCTTTGTTCGATAATCTTCTAATTTGTATGATTGGTCCTAAGGAGTTGAATAATTTTCTGTAACAGCATGGTACGGACAATATTTCTGGCTGCAAGGTTTATATTAATGCGATTCTTTTAATACGTTATCGATTGGAGCTTGGAAGCCCCACATAAATGTGTATAAGAGAAAACATGAGACGCTGGTGAGGGAACGGCTGTTTATAGCTGTTAAAACATACAGTCGGGTCGATAAGTCTGTCTTGTTTTTTCAGCCTAATGATGGCCTCCTTCACTTGCATCGACACCTCTTTGGACTGCATATTGGGAGTTCCAATGAACAGCTACCAAATGCAAATTCAAATTCAACACTCTTTATCTCCTTAATTTGTCATGAAATAATGAGGAAAGAGGCCTCACCTGCCCATGAAACTGCCAATCAGTCAACTGTCCAATTACTTTTGAGCCTGTGAAAATGGAGGGACTCTGTAAAACATGGCTGTAATTCTTAAACGATTAATGCAATATTTTTGTTAAACCCCTTGAATTAAAGCTGAAAGTCTGCACTTCAATCAGATTTTGATTGCTTCATTTCACATCCATTGTGGTGGTGAACAGAGGCAAAATTACAAAACTTGGATCACAGTCCAAATACTTATGGACCTGTGTGTAAGTGACAAATGACGTTCCACAACAGTAGCTATAAATGGACAAAACGTATGGCGTCATTCTTTAGTTAATAAAACAATTAATCATTAGCATCATTAGCTGTGGTTCAAGTGGAATAAAACACTTCAGAATGTACTGTTATTGGAAAATAATCAACTCTGGTGCGATAACACATCACACCACCCCACTGTTGATTATTTTGCAATAAAAGCATGCCTTGAATATTTTATTCCTTACATAATACTAAGAATTTTATAATATAGGGTGCATCCTAAATACTAGTGTTTGAAAGAACATTATTAGAATTCATTCTAACACGTAAATGGACACTGAGTTGCTTAGTCAGCAGACATAAATAATGCATCATAAATAGACGCTAGCAAAGAGATTACGCTACTGTTGCACGCATAAAACAAACTCGGCTATGCAGAAGACACAATGACTTCAAACTATATGTTACACACAACACATTTAACTTTACTTTCCAGTGAACAATTAACATGTAACATTTGTACACGATTGTTTCATGTGTAAAGAAAATAATTTCTCAGCCTTAAAACTGATGTATGATGACACAATTACACACAGTCACTTTAAATATTTTCTTGAAAAATTCATACAAAAAAAAAACAAAACATGACTGTCTTGTTAGAATGGATTCTATGAGTTCTAGCATCTGGGAAGTTTCCTAAAATGACTGCTGTTCTAGTAATTAATTGGATGAATTTGAGCGTTTGACACATAGGAAATAGTTTGGATTAGATGGAGTTACTTTTTTATGCTTTTCATAGATGGTTCAATGTTGGTCACACTTTTGCAACCATATAATATTGCAAAAAAAATTAATAGGATGTGACATAAACTAACGGTTAGCTTGTATCTTGCTCATATCGCTCATATCTCCGCATATTATCCAGTCAAAGGCATGCGTTGATGTGGAATGTCAGCGTCTTTTTTCGCTGCAACTATCAATAGCTCTTACTCTCCTAATATTCTTTCCTTACGTCAGCTCACACTTTCAGCATGCACGGTAATCATCATTGAGAATATCTGATAACACAACATGCAACTATGCAGGATGACTACTACTTCCACTATTATGCGAATGCAAAGACATGGTAGACATCAATATGAGCCCCATTAGTAAGGCATTTAAACAACTGCATGGCTGCCACGAAAAATCCCAATAGCAATCAAATACACAGCTCATGTAAAACCTAATTAAAGCTCATGAATCCGTTTCTATGCATTTCATGACTGCAAATAGATGAATAAATAATCATGTGTGGTACGGTACGTATGCCTTATTGCACTTAATAATCTCTCGAGCTGATAGTGTGCTGGGAGGTGAATCCATATGAATGTTGGAACACAAATGAATACAAATGGACGTTATGTGGCTGACTGGATATATGAACTAAAATCTCTCTTTCCAAATATTAGCTGAAATGTTACTGTTAAAAAGGCATGTACAACAAATTAAACACTAAACGGCACTGTAGTCTGTGGATAACAAAGGTTTCTAGGTGGCATTGTGATTGGCGAGATAAATTAGAGAAGCTACACAGAGACAAACAGACAAACCAAAGCCTCAATGTAAAATGTCATTAGTTGCAGGCACGTTTTCTTTTTGCAGCTATCAACATTAGTCTCAGTTGGTGTGGAAAACAGGATAAGATTATTCTAGGCTTCACACGTCTTCAGCATGGACAGCTAGTCTTGGGAGTAGGTTCTTGGTTGAGCCTCACCCTCCCATCCTCCCTCTCCACATTCCTATAGATAAGAGATTTTTGGGCCTTCAAACGACATGCCAGGCACATGAAAATGGAGTCCACATTCTGGCTCTCCTTGGGGTCTTTGGCAGATGTCTCAAACAGCAGCATGTTGTGTGCATCAGCAAACTTGAGTGCCATGTTGGACGGGACCTGGATGTGGTCCACCAGGTCGCACTTGTTACCGACCAGGACGCGGGGCACTGAGGCCGACACACGGTGCCCGTTGCACTCCTGGATCCATGTCTTCAGATTCTCAAACGAGGCCATTTTGGTGACATCGTAGACGAAGACAACAGCATGGACATTACGATAGTAGTGCTCCACCATGCTTTTGCGGAAGCGTTCCTGGCCGGCTGTATCCCATACCTGCACCTGTACACACAAATATGACGAAAGAACACAAAACAGAGTAGACTCAGCTGTGTGGAGGGTAGTTCATAAGTAGTTCATTCATTTGTTCACGTTCAGTAACTGCTTCATCATGGTCAAGGTAGCAGTGGATCTGGAGCCTAGGAATAGGAATAGATCCTGGATGGGAGACCAGTCCATTGCAGGTCACCATACACACACACTTACACAGTCATCGACACCTAGCGGCAGCTTAGCATAGCCAATCCACCTACTTGCATGTTTTTAGCAGGTAGGAGAAAACTGGAGAACCTGGAGGAAACCCACAAACATGCATAAACAAGACAGTAACCTGAGCTCAGGATCAAATCAGAGACCCTGGAGCTGTGACCTGGCAAAGTCACCCACTGTACCACTGGACCACCCAAGCACCTTCCAATCACAATTAAAAAGCATTTTAAATGTTCTCCACACAGTGTATAGGTTTTACATTGCATTATAAAACTAATTCTTTCCCATATTAATGTAATTTCTCAATCTGACTCAAGCTCAAGTCAATGCCAAAGATCTAGCACCAACCAAGATTGATGGATGCATTCTGTGAAATATTGAACTTGACCGAAAGACCCAGTATAATGAAAAGATGATTTGGGCCAAACAGTATACAGCTATGGTGTACCAGTTTGAGTTTCAGTGCCATTAGTGGCTAGAGAAGTATTCTGATGTACAAATTACTGAGGTGGTGGAACTGTGATGAAGCGGGCAGTGTTGCTGCCTCACAGCTCCAGGGTCCCTGGTTCGTTCCTTAGCTTGAGTTACCGTCTGTGCAGATCTTCAAATGTTCTCCCTGTGTCTGCGTGGCTTTGCTCTGGGTTCTCCGGTTTCCTCCCACCTCCCAAAAACATGCTGTTAGGTAGATTGGCTACTCTATTGCCAAAAGACTTAAGTGAATGTGGGTGTATATGTATACCGCTGGAGTCCCATCCAGGGTGTATTCCCGTCTTACGCCCAGGGATAGGCTCTGGATCCATCACAACCCTGACCAGAATAAAATGTTTACTGAAGATAAATGAATTAAATAATGAATGTGATTTCTCAAGCTGACTCAAGCCATGACGCACCAAGACAATATCGGTGATCTGACGTCATCCAAAATCGACGAATCACCTCATGCGTTCTGTGAAACATTCTGTGATAAAGCCTGTGTACTACTGTACTAAAAATCATGTCACCTACACTGCACCAGTATCAGTGCCTATAGTGGCTTGAACATAGTATTTTGATGTGCAGTTTAGTGAGGGTTTCAGACATAGGAAAGATAATATTTTCACACAAATGTGTTTAAACAATGTAATCAGATACAGCAGAGCAACAGAGATTACTCACTGGCTGTAATATATGCATAAAAACATCATATTGTGAATATATTGCTATTCATTGTGATTGTGATATTTTAAAACACAATAGTGAATCCATACTGTGATATGGTTTAAGGCAGGAGATATTTTAATCCAAATACATTGTGAAAGTGCTTCTCTGAGCGCACACACAACAATCAATTATTCAGGAGCGCGACAGGAATCTCAGTGTAAACATGAAGGGAAGAAAATACAACCAGAGACATTTCCCGGAAACACACATACAATTCATTGCCTTGATCTGAAACATGACATGATATAAATTGTGAACGCTTTTGATTTATTTGTTTGTTTTTCCCCTTGACCCACCTTTATCCTCTCACCCTCGATTTCGACCGCCTTCTCCCTGAAATCCACTCCGATCGTGGCCTCCGTCTTGGCCGGAAAAGAGCCGCCGGTGAAGCGGAACGTTAAGCAGGTTTTGCCCACGTTCGAGTCGCCGATCACGATGATTTTGAAGATTCGCGTTTGCACGCTGCGCTCGAGAGACGTGCTGAGGTCCAAGGAGTTGGACGCGAGCCCGGCTCCTTCTCCGCGCCCGTGCGCTTGGTTCGCCATCGCGGCGAAGTGATGCTCGCCCACACACACGCGCGCGCGCACGCACTCGCGTGCTCGTGCACGGCTGCTCTTCTGGCAGGGATAGAGGAAAGGGTTTGTACTCAAATGCACTCTTCTGGCAAGTGCATGGTCATTAGTGCAATGATGCAAAGCTAACTATGGTCAGTGGCGTGTATCTTATGTATAGGACGCAGGCTCCCAGCCCTGATCCTGGAAGACCCCCAGTCCTGCACATTTTTTGAATCAGGTGTGTTGGGAGCAATATACAGGAAAATGTGTACTCCAGGACCAGGTCTGTGGTATAGGGCAATGTTGTGTTTTGCAGAATATCTGATTTGTATCTGTTTGTAAATGGATATATAATTCCATACTGTATTGGCTTCATCCATAGTTCCTTATACTTAATGGATTTGACCAAAAATACTTACAATTCTAAAAATAATGATTGAACATCGTCTGCAGGAATTGCAAAGAAATAAGTCACATGTGATTTGAGAGTTTGCATGGCAAGACTTATTTCAATGGTTGTAGTTGCCACCCCCATGCGACCACCTCTCTGATTATGATCACTTACTTCTGCTGGGATCACTTCAGAATTAATAAAAAACAAATAGACCATGTCTGATACCCAAGCTGTGAACATTAATTTCTGACTGTTCCTGAATATGATCAGAATATTAATCATGCACTAAGTGATGACTGTATAAGATAGGCAGCTCAGGCCACCTGGCAAAATTATAAGAAAATGGTAACATTTAAATCACAATGATATCAGTAGTAAAACGGTTTCACAAAAAGCGGAACATCAACACAATTTCTGGTTTTAGGCTACACTTCAATTTATTAATTTAAGGTTGTTCATAAATGTGTCTGTCCAAAAACTTTTCTTTGGGCAGTGGCAGTAATTCTGTAACAGAATTGGCTGCTTGTGTCTAGCTGTTGGTAAAACTGTCAGAACAATGCTAACGTTTGTGCCTACAAGGCTCCCTTTCTACTCCAACAGTGAAAGGCTGTGTTGTTGTGGATGGTTTACATCCTGAGGCTGTTTGTTAGACATACATTTACATTTCATACAAACAGTAGAAATGATTCAAATGAAATCTAATGTAGCATATAAAAATATACATTTATGTATCTTTTTTAAAATTTTCAAAACATCGATGTATAAGAGGTGGATGTATAATTTTATATACAAACCAATATTTCCATAAATTAAGTACAAAAACATTAAAGAAATGCCGTGGGTTCTCTGGAACATTAGTGTGTTGGTTGCCAACCCAAGGCTGCAACAATACTTGCTAGTTTTTTTTTTTAAAAAAAGAAAGAAGGATAATGCCCATTTGTGAATTGCTGAGATTTTTCCAGGAACATTAAATGCAGCTTTCTATTTACACTGGTTTACAAGAAAATAGTGTCCATGCCTTAAACTGTTTTAACTTCATTTTAACACATATTTTCTCCTTCACATGTTCAGTTCACTTGTAGATATGTTGCTTTGAAGTCCATTCCCAAGGCATTTTTGGCATTACACTTATAAATTCCAGAGTTCATAAGGCTAGGATCCTGTATGACCAAAGTACCATCCTCTGTCATGTAAATTCCACCCAAAGAGGTGAAGCGATTATTGGGCACAAGTGTGGTCCGCCCAGGCAGAGTCCATGAAATGTCTGGTTTAGGAGTCCCAGTAGCAATGCATTTAAGTGTCACTGGAGACCCCTTAGCAACTCTTATTATGGATGGGGGCGCACTAGTGATCTGTGGTGGAAGTACCATAATAGTCACAGGATAAGACAGTGTTGATGATCCAAATGTGTTAGAGGCTTTGCAAATGTAAGTACCACGATCAGATTTTGCAGTTTCTCTAAGCTGAAGGGTTCCATTTGATAAAAAGGTGACTCGTCCAATAACCTGAGGCCTGTCCAATACCAAACCATTTGGAAGAGTCCATGTGATGGTTGCTTGGGGCCAGCCTTCCACTGTGCATGGCATGTTTAGTGTCTGTCCAAATGAAATTTTCATAGGTGTTGGTGTACCTCGAATTTGAGGCTTCCTTCCAGGTTCCAAAACATAGCGTTTTTCTGCTTGTCCTGCAACATTTTTGGCCAAGCAACGATAAACGCCTTTGTCACTAGGCACTGGCTGAATAATATGCAAATTGCCATTTTCCAAAGAGTGAATAAACCTCTTTAGTTTCATTCCTGGAACCAGCACTGTGCTATTGGGCAGAATCCAGATAGACTCTGGCTTGGGTTTTCCCATAGCCTGGCACTGTAAGATGATGTCATCTCCATCAGGTTTGAGGGATAACATCTCAATATTTGGAATAAGGAAGCTTGGTTTTTCAGCAAGTGAAGCAACTTCAAGGTCAATTGCTAGGCTGGCCTCTCCCAGGTAATTTCTGGCCACACACAGAAACTTACCTTCGTCAGTTTTCCGGATGCCTCGCAATTCAAGAGTACCATTCTTATGGACTTGGAATCTGCCTCCAACATAAGGTGTAGGCAGGGACATGCCAAAAGATGTTGTCCATGTTATCTGGGGTTCAGGCATGCCCTCGACTTTGCAGTGCATCAGCACAGTCTGATAGGACACTGCCAAAACTCTACTGTCAGTTTGCCCACTTTTTCCATTGATATATGGCTCACTGACCTCTACTTGGAGCTTCACATTCTTAATATCATCACCAGCTGAGTTCCTTGCAACACAAGTGTACTTTCCCTGGTCTGCCAAAGTGACCTTATTTATGATCAGTGTTCCATCTTTGAGTATTTGATATTTGACTGAAGATAAAGTTATCATTTCATTGTTTGGTGAAATCCAGATAATTGTAGGTGGAGGTTCACCAGTAGCATCACACTTCAGCTGGGCTGACTGGCCAAGCGGAAAGCGGAGAGGCACTTGGTCTTTGGAGGAAATTTGGGGTGAATTTTGGACAACTTGAACACTCACTTTCATTGCATCCTCTCCCAGCGTGTTCTTCGCATAGCATGTGTAATCACCTTCGTCACTTTTTCCCATATGTGGCAACAAGAGTGTTCCATTCTCAAATATGATATAGCGACGACTGCGAGTTCCACTGTCGTCTGATTGGAGAGCATTGTTTATCAGTGTGCCATCAGGGAGACTCCAAGACACTTCAGGATCTGGAAGACCTGAAGCTACACAATCCACAAGGAAGTTCTCTCCATTTGTAACTCTCTTCTGTTGATTGCCTATGTTCTCTATTTTAGGTGGCTTCATCAGGACCTCAAGTTCAAATAGTTCCATATCCTCACCATTGGGCCTTTGATACATGCACAAATAACTTCCTTGATCTTTTTCAGTCAGTTGCAGGATCCTGAGTGTGCCATTAGGGAAAGCATTGATATGTCTGTGAGGACTAGAGACAAATAAGAAATCAGAATGTGAACACATCTGTTATTTTTTTTTATGGCTGTTGTTATTTTACTAATCTAGGATATCTGCAGCATTGTTTTGTTACATGCTCAGGAAAAAAATGATGTAAATCTGAGGCATGGATTGTTACAAGTTATGCAATGCGAAGTGTAACTGAAATTCCTGTGTGCCACATCATTATTGTTTCATCTGGATCAGCAAAATTTATTTGGGTTTCCTGTCTGATACCACAGATTGTTTAAGGTTTTTCAGACATTGTTTGAATAACAGTAATGATGAATATATTTTTCAGTATATAAGAGTCAGGTGTGATTTTAATTATCTCACACCAGCTGTGATTTGTACAGGATTGTGCCTCCTACACTGGTGGGCCTATGGCTTGTGAAGTATTTATGTAGAAAATCATGCATTTTTATTGCAATATAATCACAGTATAATGTCATTTTAACTCTAACATAAATGTTTTATTAAATAATTACTTGTTTACTTATGTTTACAATGCATTCATACCTGTAGTGATGTTCAAGCAGTGTTTTAGATGGCAGCCTCCAGACCGTACCTCTGTGGTAGTCAGCTGACTCAGGACAGTGTAGGAACACTGTAGAGCCATACATGGCTGAAACACTATGCTGCTGAGATGGACCTTTCCAAAGACCTGGGGACTCCTGCCTGATATCCAGCTTCACTACTCTCTGAGCAAACCCAACCACATTTGTGGCTGAACACTCATATCTTCCTGCGTCCACAGGAACGATACTTTTGATGTAGAGTGTGCCATTGGGGAAAATAAAGAGACGCCTCCCAATGAACTGTGTAGGTTTCAGCTGTGAACCATCAGGAAGAACCCACTTAAGAAGTGGCTCAGGTTCTCCCTTAGCTGTGCAGTGTACATAGATACTTCTACCAGTGTTAATATGTATACTCTCAGATGACTCTTCTTTGATTGTTGGTGGCAATGCAGCAACATGTAGCTGATAGGTCAGAGTGTCAGCACCCGCTGCATTACTAGCAATACACTTGTAGTTGCCTTTAATGGAAAAGTTTGCAGAGTGAATGCTTAGCGTTCCATTAGGAAAAAGTGAGATAGGTCTATCAAGAGGCATCAACTCTCGTACAATGGTTCTATCTGGAAGAATCCAGGAGACCTGAGCTCGGGGCTTGCCTGCTGTGATGCAGTCCAAGCTGATTCGTTTCCCCAAATATACAGAGACATCTCTGTATTTGGGGCCCTCTATTTTGGGAGGTTCTGTCTGTACAATAAGAGTGACCACCATGCGGTCTGAGCCAAAGTCGTTCTGTGCAGTGCAAAGGTATTGACCTCTGTCCTGCAGCTGTACATTCTTTATAACAAAGGAACCATTTGGAAGAACCTCAAATCGTTGTCCATGTTTGGTGCTGGCTTGAATTGTAGCACCTGTATGGGAAATATATAAAGAGGAATCAAGTACATCTGTTGCTGTATTAGGAACCTAGATAGACACAAAAATTTTCAATTGTTTTTCTCATGCATCTAAGTTTTAGTTTATTTCTTAGTCCATCAAAACAGCAGATTTTTCTTGGCGTATATCATGTGTTCTTTTAAAATATACACAGCTCTCGGTATGGTGCTTTTGCATTTACTATGTAAACATTGACATGGGTAATCTGTATAAATATATACTACGAGTCTGTACATTTGGCACATGATGTTTAAACACTTTATTCATATTTGTGCTCTTCGATTTTTATGAACAAAGGGTAGTCTATTATATAATTAAAAAGCATATACTATTTTTGCAGACTGTGTATTGTGTATATACACTATATGGCCAAAAGTTTGTGGACACCTGACCGTCACACCCATATGTGGGCCAACCCCAAACTGTTGCCACAAAGGTGGATGCACCCAATTGTATTGTATGTCTTTGTATGCTGTAGCATTAGGGACCTAGCCCAAACCTGTTTTAGTATGACAATGCCAATGTGCACAATGTGAGGTCCATAAAGACATAGTTTACCAATGTTGTAGTGGAAGAACTCAAGTGGCATGCACAAAGCCCTGACCTCAACCCCACTGAACACCTTTGTGATGAGCTGGAATGCCAACTGCACCACAGGCCTCCTCACCCAACTTCAGTGCCTGACCTCACTAATGTTCTTGTGGCTAAATGGGCAAACCCCAGAGCCACATTCCAAAATCTAGTGGACAGCCTTCCCAGAAGAGTGGAGGTTAGTATAACAGCAAAGGGGAGACTAAATCTGGAATGGGATGCTCAAACACCCATATTGTTGTGATGGTCCGGTGTCCACAAACTTTTGGCTATGTAGTGTAGCGTATATACTCTAATCATATTGGTTACCCACCTGTAGAGACTTTTGTCCAGGAAATAACAGGCTTTGGGTCTCCTGATGACTGACAGCGTAGAAGAACATTTGTCTCTGCCAGCACAGACACAATGGCTGAGTCAACTGTCATTATTCTGGGTTTCACACCACTCCCCATCAAGTTTGGAAAGGGCAGAGCAGTGCTTAGTTTCTTTGGTCCAAAGTTACTGTAGTGCCAGCGACTGCCGTATAGTACGCTGGCTGTGGAATGTGGCTTACTAGTAGCTCCTATCATAGAAGGGGGCGTTACAGGCTTGTAGATACTTGGAAAATTTAGAGCTGGATGTAGTTTTGGGGTAGGATTGTAAATTCTTGGTTTGGGAGTAACTAGCTTTCCTGACTGGGCTAAGCGGTGGGCATCAAGCTGGGATTGTCGGTATCTGTTTCGAAGCCTATTGAAGAGCAAGTAGTCCCTTACTTGGGATGAACTACCATATGGTGCTACAGTTTTGGGAAAGGGGGTTGCTGCTGACCAAGGGATGTAAGGTGTAGGGTTTGCTGTTTGTGCTGTGATTTCAGGCCGATTAGTGAACCCTGCATTCCTTCTGCTTGTGTGCAATAATTGCATGGTTCTGTCAAGTAAAGAATGGTGCTTTGATCCATGAACTCTGGGCCAGACTGGGATGCGGTTGGTATAAGTCCATAAGGGAGAAGTGGTATAAGGCCTTGGTGTAACAGAGATTTGTTTTTTTCTCTGAGCTAACCAGGGGTGGACAGGCAAACCAGGACTTTCAGGTCTGTTCATTGAGTTGTCCACTCTGTGTCTAATGCTATTAGACAGGGCTGGTTTCTCAGTAGTTAGTGGTTCATTGTGCGGTACAGGAGGTTTAATGTTAGTGATTTGAATAGTAGGAGAACTTGTACTTGTTATCTTTTGTCTATTATTTTCTTTATTTTTTGTACCATTACTCCAATTAATATCCTCAATGATTTTGTGTACATACCACTTATCTTGTGTTGGTATTAGCATCACAGGAGCCCCAGAAGTTGTAATTGTAAGTTTTCCTTCTTTTGGTAATGTAGATTTTTTGTTAGTTTGAGACTTCTCTGTTATGTCTACATTTAAACTGTCTTTAATTTTAGGGACATGTTCACTCAAAATATCTGAACCTGTGAATGGCTTTCTTTCTGGTCTCTTATTCGTAGTTTGAAAGTGAATGTTTTTGGTGGTGAAAGATTCAGGAGCTGTTGTAGGTAATAAAGGTGTGAATGCTACTTCTGTTGTGGTTGGTGGGGGATGAGTAGCTCTGTGTGGATGCAGCCTTCTTGAATGAGGTCTTCTTCTATATGGTGGTCTTCGTCTTGGGTTGGGGATACGATTATTTGCCCTTATTTTCTCCTCTAATATTTGTCTTTCAGTCTGTTTCTCAGTTCGTGTCACAGGTTGCAAGTTTGAGCTAATAGGAGATAATGTGGTTGAGTAAAGATTTATTGAAGATATTTTTGTAATGTTTGAATCCTCAGACTTTTGATGCAGATGTTGTGTTCTCTGTCGTGAACTGCGGTCTATAGGCTTTCTGTTACGGGACTGTACTAACTGCTTAGTATTGAAATCATTTATTTGACTACTCGTAGTAGCACTGGTAGTAAAAGAGAGAGTGACAGGAGCAGAAGTGGTTGTAGTTGTAGTGGTTGTAGTTGTAGTGGTTGTAGTTGTTTTCACTGCTGTTGTGGCTGCAACTGTTGTCATAATTGTTACTGGTTGCATAGTCGAGACTTTAGCATTGGCTTTTGCTAAAATTTGTGCCCAGCGGCCTGGGTCAAGCTGTTTGACAGATTTATTTGGTTTTCTCCCTTTCTCATTGATCTTTTTTCCTTTAAAGCCCTGGCGATAAAGTCCACCTGTACTCCTGTCTTTTCCAAGCACCCTGTGCGGTGTTTGTGTAACAGCCAACTGCTTGATTTCTTGGTATCCTGACCCCTCTGCATCCTCCTTGTCATAAAATGGTGATTCACCATTGATCACACTAACATCTGTGAGGTCTTCCTCTTTTTTACCTGCTACAACAACCAAATGAGACAACATGTCTGCCCCATGAAGGTTAGCTGCTAAACAACTGTATTCCCCAGCATCTTCATTCTTCACTTGTTTTATAATCAGAGTGTTATTTTGTGATACATAGATTCGTCCCATTGCATTGGATGCCTTTAGAATCTGATGATTTGGTAGGAACCATCTTGTTTCAAATGGCTGTGGTGAAGTAACTGAGCAGGGAAGACTGAGAGATTCCCCAATCTCCACAGACATTTTCTTTCCATTTAGGTCACTAGGACTGAGGAGATGTTCCCTAACTATAAGCCTATATGAAACTATGTCTACTTCTGTCTCCGTACGCACAAAGCAGTGATAGAGCCCAGTGTCTGACAGGCTTGTGTTTTTGATGACTAATCTGTTATGGTCTGAAATAATTCTGTGGGAATCTGTTTTGTCTAAAGTAGTTAGGTCTGGAAGCATCCACTCAACAGACAGATGCCCTGAACTCAGCATATTACAGTTAAGAATGGCCTCAGAGTGCTCCAACACAATTTGAATCCTCTCCAGGGTTCCTCTTGGAATCAAAGCCCATGAAGAGACTGTATCATCTTGTTCTCCTCTTCCATTTATCTGTTTTGATATATGTGTAGAGAAGTTCATTACCAGTTTTTTTGTTGTTGTTTTGCGTCTGTTCAACTGAATAGTAACCTTGGGTTGCAGCAACCAGGCTGGTTCAGCCATTAAATGTCCTTTGAGTTCAGTAAAGTAAGGGGAGTCCTCACTGGTGACCTGGGAGTACTGAAAGGTCACCTTTGAAGTGTTCTCATGCCTTGCTCCTCGCTCTAAGATGGCTGGGCTTTCATAGTAGTATGCAACAAGTCTCCATAGGTTCTGGAGAGCATCCCTGTCAATCTCACACTCAAGTAAGGTTAGTAAGGTCACATTCACTGCCACCTCATCCAACCTTTTCAGCTTCTCCCATGCCATGGAGGTTCCTTCAACTGGACGATTTACATCACAAGCCACATGGGCCCTGTTCCCATGGCTGTCAGACAACATGAAAGCCAAGTGGCCCAGTGAACGCTCCAAGTCCTTGGTGTATGGGAGATCTGGTTCCTGGTCCTCCAATGCACTATACTCACCCAGCTTCAGTGGGGACTGTAGAGAAGGCCTGTCACAGGACAGCTGCTGTGCTGAGAGCTGGAAAATCTGGCTGTTATTGAGAGGTCGTGGTGAGGCACAAACAGCACAATTCTCACTTGATGCAGAGTCCCGTTCCTTCTTGCACTTAATCACTCCTGTAGAGAGGCAGAGCACTAGTAAAATTTGTGGTGCTTGCAACAAAGCTTGAGCTAAATTTAAGTACATTTAGTAAATTTATAATCAGGGTAGGTGTTGAAATCTCGCAAAAATCTCACCCTCATGTTTCTTGTCCCACTCTAAAAGCCAATGGAGCTGACAGTCACATGTCCAGGGATTGTTATGCAAAGAGAGGACTTCTAGTTTGCTCAGGTGCCGAAAAGTACCAGGCAGCAAGTACTGTAGTTGGTTGTCTGCTAGGTGAAGGTGCCGTAGGCCTGAGCCCCAGAATGTCCCCAAGAGAGAGAGGGTGGTGAATGTGTGTGGATGAAGATCGTGCAACCTGTTGCTCTCTAGCTGAAGCAGTTTCAGTGATGTTAATCCATTAAAGGAGAAAGGCTCGATAAAATTGATTAAGTTGTGGTCTAGGTGAAGGCGGACCAGGCTTGTCAGACCCTCAAACATACTGGGATCTACTCTTGTTAGCTTGTTGTAGCTCAGCTTCAATATCTGTGAGGGAAAAAAAATGTACCTTATATAACTTTTCTGTGGTAATACCTAAGGCAGGGATGTCCAATCTTATCCACAAAGGGCTGGTGTGGAAAAGATTGAACATCCCTGACCTTAGGCATAATGTACATCTTTTTGCACATTAAAACATATTAATGACAAAGTTGTGTATCGGTCCTGCAGGCACAGACATATACACAAATGATTACATGCACATATGCATATACACGCACACACCTGGAGGGAACGTAATTGGTAAAAAGATCCTGAAGCCACAGTGCTGATCTCATTCCCATGCAACATAAGCATCTCTAGCTGGCGAAGATGTCCAAAATCTGAAGTCCCCACAGCCACAATGCTATTATAGCTTCATGGGAAATATGTTACATCATGAATTATGATTCATTTCTAATCAAATAATGCTATTGTTTTACAGGAAATTATGCAAAATAAGATGGCTGAAAGTGCATTATTCTCAAATGCAGTGTCAAAGTACTATCACTGATTACACTTGATCAAAATGCAGTTACCATTAAAATTAAAAACTAAATGCAGTTACCTTTAAAATTAGCTAATAAGTTAATATGTCTGCATTTTGCTTACCCCAGATTGACTCTCTCTGTGTCCTTGGGCAGGTTGCGTGGGGGAGATGGGAGATGGCGAAAAGTACAGTGCACCTCTTTGGTGTTGGGGCAACTGCAGGACCTCGGGCACACACATACACAAGCAGGCAAAATGAGGAGCAGCAGATACAATGCTGCCTTCAGCCAGGGAGCAGAGACACCCAGAGAAGCCATGTCTCTTTCATGCCATCCTCCAACCTGTGGACAGGACATCTCTGTAAGTATACATCCAAGCAGAGTTTAAAAGATCTAGCGGTATGACAGTGATAATGGTATAATGCTATCATGATGCTAATTTGGTTAGACAAAGGTGTTTTTTCTTCATTTGGCCCATTTGCTAACTTTATGGTGAGAAATTAACATGTCTGTGCTAATGTGTGTGGAGAACCATAACGGGAAGTGTGTCATTTGAAATGTCATTATACACACACAATGTAATCCAATTTCATCCATCTACTAAATAAATTCAGAATAAAGAAAAATGGAGTTGGGCATGTTACTAAGAAACGGAAAGCCTTCCATCCTGAAGGCTTTGCTGTGGCGAAATGTTACAGCTTTACCTCTGACTGTTACAAAGAGCTGACACTGGAGATTACTCTACACATTTTTAAAAATCTGCTTATGTGTAGCATAATATAGCACATATTAGAACAAGTATTATTAATATAATACTATGATTTGAATTACAGCCAGCACTATTGTCAGAGCTGCTGTTATATAAAAATTAATCAACACCTTCTGACTAATCAGAAGTGAGCATTCAAAGGTGCTTTTGTATAAATATCATATTTAATAGAATCAATATAATGTCTAACAAACAATTCCAGAATGGCCAAATTTATTGCCATCATAGAGACAAAGAATTAGCTGTGTCCTAGAGTCTGCTCCAAGTTGCCAATATAAACAATACATCTGGTTTCTTTCCTTATTGTTTTGTGCAAGAGCTGGTAACATCCTTATTACAGCATGACTCACTAACCACAAAAAACCGCTCATGACACAGTTGGCTAATTTACATGGTGTCACGCGCCAAAGTCCTGATTATTTATATTTCAAAATGTAGTGCTTAGAAGTCTTAAAAAGGTTTGCTTTATTTAACTATGCTAATAATTGGTAATCAAGTCAGCGAATTCAAGCAAAGTATTACCCCTTTCAATCTCCTTCACATTTATCCTGTGCATTACACAATTACAGCGAGTAAGGGGGGCGTATTACATCTTTCCACCCCCACAGAACTGCTGAGTCCTCAAGAAATAAGTCATTGCTCAAGTGTTTTCCTCTGCAAGCAAGCTCTCGACAGCCCAATTACACCATCAATTTCTAGAAGGATATTTTAAGGCAAGATATTTAGACTGCAGGGCAAAGACTGTCAGTTAGGCTATGTTCTCTCCTTTTATTGCTTATTCAACCAGCTTTAGTTGCTCTAGATTCTTCTTGTTTCATTTTGTGAGGGAAAATAGCCAAATGTGATTTATTTGTCTGTCAGTGGTATGATAATAACCCATGATGATTTTGGGAAATCAGCTCGTACAGCTACCCTGGTCAGATGCTGATGGAATTACCTTGTGTAACTGCAACACAGGAAGAGTAGTTGCTTGAGTTTGTTAAATCACTCTAACATTTTTCCTAACATCTGGAGTGAATAATTTCATCAGTACTTCTTACAAAATATTATGCCAGTGCTATGTCATATTCTGTTATCTTCTTGTAATGTAGTGTTGGTTCAAATGCCAAGAAGTGTAAAATTCCCAGTTCACTAAAGAACGCAACTACTGTTTTATACCATGCTCGACCCTTTTAGAGAAAATGGGCTCAAAGGAAAAGTTCACTGAAACACATTAAAGATGTGAAATATTTGCGATGTTTTTAATGATTCTGGTGCTTATTTGTTGGTTGGTGCTGTATTTTCATTATTACCATGAGACATTAGAGACGTTAGCAAAAACTTTCAACAGATTCAAACTTCAAACTCGTCAAAAAGCAAAAGCTTCTTTTCTCATTCACCATTTTCCAGTGACATTCTAAATCATACTAATGCGAAATCCAGCCCAGAAATACTGGAGACATCAAAGGCTGGACTCAAAGATCCAGAATGCAGTGCAGCTATACGAAAGCAACTGCACTAAGTTATGGCCGAGACTCAGCTCAGCTAGTTATCAATCTATGAGATGACAAGCATAATGGCATTGATGACGGTATTAGCATGAAGCTTTGAAAGCTGATCTGTTTGAACAGAGTGTACAGATGAAGAGTGAGAGAATTGGACTAAAGGACGCTGCTGCATTGCTCACTTGAGATGAAAGCAAAGACTAAATCCATCTGGCGTCACTATCAGCAGGTAGTCAAATGGCATTTTGGGTAATGTAGGAAATTGTTAACAAAAGTAAAACTAGACCAGCATGTCGATGAAAGAAGTCAACTGAGAATTTTGTCACAGAAAATTGCTGTTGAATGGCACTGAAGATTAATATACATATATATCATAATATATAAGTTGTTCAGGTGGATTTTTTCTTTAAATAGACTACAACTAAACTGTTCAATCTTTACAAAGATGATAAAACAGGGTGGAATATTTCTGTTTTCTTTTAGATGAGGTTTATGGCCAACATATGTAATAGAATTCAGTCATATGCTTCTCATATTTAGCACATGTAATGGTCTCCTATTATATAAATATTCCACAAAAACTCCATTGAGCTTTTGATGTTGCTGAAGCCAAAGGTCCAACTTTTCATCTTTGCCTAATATAGAATGCTGGCCATATTTTAACAATGAATCATTGTCACTTCATTTTATATTTTCTCTTGAACCTTGAACTTGATTCACACTTGACATAAACGAATTCCATATGAATCCATAGCAGTAACATCAAAAAGATAAACCAAGAAATGCTCTAATTATGAAAAGGTTTATACAACACTCTTATCCTTGTTAAAATGTCTTATTGTATTTTTTAAATGCAAAAAATTATTTCAAATCTCTTTTTGATGTGTAAACAGAATTAACAACTCTGAAACAACTCTCACATAAAATTACTTAAGTATTAATCTCAATACAGTGAAGTAAGTTAAAACAAATCTCAGCATATATTAAAAAGATAAACAACTCTGTGCCAAATATGACTTACCTTGAGATTTGTGGTTGAGAAAAATATAATTGGCTGCTAGCATGTACACAGTGAGAGGCCACGTTATTTTCTTGTTTCTTCTTGCTCTTAACCAAGCAGGATGTGCTGTGTGTGTGTGTGTGTCTGTGTGTGATGTGTTAGCTGAAGACTTTCGGACTCTGCCTCCTGAAGTCCAAGCCTTCCACATCTGGATAAATGCTTAACTCCCCCCTCACTCTTGCTTTGAGCCGGCCTGTGCAGAGGAGGAATGTGGTGCTGATTTGGCTTCTGTCCACCCCTTTTCTCTCTTTCTTTCTTTTTCTCTCTCTCTTTCTCTCTCTCTCTCTCTCTCTCTCTCCCTCTTCTTTCCCCCTTTCTCCTCTTTTCATCCTCTCTCAGGCGCTCTCACTCTCCCACTGTTACCTGTGGCTCCTGAATGGTGGTTGCGTTGCTCTCTATTTGTCTCCCTCCCTCGCACACACACACACAGCTGTCTGAAAGTTCACATGTTCTATCATCCCATCTAACACCTGGTTTTCCCTTTGTATAGAAGGAGTACTTTGCTCAGATTCAGGGTATGACTAAAAGTTTGCCAGGGCATTTGTAGCATAATATTCAGAGTGCATGTATTAAAGATGGAATAATTGATAATGACAAAAACATTAATTGAAAGTTTTGTACAAAATAGCAATAAAAGTAATGATAAATGATGAAAAATGCATTCAGATGGACCGTCTCCTCATATGCAAAAAATATGTGAACAGATTTAATATGCATCTTAAGTGTTTTCTCAACAAGGCATGCTTTAATCGAAACAACAATTGCCACCAATAAAACAAGTTATTGTCCAGCTCTTTACATTGTAAGATGTACCAGACTGACAAATAAGATGTCATTACATGCAAATACACTTTTAAAGTGGGAAGAATTGGCATACTGCAGCTCTACTGACTCTTGTGTATAAGAAACCCTAGACTTCTTCCAAGTTTTAAACACCTCCTCTATTTGTGGCTCTGAATCCATCTTTCATCAGAGGTCTGTAAATTAAATTTGCTTCCAGTGCTGGTGTACATTTTTTCCCCTCTCCCAGGTTGTACTGCTTCTTGTATCTTCATTCAGGTTTTGTGCTTAGACTCTCCACTCTTCTCATTTTTCATGACTGGAACTTGCTTGTCTTCTGGCAGAGCAGGGAAAACACACTTTATTTAACATTCCAGCTGAGTGTTTTGGCCGCAGCTGGCAAATTAATTTTGAGAGTATTTTCTGCCCTGTTGTTCAGTGCTGTGAGTACGTGTCCAAACCCTGGGGCCAAAACAAATCACACACCTCAGGAAGACCTGGAGAAACCTTGTGGCACCTTTGGATATTTTCGAGGCATTGTACAGTTTAAATACCTCTTACTCAATAGAAAAGCAGTCCAAAGAGCAATATAAAATGGGGTGCTCACACTTTTTGTCATACATTAAGCTGAGAAAAACAAAGAATACTATTCAGTTGCTTAGCCTTTTGGTGTCCATGCTTCTATATAGCACCTTCTATATAGCATTTTAACAATGCAATTTACTTTTCCTATTTCACTCACATGCAATAAAGGGCTCTGTGCTTTGTCTTGGTTGTTAAACATGTTAAACACACTAAGAAAAGGAGAGCGCATATGGAGACAGGAGCTCACAAACACTTCCATGCCTGAAGCACTGCTGTCAGCACTGGCAAATAAATCCCAGATTGCAATAGTAACATTGTACTCTGATACAGAGACAGGCTGAGAAACTGTCTGTATGTATACACTTTTGAGAATTCCAGTGGTACTTTGGCTTTGTGGATTGTGTGAAGCTGAGAACAGGATTATATCAGCTATTACAAATTCACTGCTAGTTTTAGATATTTTTTCCCCAAGCGCAGCAGTGTTTGTGTGTATGAATAATCTGTTGATGGTGGAGAACTGGATGCAGCATAAGCTGTGCAATCCTAATATACTATAAAATTCATTAGTTAAAGTGCAAAAAATATTTTGGAGATATTCTCATCTTGGTTTTATTGTTAATCAATTCTGGGAAAATGATTAATACCCATACTAGATGTAATAATCCAATTAAATTCTCTCTAGAACATATATCCCCAATGGTGAGTCTTGCTGTACAGTAGCAGCTCGTTAGCAGCAAACATGGTTTGTTGGTGTGTTTTTGGCTCTTTTCCCTTTTCCTCCCATTGTGTACTAGACAATAATTAGTTGGAGCTGATTGGTTTTGGACAGGGTGGAATTTGCATAAGTTTGTGGTTATGTTAGAAGCACTTTTCGCAGGAGTGTTTTACCAACTTAGGGCTGTTCGATGCTGGAATTAAATATAGGAATACCACTCAAATGCATCAGATGCCTCCTGGTGTTGACATTGTGGCTGTCTGTCACCGTCAGCACTGTTGATTGTTGACCTTGGCTCAAACATCTTCGTGTCTAGATATCATCCTCCTTAAAATGGATAGGTGTGGTATTAATGCTTTAGTGAAAACCTACTGCTTAAGATGATTCATTCCCATGTGTGTCAGTAACTTAAGAGAGAATAAAAATAACCATATGAAATATGAAAGTGATTCTGGTTCTTGGATGCACTGCATGTTCCATGCACATGTGTCTAAAATGGATGTATAAGAATGGGAAAACATGAAGGGCACAGGCAGTGTGGGAACACAATTGGATTTTGTATTAAAAATGTTTCTTGAGGGTATGAATTTCAAGAGATTTGTGTTGTCTAGCAAAGGTCAGTACTTAGTGATGTAACCCTACAAAATTTGAGTAGATAATAGTAACAAAATCTACTTAGCTACTAGGGATATAACACAATGCTCCTATCTGTATCTGTGCTCCAAATGTGGAAATGCTCACACGACTGCTAGCATTGTCTGTGAATTCTGTGAATTCATAATTAGTCCTAGTGTTTCTTTAATCTTGTCCTTGCAGATATTATTATTTTTTGGACCTTCTCACAATATTTCTTAAAGAATTTAGATGGTTGTAATTTAAACCACTATGACCCGGACCAGGCAATTAGTAAGGATGAATGAATGAAAGCTGTAAATGCATTATGCAACATGCTCATTCTTTTTCTGCAAACTTCATATCTGCATGAAAGTTAAAACCTCATGCTCACACTTTTTGGTTGCATCCCATGGGATCCCAGTCCCGATGCACACCTCAACCAGATGCCCTGTGAACCTTTCTGGTGTGGCAAGGCCAATTAGCCTCACATCAACTGTGTACATAAAAAAGCCAACAAAAATACCCATAGCTATACTATAAGATTAGTCTTATCAAGAAATCAGTGCTTGGTTCATTCTACAAAAGAAACCACATATACAATAGTACAATAGTATTTATATGCAGGGGGCATTGTAAATTCCAAGGTCAAAGTTCTCCTAGTCCTCCTTTCTAAGTGAAGTGAAAGTAATGACTACTAGAAACGAATGCATGCTTTTCACATTCCACATCCTTTCCCTTTCAGTGAATTGGCTTTTCCATTTGGTCTGACTGCTGTTGGTCTGTTGAAATCACTATAGCAAGAGGTAAGAAAAATTGTAAGAGCCATAGATGTTGGAGCCTCTTTATGAGATTAATGAAATAGATCTGAACTTAAATTACTCTAAATAAGTCTTAACTCTAGTGTTGGCAGACAGGACCAGAGTTGTGCACCCACAGGCTTCATCATCTCTACTAATCATAACAGACTCATCAAATCTGGGAATGTAGAGTTTTTAATGTTATCTCAGGATTGTTTCTCTTTACACCATGGTCAAAAAAATAAGAGAAAATGGATGCACCATCTTATGTTCCATTCACATTTTAGCCCTAGCGGCACCACTCTGATAATGGATGTGGACTTTTAACTTTTAGCAATTTCATAGAATACCCAAGTGATCCCTGAAACTGTTTTAAACATTCACCTTTGCCTTTCTCATATATGGTGAAATTGTATACAACCTTGCTTTTTTCTCTTGGAAATGATTTGTGGATCATAATGAAGAAAAAGAAATCTTGTTTCATCCTCTCTTGCCAAGCTAGAGGACATCTTAGATATATATACAGGACATGCTGTGCTGCTTTCCTACAAGGACTGAATCTTGTACAATGATTATTTAACATGGAGATCCCTATTGCTTCTCCCTGGAGCACTCTTTGGCTTTTATTCTCATTTCCTACGGTCTAATTACCACTGATCATTACAAATTCGATTAGCGTATATGAGGGCAGCAGGTTGCCTTTGCTGTCAACATCCCCCAGACTGTGCTTTGTAACTAGTGAGGGATGTGTTGAGGTTGAGGACTGTTGGAAATTTCTCAGAGCATATTTAAGCATGTGAGACACGCTGGGGGCAGATGGTGTGGGCTTGTGGGCTGCCTGCCAAGCCTCCTCTGGCTGCAACCATGCACTGAGAACCCTCGGTGCTCATTAGGCCTGATTGTTGGTGCTGATCTTCACCAGCGTCCTCTCCTGCACCATTGAGCCCAATTCTAATATCAGAGGAAGTTCAGCTGATGGGGAGCCAGATGGGCGAACCAGAATAACATCCTGATCACAAACCAGATGGGCAAACCAGAATAACATCTGGCCAAAGATGTTGTCTGTGTCTGGATTGTGCTAAGCTTATTCTGTGGTGTAGTTATGGATATGCCTATTTGTTCTGCATGGGCACTTTAGGACACAGAAGCAATTTTGTCATCATCAGCAGTATCATTGGGATTTTCTTCCATTTTGTCCTTTAGATTATGTGCTGAAAACAGGGCTTTGGGGGATCAGCAATGAAATGGAGTTCTATGTTATGGTTAATGCCTGACATTAATGTGCCGCAGACCTCATGTCCTCATGTCGAGATAAGCATGAGTTTGAAAGATTGAAGGCATTAAAGAGAAGCCATTTTAAAGACTAGTGAATAGCAGGGTTCCTCAATGGTTTCATTCTGATCATCATTAGGAAATGGCTCTTGGCAGAACCAGGCTGTTTTGCTTGCCTTGGAACGCCTGGTATGGCTTTGAGGCAAATTCTTCAGAAAAATAACATTTAAATGCATGCATCTGAGATTGTACATGTAGGACTGGATGAAAGTGTTTTCCTCCAGCCC
Organism: Pangasius djambal; assembly: GCA_022985145.1. Lineage (NCBI taxonomy): Eukaryota > Metazoa > Chordata > Actinopteri > Siluriformes > Pangasiidae > Pangasius > Pangasius djambal. The sequence continues at coordinate 6,757,756 of CM040981.1, read as the reverse complement.
TTTCTCAGCCCATAGCTTTGACCAGGCTTTGGTTCTACATGTTGTTTCACCCTAATATTCTTATTGCAGCAAGAAGAGGAATAACTCATAGATCATAGAATCAATGAGCCTCATTTATCAACCTGAATATGAATGAATTTACTCATAAATCATTTGCAGGAGCATGTGCGCAAGAAATGTGGTATACATAAGGAGACTCATTAATGTGAACCTCCACTGATGGACATTTAACTTGAGTTGCTGCAATTTTATATACAGATTTCTTCAGGTTTAAATTGCTTCTGTATATCAATTACTCACATGAATTGAGTGAAAATATTGTGAAACTCATATTAATAACCTGAAATAAAACAATTAAAAACAAATCCACAAATAAGACAAGCCATTCAATTAGGTCAAAAGAAATGTCACCCTATAAAAGAAGGAAGAATTAATGTGTGTCTGTGGTAGCTGATGCACTGTAATGGCTGAGCTACATTATTGGAAGATTTAGCACACACCACACTTACGAGGTGCCAACTTCACTGTTAAGTCATCATTTTGTTGCTTTCAGCTCTGTGAGATTTACCTTTTATGGAGATTTGTGGGCATCACTGATGTAAATCAGCTGTGGCATGAACATGCTTATTTGGCTGATTGGCATTTATCAACACATTTCTTTGTACTATATGAGCTTGAAGAAAATCAGTGTTAATGTCCCAATGTGGCAGGAATATTTAGTTCAGTTTTGCCTACAAAAACATTTACACACAATGTTACTAAAGGGTTGATAAATGGTGCCATTGTCATAGAGTCCACCCACCCACAGTGTATTTGCCCTTAAATGCACTTGCTTTCCATTGTTAATGATGAGCACCTATAGTTATTTTTCATGCTATAAAAACGTTCATGCATATGAAACATCTATTAGTCACAGTGACAAACAGTGAATGTTCATTAGATCATTTTATGCTTTTATGAAGGTCCTCTGCTGTGCTACGTTACATCCTGAAAACTCACCTATCTCCAGTCACAGTGACTAAAGAGTTTAATTAGCCTATTAGGCATGAGGCACATAGTCAGTTTTGCTGGAGGGAACAAATTCAGAGCTCAAGCTGGAGTGCTACACTTGACAGCTATGGACCGACCATGATAATTCATGACTTACTTATCGAAGTACATCTATTATACACTTACCAGGCTCTTCATTTGTTTCCAAAGACCACAGGCTTCATCAATTTTCTATTCTTTCAAGTGTGTGGCATCTTGATTTATAACCTGTAGGAGCATGCAGTGGGCCAAAAGTACTAAGACTAGCTTTCACTGCTTTTTATTCCATGAGAGAACAGGATTAATGCTGGCACTGTTTGTGATCTTTTGTGAGAAAAAAGATAGAAGGGAGTGAGGATAGTTCAGGGAGTCTTTTGTCATGAACATTTATAAGGACACATTAATTGATCTATTTCTTTGTCTCGCTTTGTCTAGCAGGTTTCCTGTGCAAAAGACCATACTTCTTTCCATTTTAACAGTGTTGCCAATGTAAAGTAATACTACAAACATTGTTTGGTTGATTCTGCAGCAGAGGTTTGATGGTGTTCTGGAGAAGTATGCTTCTTTTGCTTTTTTTTTTTATGTCCACCATGCAAACAGGAAGGATCATATACTCACTTTCACAGACACTCTTTATGCACTGGTCCAGTGCAAGCCACAAAAATGTTTCCAGCCACCTGTTTTTATGACCATTTCATATTCACACAAGAAAATACTGTTGCAGGAAAAAATACTAAATATCACAGTAGGGTGTGAACTACTGCTGAGGTGAAAATTTTAGATGTCAGAAACACCCATCCATCCATTTTCCATACCATTTATCCTACACAGGGTCCCAGGGGAACTTGGGGCACAAGGTGGGGGGCACCTTGGATGGGGAACCAACCCATTACAGGGCACAATTGCACACACATTCACACAATTTGGAAATGCCAATCAGCCTACGACACAGGTCTTTGGACTGGGGGAGGAAACCAGTGTACCCAGAGGAAAGCATGGGGAGAACATTCAAGCTCTGCACACAGTGGGAGGAGGCAGGATTCAATCCCCCACCCCTGGAGGTGCAAGGTCCCCTGATGACAGCATTTACTTTTTTAAAGTAAATGATGATATAGGATGTAGGCCTTTGCAAGACTTAGATTATCAGAATATTTAGCATATTCAAATACGAGATTTCTTTAAAACAGTCAGCTGAATCAAAAATAAACAGAGCAATTCTGCTGACATGTAATGAAACATTAAAATTTACATCTAGGGCTGTATTCTGATTCTGTGTCTTAAGTCCAAAATTTACTTCAGTATTTACATAGGGAAAGTTAGTCATATTCAGAGTTGGGTTATACAGCTGTTTAAGCGGATTTTCTGAGTGGCCCATTCTGAATATGCAAATCATCTGCATGTAGTTCACACCTCTGAGTTTCCCTCATTTTTCTTCAATAGAATTTTTCTTCAGCATCAAAGACTGGGTTTTCAATAGTGTCTAGACCACCACCTTGACTTAAATAAAAGTCAGAATTGTGCATAACTGAGACATGCCTCTGTTTTGGACAAACTCCACCCAACGCACTCAAATCTTGTGCTATTTACACATATGTACTCTTTACTTAAATCTGAATACGGCCCCTAATGCTTAATTACCGGATATAATAATATAAAGTAACATCATAAATACAAGAACTTTTATTCCTTTATTGAATGTTCTCCATATATAACTTACAAAACTACTCTCTTATAGAACTGGGCGGGTGGAAATGTGTTTTACAGATGCCACTTGCAGATCATCTTTTGATGACTGATGGAGCCCAGGCAAGCTGTATATATCTGGACAAATGATCCTCAACCTGGTGAGTCTGACAGGTTGTCCCAGGCTTCCCACCCTCACTAAACTGATCTCAGACCCTTGAGATGTTGAATGTGCGTGCATTTCCCATGCTGCTTTAGTGTAAGAGAGTCTTCATGCATATCTACATCTAAAAATCCAGCCAAGTTTACTCCATACCATGCATTTGCTGGAAAGGGAAAATCGCACATGTGCTGATTTTATAGCTCATACATCAAGGATTTTGACTTCTATAGCTTTATTGGGATGGAGCAAGAGATTGAGAACATGTGGGGTTAGTTATACATGATTCTTACATGGTCCAGGTCATGATGTTCTTGATAAATAACTGACAATTGATCTAGGGATAACAAAATAGAGGAATACAGGGCTTTAGCCCTCCAAGACTGGGATTCTATACTATAATACCATGCCTTCTGAGGCAAAAAGTAGGGGGGAATAATTCTCCTCTCAGGGCACAGTGCCTGTGCCAGCAGGTGTTACTCAGCTGCATGGCCTTTCATCGTTCACAAATATAAACTGTGAAGATGTCTGGCAGTATGCATTTTCAAAAGCTCTCACCTCATCTGGGTCATGGCTCTTCTCTCCGTCACTTCACTTTTAACCAACATTTAGGGCTGAGGTTTGATCAAGGCCTATGGTGTGTCACGCAAGGCCGGAGAAGGGAACTTGATGATGATTAGTGTCTCTGAGAAGGTGGGAGACATGTACTCTGGCAACTCTCTAGATCTGGAGGTCCCATGAGTCTTAGAACTGAGTATGATTCTCATAAAGTTGGACAACTCAGAGAATGGCCTCATGTTGTTTTATGGCCAGTGATGCTGTGATAGGAACAACAGCACTAGGCACTAGGCTCGTTTTTCACGCAGCAGATTAAAGGATTTAGCATAATGGTCCCATGACGGGATGTGGACTAAATAAAATAACATTGCCTTAGGTGGGGCTGCTTTATAGGTGCTGTCAGGTGGTCACTGCAGCCAATATTGTTTTGTTTTAACAGCATTCTACTTGGCTGAGTATTAAACACATTATGGTGTGAAAACATTCATAATTACATTGAGAATCCCTGAAGGGTGTCTCCATAATATATAACTCATATATGAATATAGAAGCAGTTCCAGTGGACGTCTATGGTATATTTCTTTAGAATTATACAAATGTGCAAATGTACAAAATGTACAAGTGAAGTCCAGACCATATTTGAAATGTATACCATATTAATGTTTATACCACAATGCCATTGAATTCTCAACTCAGAAGGTGTGAATTAAATTTCTCTTGTAGCAAGGCTCTGATTTTTATATTAATGTGCATGTTCTAATACATTATCGTTTCCATAGTAACTGCTCATTCACAGGAACTTGTATTTCAGACTCTCCGCATAATCAGAGGCTTTATCACACATGGATATCACACCATCCCGGCGTGGATTCTTTTCCTATAACATACCAGTCCATCATGTGTTATCCCTTACGTATTATAATCTCACTACAATACAGTGTTTAATCTTGAAGTGATCTTGATTCAGTAGTAGAGTCATGATCATGACATGGCATGCTTCTAATCAGTTGTTGAAAGGACTAGCTGGCATTTGCTGTAGACTGGCCAAACACTGATTCCAGCTCAGAGCTATGCCTCGTTAGACCATGAGGATGGATCTTAGGGAGCTTTGAAATCCGTGTAATCAAAGTTTTCTGAGACCTGCTGACAGAAATAGAATGCCAGCCCTGAGAAGACATCAAACACACGGAAAAGGCTTCATTAGAACTGCTAGGTCAGTGCAGCTACCTGACATTCTTCAGCAGGGTAGTGGAAGATGGCCAAAAGCTTGAAGGGACATCACAGAGAACTGAAGCAGCTGCATAATACATGGTCGAGACTTAGAGAGAAAAACAGAGCAATAGCGAAAGAGAGGGCAAGACAGAAAGGAAGAAGAGAACATGTCATGTTTGGCACCTGGCCTGAGTCAAAATGCTTTGTTGACATTTGGATGAACGATTTGAGATCTGTAGAGGGAGAGTGAGGTATATACGTATTCCAGATAAAATATAATTGCCAAAGGAAACATGCAGGAGATAACATATGTGTTCCATTTTCCTTGTTAGCAAAGAACACAGAATTTTATCAGGAGATATGAAGAGGAAACCTCTGTAATGTGATATGTTGTGATATGCTGCAAAACCTTCAGGTGCATTCATTACGGAGCACAAACTCTAGGTTTTACTTTTACTTCATAAAATGTTGAGATTGTAGTCATATCAACCCAACCACTTTACACATTCTGCTCATTAAAGTCAGATGCTGTCTGTTTACTCCCAGAAGGCTTTGCTTTGATAAGATTAATATGTATGGTAGCCTAGGAACACCCTTCACATGGTGAATTTTTGACATTTTCTACTATATAGTTCAGAATTTTCCCAAACTGAAATATGAGTCTCTTTTGCATGTATCTCAACCAGTGAAGTGAAGTTCAAGCAAAGTAAAGTTTGGTCCCTATAAAATATTATATATTTTAAATATTAAATACATAAATATGACAAAAATAATTAATAGCACAGGAATTTATGCAATAGAACAGTAATTTATCCTAGGTAAGATTGAAAGAACTAAATAAAAATACTGCCATGGCATTTTTGGTGAAATATGTATGATTATGTTTGAGGTGTCAAAGTACTGTATGTTATAGGCAGCAAAAACCTAATTTTGGCCAAAATATAATTTTTCATCCTTTCCACTGTTTACCAGAATTTCCAAGACAGCCTCACATACTGTATATCACAGTAAAATTTACAAACGATGCAGAATATTCAATGGTGCAGTAGAATACTCAGAAGGTCTGAGTCCAGTACAAAGAACTGTTTTTTCTTCATCAGTTACAATAATGGTGAATTCATTTAAATGGGATGCCAGTCCATTGCAAGGCACCATGCTCACACATTTACACACTCATTCACACCTATAGGAATTTTAAATAACAAACATGCCTACGTTCATGTTTATGGACAGTGGGAGGAAATCAGAGAACCCGGAGGAAACCACAGACAGTAACCTGAGCTCAGGATGGAATCCAGGACGCCACAGTTCCACCTTGGACATAAGTCAGAGTACCTAAAATCAAATTTGTACAAGTTGAACAAGTAAGGACCCAATATAGTCCATTGAGTTGCTCATGTGTTGCTCACAGCCATGTCTGTCACATACCACAAGGTCATTACTAAATGCTACAGACATCCTTGGGGTGTATGCACTGGAAAATTCAAAGAACATAACCCTCACACTACTCCAATGCCATCCTGGTAGACAAAACACTGGGGCATATTAGTAAACTCGTATTAGTCCTTACTCCTTACATGCAATGTTAGAGCTAGAGGATGAAAGTCTTTTGGTTGCCCTTACTAGGGCACAGGGACCACATACAACATTTTCCACCATTGTGGACATGGTGCTCTACTACATTTAACTTATTGTATTTTATATTTTGTATTTTGTGTGTGTACATGTTGTATCTTGCTACTGATCATGCTGCTGTAATACAAGAATTTCCCTCATGGGATCAATAAAGTCTATCTATCTATCTATCTATCTATCTATCTATCTATCTGTCTGTCTGTCTGTCTGTCTGTCTGTCTATTATCCACAAATATTACCCTTTCCACGCTATGGCTAAGAGTAAAAATATTTTCAGTACTCTTGGGTCAATGCCGTCAGACCCTGCAGCTTTGCTCTGCCTGGATTTCATCAGTTTTTCTTCTAATCTGGTCTGAAGATACAGGATAACAGAGTAACACAAAACATAGAGACCTCAGTGGATTCTATAATTATTGAGACACAAACCTAACTTGCTGGTATATCTTGGGCGTATCGCTAATTTACTTGTGTGTAAGCCAATTTGTTTCAAACTTGCTTGATGGTGGAGCACAAAATCAGTAGTACTTTTGAGGCTTCTTTAGTCCAACATGGTATTTTTCCATTAAACCGTCTAATCCAGCTTCCCAACTGACCATGGCACCATGTTCCCTCTTTGTTTTTAGGATAATGTATAGTTGTATTGGGAAATATTGCATAAAATCTCATGACTGCCACTGCTAACATTTCTCCATAAGTGCTTTCTCCAGTTTGGATCTTCTGAACCTTCTGTTGTCAAAACAGCAAAATAAATTGAGTTTTTGGTTGATAATTACCAAAAGGTTGAACTTAATGCAAAATCTTACTATGATTCAAAGTTTGTTCCATCAAATGTATTATTTTAATTGTGAATTTTCCGTGATGATAAGCTAGTATTTCCAGGTCTTAACTCTTATAGCGGCACTGTTCCAGAGGGGTGTGATCTGGCAACCATCTGTTCAGGATCTCCTCAGTGGACCCACATGTTCTGATCATGCAGTCTATTATTCCCTGTTTCCAGATGATGTTTGCTTGCTCTGAAGATGCACTATGTGTTTTGTTCCAAATGGGAAACTGTTGAATATTTCTGTTAATAGACTGAATGGAAATGTGATCAAGAGATCCACCACTAGGACAGGATACATTCATTCCTTGGGACATTAAATGCTGCTTGCATAGTTGCTTATTTGGCTTGGTTAGAGTCAGCACATTTAAGCCTGGATTGACTTAGCTATACAGAGTGCATTTTGTAAGTCATATATGTTCAGACCTTGATGAGTAATCAACATGGAGTAAATCATTATTATTACATGTACATACAAAAATCAACCTAAAAATGTCCAACAGGAAGAAACAGAAAGAATATGATTAAAATGAAAAATCTCTAAGCTTTAATAAAATGATGTTTTACTCAGCATATGATTAAATACTATAGCAGTTATTCCCTAAAACTGGTAATACAGTGTGCCTATCAAATATTTAGACCTGCACATAAATGAATTATTTGTCAAATAATATATCATACATTAGCATGTCATGTCATCCTGATGTTTGGGTATGTGTGCAGTTTCACAGGGAAACACCAAGCAGTTTATTATAACTACTGTCTCATTGAATTATGCAGGTGTACACACACACACACACACACACACACACACACACACAGGGCTGCATTACAAGCATGTACATGCACACAAAGTCTCCAGCATATGTAAATGTCATTCCCTCTTCAACAAGCAAGCACTGTGTACATAAATAAATTGTGCTCTTTTGATCTATGGTGGTTTACATGCAGGCATGACCCATGCCAAGGCACGACATTTTAACAACCATGCACACACAACTGGAGGCTTCTAAGTAGCTTCGTCCCCAGCTTCAACTCACACACAACAAACACATTCAGACATTCTCATAAGCTTCTGTAATTATGCAGATAGACCACCAAGCTGTAAAGTCTTATGGAAGACTTTAAAGCTTATTCTTAGTTATAAAGCATTGTAAAGGGACCGGACATTGTATTTTTGTTATTTTCAGCCTAACTTGAGGTTATTTTTATGCAGGAAGCCTTGGACTTTATTTCAGAGTCATTACTAAATGCTACAGACACTCCCTCCAGCAGTTTCAAGACAAATAATGATTATTTTTACCATTTGGCTCATAAAGCAAGCAAGCGGTATATATACATTCCAATGCAAAATGGCCTGCAAGCCAGTTCTTGTACACAGTTGTGCTAAAATCTTCCAAAGCTGACTGTCACAGAAAGGTCAGTAAGCTCATTCATGTTCACTGTAGAAGTCTCATACATTAATAACACTGTCATGTCGTGTGCTCTGTGGTGCCCTTATGGCCCCTTTTGACCCTTTTTGTTGCATATGTTATGGATGCTAGGATTGCATATCTGTGTCTAAGAACAGACCTGATAATGCATGGGGTCCGTAGGGAGCAGTAGTATTTCGTCAAATTTACGGTTGGGTGTTCATGTATGGATACATTCAGATGCGTGCACACATATGCAAGTAATCTATGAGGCTAAAACATGTGAAACATGCATTTTTTTTGTTTGTGCTGTTTGAGGTGTGTTCATTTAAGTTTTGTTTCACATTTGCAAGAGTTGGCTTTATGAGTCAGGAGTTTCTCACATAATCATTCAAGGACCACATGTTTGGTACAGCTAAGGAAGGTGAGAAAGGAATTAAATTAATAAAAAAAAAGTATATAGTATATTTCTTAGACACATTTATGTCCAAGTGCCCTTGGATGTACATCCCATACAGAGTATATTCCCGCTTCACGCCTAGTGTTCCCAGGATCTACTTTCACACTGACTAGGATAAAGTGGTTACTGAAAACGAGAGATTTATGTTGGAGGCATGGTGGTGCAGTCGGTGGCATTGCTATCTCACAGCTCCAGGGTCCCCGGTCTGTGTAGAGTTTTGCATATTCTCCTGTTTCCTGTGGGTTCTCCAGTTTCCTGTGACTTTACAAAACCATACCAGTAGGAGGATTGGCTACTCTAAATTTCCTGAGGTGTGAATGAGTGTGTAAAGGTTTGTCTGATGCCCTGCAGTAGACTGGCATCCCATCCAGAGTGTATTCCTGCCTCACACTCAGTGTTCTCAGGATCTACTGTGACCCTGGCCAGGATAAAGTGGTTATTGAAAGTGAATGAGTGAGAGATTTATGGTCAAGTGGGAGGCATTGGTGCAGTAGGTAGCATTGCTGTCTCACAGCTCCAGGGTCCCTGGTTTGATCCTGAGCTCAGGTTACTGTCTGTCTAGAGTTTTGCATATTCCCCATGTCCATGTGAGTTTCCTGTGGGTTCTCCGGTTGCCTCCCATGTTCTGAAAACATACTGGTAGGAGGACGGGCTTCTATAAAATGTCCCTAGGTGTGAATGAGCCTGTGAATGTGTGTGTGTGTGTGTGTGTGTGTGTGAGATGCCCTGCAGTGGATTGGCATCCCATCCAGGGTATATTCCTGCCTGTCACCTAGTATTCCTGGGACAAGCTCAAGATACACCTAAACCGGAACAGGATAAAGCAGTTAATGAATAAATGAATGGATTTCTGTTCAAGTTGATCTGAAGATGGTAACAACCCCAGGCTGTTTGGATGGAATAAAAACAACTCGAACCCATCTTGAACTCTTCAACTGAAACATTCCTAGGCTTATGCATACAGTAACTAATCAGACATGGAAAAGATGTGGAAAAGCCATTTCACTTGCTTCCCAGACATGAGAAAGGAGGCCTATTAGAAATGTAGGCCACAGAGAAAGATCTCCACAGTAAATTAGCCCTGCCTCCAGAGAGATAGGTCAAGCTCCAGTTACAGAAACTCCATGGTTGGGGCACATGAGATGAGATGTAGAGGTCATCTGGAGGATTGCCCCATGCTAAGATTTCTCTGTCTGATGGGGTGTCCAGATGCTGGAAAGCTTCCGCCACACACACACATACACACTGACAGTTTCAATCTCCTTTGGGAGATTAGAAGATGATTCATGGTCCAGCTAACCCTGTACCAGGGATGTCTTTGGGAGCATCTTTGAAAGCCATCAGATGGTGTGTGGTGTACTTCTTAAGCTCACAGGATACAGGTGAGAAGATTTAAGAAGCATATCTAGACCTACAAGCACTAATAGAGGCCCATTAGGGCAGGAATCCTGCTACCCCATGCTCAGTCCATGAACATTTTCAGAGGAGGAGGAGTGGAGGACAGGACAATTAATGAGAGGTTTGCCAAAATTGCAGGTTTTACACTAAATTGGGCTAGATTAAAAATACACTGTGGTCTCATATATCTTGTTTTATAACAAATAATCAGGACTAATTGAATACATTTCCACAAAAAAGGCAAAGTGTAGGTGCAGACAGTGTGTCTACAATGTACAGATCCATTTCTATTGTACGATATGTTGCAGAGATTGGGAAAGGGAAATTGGGATTGTAAAGTGGATAATGTCAGTACATCAGAAATGTGTGTGCACCACAGTGATTTTGTTTAGTAGCCTATAGAATAAGTCGAGTGATAGCCTCAAACAAAATTAAGTTGAGAAGCTATGCCATTGTTAATTTCATCCTACCCAACCAAAATCTATGGCCATGAGCCAGTGCTTATTGTGACTATGAAAAGGGCTTTAAAGATGAAGTTAGCAATTTTGGTTGAAGTAAGCTAGGTCTTTTAAATCCCACTCAAAAGTACAGCTCTTTCTTTGAACTCCTGAGCTAGAGGCTAAATGCCCCATACTGAATCCTGTTAAAGTGGACCTGATAGGGAACTAGCTGCAAATGACCTCACTGATTTTGTTCACAATTCAAATGGACTCAAAAGGGAGCTAGGTCTACCTGGACGTTTTACCACTGATGAGCGCTCAGACCACATGTTGTTCACACCACATCTTCTATAGAAATCAGATCCCATGTAACACAGAATTATGGATCATGTCCTTCAAAATGGTGAAAAATAAATGTGTCTGGAAACAAGAAAACAACCAGGAGAGAGATTTTGTTGCAGAACCATCAACGCAAACTTATGCACCAAGACAAAATACATGCATACACAACTTATATTACAATAGTACCATTGTTCAAATTATTATTATTATTATTATTATTATTATTATTATTATTATTATTCCTGCTGCTTAACTACTTAAGCTTAATAGCATAATTGCTAGTGCCACAATGCATTTATTAGCCTTTATTAGTCTGTCCTGTTGCAACCTAACACTACTTACTTTGTTGTGAGACCAAACAACCCCACAGGCATTATTAATATATTTTCCAATTGGTTTTTATCTGTGACAGAAAATTACAGCTAAGTATGGACAGCAAGCCAAAAGTTCTAGCCATAAAGCGAAACAAATCAATTGGCCAATAAAATGAACCCCAAATGAATCTAACTGACAATCTTTAGAGGTGGTCTGAGTATGGTTCACTTGTGGGCCATATTAGATGGGTCTGAGTTCACATATGCCCAAAAAAACGCTGAGTCATATATCTGAGATTACTTTAAATGCTAAAATGGACCAAGTGATGATAAATGAAATGAATCGACAAATCATTCCAGAAAGTGTGCGTGGTTATATTTGAATTCGGTTCAGTGCTCATCTTCATAACCACAAGATGGCTCTCTCGTCCACTCTTTTTGAACAGTATATAAATTGCTGGTGTCAAGGAAAAGGGCTCAGATTTATAGCTTCTAAGAGACTGCCATTTGCCCTATGGGCTCTTTTTTGTAGACACAGATTATTCCTAGTCCTGGTCTAAATTGCACTGTCAATGAGGTTTCTGCAGTAAAATCCACCATTAAATTTTAGTCTAGGATTTGTCTGTGTCTAGAACAATGAGAGAGCTACATTACATAAATTTATGCATGGTATATAAAATGAGTGGTAAAAGTCTTTAGTATTCTGCTCTAGGTTAGACTAGTGATAAAAGCAGACTGGACATAAACCTTTAAATCATCTGCAGGGCTTTTATTTCTCTGACAGATTCAGTGTTGAATCTGTCAACAGGACAAGACTTCCTCCTCCAGGGTTACCAAATCACACTCACACCTAGTCATACACACACACACACACACACACACACACACAAAAAAAAAAAAAAAAAGCTTGATTCTTGGGGCCTAGTGTGTCAATAAATTCAAACTATCCAGCCAGTGGCAGTGGGTGAGGGCATTAAGCGGGCTGGACAGTGGCAATGATTGAGTAGTAGTGATAATATTTGTGCAGTCTCCTGCTCCTCTGAGATGAGCCAGCGATGCTATCTTGCACAGTCTGGCCCAGACCCGATTTATAGTGGCGCTTTCTCTGTTTGCCCAGGGATCAGCACTATATGAGCTCTGTGTCAATGCACTATGCTCTCTGTCTGCTTTCTCTACTGGATATGCCTCAGCTAAAACCCAAACAGGACTCTTCTGCTCCTCCTCATGCATTTTCTTACGTTTTCCATCAGTTTCTAATCCCTCTCATCCTCATTCACTCACACTCAGTCGATTTCAGCCCCCTCTTTCTCATTTCTCTTCTCTCGCTCTGAATTTCCTGTTTTCTGTTGACTTTTTATTGCGTAAGACCCCCTTAACGGTAAATTGAAATTTCACGGCCTCCCTCTAAAGATTTAAATATCTAAATATTTGGTGTATTATTTTTAAATGTGTAATGTGTAATATTTTGGCTATGTACTAGAGCTACTAGAGCTTTTATTTCCTCAGCACTGTTCAAATTGTCATCAGGTCCAAGCTGACATTATCTATAGGCCTTCTCATTTTTGACTTATTACGGTTTGGATTAAATCCATTCAATTCAGGTCACCAGTCAAATAGACTAATAAGGGTAGGAACCTAATAAAATATAATTACTTTCACAAAGGTGGGTTGTGAATTTCATCACTGTAACAAAATTTTAAAATCACAGACCCCTGAATATATTTCACAGACCTCTGGGTTTCCGCCAACCCCACACTGAGAACCATGGGCCTCATCAACATCTTTGCCATAGATAAGAGTTATGTGATATTATTTTATTGCCGAAATTGCTTTTAACAATATATTAAAATGTAGCATAGTTATTGCAGGATTTATTGCTCCTTTTAGAAACATAAAATCTAAAGAAATACCTCCACTCCTAATAAATGGGCTTCCTTTTGCTGTATTTCTTTTTATTTTTTTTAAAAATAAATTCATTAATTCAGAAGAACCTGGTTAAATTGAAAAGACTAGGGCTTGTTGTTTTTTTCAGCCGTAACAAACCTGCTGGAGCCGATTCCTTTCCATGGTTTAAATTCAATACCACTTACTGTGGGAAAATAAATACTGGTAAAACATAGAAATCTTTTACATTTCTCCCCTAGTTTGTGCAACTGTTTTGTGTGATCCTGTGTGGAGAACTTTGGACCCCTCATCTCATCAAAGCTTGGGTGCATGTTCTGCTTCGTTCTTTAATCAGAAGGCTCAACAAAGTTGCTTCAATTGGCATGGGCTCTGTGGTGTCTTGCCCTCCTTGTCCTTCTGTTTCCTTCCACTAGATGTTGCTGTGACTCCCTGTTGGACTGTAGAGTCATTGAAACTAAAACATGATTTCCTTGTTTTTTTTTTTTTTTTTTTGTCCAGTAAAAAAAATCTAACTTCTATCCCACAATGGACGTGAACGGGGGATACCACCACACAACTCCCCTTTTCCATTTATTATGTCCTCCGGAAGAAAAGTTTGGTTCAGTTCTCTTCATGTGTTCCCAGTGAGGAGCATAGCTGTGTCTGACTTTCTATAAAGAGCTGAATATAATGCTTTCCATCACTCATTAAAGGAGGTGAGAAGGCATTGCTGCTCCTTTTCCCTGCTTACCATCAAGTGTCATTAAAATTTGAGTGAACTTCTAATAAGTGCTAAATGATCACACACTCCTGATGCTGTATCATTAACCTTGGTTGAGGGTGAGGGAAGAAAGCAGAAACAGAACTAGGGAAGAAAGATCCATATTTGGCCCAGGGAAGATGGGATTAGCGAACAGAGGGGTGTCTTGGATCAGTGCGAGATGGTGAGAGGCGGTTTGGTTTGCAGGTCATGGAACCGTGGTTGACGTTGTTTCTGTCGCGGCTCAGCTGGAGGTCGGACCTGAATAGCACTGAGTCATCAGACGTGGGTAGATGTTGTGCTGTAGTCAGTGGCAGGGAGGGGACGATGGAGGCGGCCACCGAGAGGCCATGCTAAACGACATGCTAATCTGGCAGCTTTAAAGTCCTGTTGCATTTTAACAGGTGCTCTCTCTCTCTGTCTCTCTCTCTCTCTCTCTCTCTCTCTCTAAATCTCACTCTCTCACTCCATCGTTCTCTCTTACTCAGTCTCTCTCTCCCACTCCATCCACTCAGATTTATTGTATGCAGTCATGATCAGAGAGAAAAACGAAAGAACTGCACTTCTGCTTGCCAACTGGTTACCATGGTGCCCGCTCTCATTTTGATCTTGAAGTACAGATAATTAAATAAGAGAGAGAGAGAAATAGAGAGACAGACACACAGATACGGACAGTGAAAAAGAGAAGAGGTGGAGAGGTAGAATGTCTTGCCTTTACGTGAACCAACTAACATAACTAGATCCCATAAAGAAGGCTGAACCTGATTCTACTCTATGCAGTGCCTTAGATATGTACACTTTTATGTATGCTTGTAAGAGAGCACAGCAATTCTTCAATACGAGTGATAACACTGTCTAACTGATCCGCTTCTCGTCTCTTACATGTGTTTTATTATTATTTACCTGACATACAAGCATGTACATATTAATAAATATGACTTTAAATCAATGGTAAAAAGAATTAATATCTGTTATCCTGGTAACAAGGGTGTGTGTGTGTGTGTGTGTGTGTGTGTACACAAGGTCCCAGAAAAGATTGTCTGCATTTTAGAGGCAAAGTGCACATTAGAAAGAAGCTGGGAAGGGGAGTGGAAAGAGTTTAGTATTTATAGAATTTTGAGTGGAAAGAGTTTAGTATTTATGGATTTTTTATTACCTAAAACACCTTCATTTTTCATTTATTTTCCCCCCAATATCAGACCCCATGATAACCTCTCTCAAGTGCATTCATTATTTTTTTTCAATGCTTTTACAAAAATGCACACTATTTCTGCCTATGTTTGTGAATGTGTCCCCTGAGTGATGGTACAGAGAAGAACAGAGACAGTGCCAGTTATCGAACCTCGGGCATGGTGGATTTTGGCTGAGGTGGCTGCTGAAGCAATCGATCAGCATGACTGAGTAGAGAGAAGGGAAGGGGAAAAAGTAGTGAGCTTGTTTTAATGACTGAAAGACTATGAGGGAGGGGCAAGAGGAGATGCACTGGGTTAAACTCAGCAACTTTTTCCTCTCTTCTGAGATACCCACAACTGCTGTGATTATTGGCATTTGTAAAGAAATATATCACAGACAGATCGATTACTTAGTGTCCCATAGCATGCTGGCTTAAAGG
This sequence comes from Pangasius djambal, assembly GCA_022985145.1. NCBI lineage: Eukaryota > Metazoa > Chordata > Actinopteri > Siluriformes > Pangasiidae > Pangasius > Pangasius djambal. Next base: position 6,742,037 of record CM040981.1, on the reverse strand, counting down.
GATGCAAGGGCAACATTTGGCACAGCTTCAGGATATGTACAAAGCAGAGTGAGTGGATCAAGCGGATTATAGGGATCCACCTTTAAGGGGATAGAATAATAAAACTTCACAGAACACAGAAGTGTTCTGTAAGTGACAATATGTTATTTAGGCAAGTGCCTTGGAGTGAGACACTGTTCTGCAAGGTACACTTCTTCACAACTTTGGTCACAATGTTGGTCTCATGGAAAAGGGGGAGGAGTAAAAATGCAGAAGACACTAAAAAATGTCACAATACATTTTTGACATAGTCCTTTTACATATTGCTTGTCTAATATTCCTCATGGAAACTGTGAAAAGCTTCCACATGGCTGACATTTTCACTGTTGATCTGCTGCTTCTCAAACTGTTTGAACGTCTGTGATGACTGGCGCAGAACAGCAAACAGAGTTTTTAATTCTCTTTGTATTTATCATTACCATTAAAATTATTTGTAAAGTGTTAGCTTTGACACTTTGTTGTAGGCCTAGTTAATCTTTTCTCAGAAATGCTGTTTTCAACTCCAGTGTTAGCTGATAATGTAACAGAGAAAGCATGAGGTAATTATTAACTAGCTAGAATGTAGCAACCCAAAATTAGGTAACTCAGTGCTGACTGTAAGAATAATTATGTTATGTATTAAAAAATGCATTTTCTTTTATTATTTATTACAAGAATCCAGTAATATTTTCTCCTCATATAATGTTAGGTACCATACTTTTTGTCAGCGGATACCTGGAGGACTAGTGGTTAGGCCGTGGTGCTTTCACTGCCACGGCCCAGGTTTGATTCTCAGCCAGGGAACCAACCGCAGCCACTGGTGTTACACATGACAGTGCTCTCACAGTGCCAGTCCCAAGCCCAGTAAAAAATGGGGAGGGTTGTGACAGGAAGGGCATCCAGCATAAAAACTGTGCCAAATCAAATATGTAGACCAATGATCTGCTGTGGAGGCCCCTAACGGGAGCAGCCAGAAGAAGAAGAAGAAGAAGAAGAAGAAGAAGAAGAACAACAACAACAACAACCATACTTTTTGTCAGAAGGCTAACACTGGCTACTACACATTAAAAACTACAGACATATTAACTACTCATTAAATTTTTTTTGCCTATGTAATGTCTACAAAAATCAAATCTGGTTGCTACTCTCTCTTGACAGATGCAGTGGAAAATTCCAGAAAATGAATCTTGATGCATTGTGCCTGTTTCCTTTTAGGTCTGGATCCAGCAAGATAAACCCAGCATTTGAGTTGTATAAAAATGACCCAACATTTTTACAGAGTATTTCACTGATGTTAACTATATACTTTTCTTATGTTAGCAAAGTCAAACTTTATGTATAGCCAGACTTTATTTCACATTAATGAACTTAAAACATTCCCCATTTTCCTTGACAGAAAGCAAGGGTGCTGCAAGTGGGAAGATTGAGGTGAGATTACTAATGTGAGATGGGGGAAGGGGTGGGGCTTTCAGGGGGTCCGTTAATATTGGAGAGTTCAAAACACATACACAATTGTCAATACCAGATTCCAGATTGGGGGTCAAAACTGGCATATTTTTGAGTGATAAATTGAACCCAAAGTTAACATACTCTAATGTTAAAATATGGAGCTCCTGCACAAAATGCATGAAGGTTGGCAGCTTTAATATGTTTTTCTGATGTATATTGAGAAGCCAGGAAATCCAGATAAGCTGTGGCCCTTTGACTGCAATGGTTGCAGGGGAAATTGTTATTACACAGAGATCTGGCTTTTCAGCAGGGAATGTTCACTCAGTCAGAGATGAGCAGGCAGGAATGCCGAGTGCACCTAAGCTAAGGATAGGAAGCTGAGATAACATAATCCACTCAGCGTGCATTTCGCAGCAATATCAAGCTGCACTGCGTTCACCACATCAGCATTACGGTGCGAACCATTGAGCAGGAAAACAACATAAACAACATCAAGGATCACCCCAGCACCCATCCCCTTTCCCAAGGATCGTGTTTAAGACCTTCATGAGTTATGAATCCTCCACTTAGCAAAAATGGTCAACAGGGACAGGGATGGAAAGGAGATTCACCCTAATCAGTTTTGTTTTTCTTCAGCCATTCTTAAGGATTACATTGAAGACTGTTTGCCTTTGCTCCCTCTCTTTTCAATCTGTTGGATTAATGGGCTATAAGGTCATAGAATGAAAGCCTGTTCTATTTCGATAACCGTTTGGGTTTAGGATTATGCACTGCGAGAAGGAAAACTGTGTATAGAAAGTGAGAGATAGAGCAGCAAATAGTCAAGGGGTTCATTACTCAGCCAGTAATGACACCACTGTCTGTTTGAATTGAATTAGTGTGTTCTTCCTCTTGCATTAGGATGTTGCTCTTTCTCATTACTAGTCTTGCCTTGCTCCCTCCAGAGGGTTTTATGCTTTTGTCTGATTACTCCAGCCAGTGGAGCGATTAGCAGGAAGATTTAAGGTTATATCTACTGTGTTGGGAGCTTCAAAGAGCTCCCCCATCAACGCCGTAGTCTAGATACTTACATTATGGTCTGCTGATCCTGCTAAAAATGGAAAAAGATTTCATTTGAAGTCTCAATCAAAGCTCTCAGATGAGCTGAGATGCTCTCTTAAAACTAACCTTACTGGATTAATTCATAAACATGAATTTAAGCATCAATAAAAAATAAGTAATGTTAACACAGTGACAAAGGGAGTTAACCATTCTTTTACCATGTGATGCTGTCTGTTAAGAGTACACTTTGGTTGCTAAGCAGCATAACAGGCAAAGACTAGGGTATTCCATGGACAGAACAATGGATTAAGAGTAATGATATTATCGGTTTAGTAACTGGCACATTAATAAAGAATTCAGCATTTGTGTTGTGGTCACACGGTGTGTATATCAAGGAATTCACAATGGCTTCAAATGTGGTATAGCCATTCAGATTTTAAGGGATATTCAATCCATAACTCAATCCATGAAAATACATAAATCCACATAAATTTGCAACAATTAAATTGCAGCTTATTACATAACCATAAACATGTTCATTAGCATGTTGGTCATTATAGTTCACTGTGTATTCATTGATGGTAAGAACACTCACTGATGGTTCATACATGTGTTGATTATTTGTTTTATTATTTTAAAAAACCCCAAAAAACAATTAATACAAGTGTTAGTTTGTTCACATTACCTGTGGTGTATTATTGCTGAAGTACATGGTTTGTTCATGCTCATTTGTTAAATGATGTCAGATAATTGAATCTTAACATAAAAGTGTTAATATGCTCTGACAGTTTTTAAGATAACAGAAAAAATGGCTCATCGTTTTTAAAAAGCTTATATCTGCCTTAGGAAAGAGGGCAATTGCACCAGGCAGTTTCTGACCAGTCCACACTATATCAGAAATCTAGTCCTTCCTTGTTCATCTCTATTGTCTCTATTGTACTGGGTGCTCCATATGGAGTTGTCCATTCCCCTGTGGAGCAGGTTTCTCAGTTCTGCTCCATGATGGCTTAAGGCCTGGAATGGAGAACGGTCCAACCCATTCAGGTCTCCCAGGCATCAGGGCACGGCCCACCTGGCAAGTGGATAAGCTGTTGATACACCACCTCGCCATTGTGCCTGTGCTCATAATAAGCCATTCTCCAGGCACTAACCCCCCTAGCATCCAAGTAATTGGTCAGACAAACCAGAAGCCCATTTTTCTTTTATTTTTCTTCATCCCTTCCCCATTCAAGCCTCACATAATAAATGCGCAGTGGTCACTGGGGAGGTGGGTGGGCCCTCAGTAATTGGTCAGTTTTCCACTGGAGACCAGCTTCAGTGTTTTGGCTACACCTACGTAGGGGGTGTCTTCAGGAGTTTCCACAGCTAATCACCATGTCGGAATCTATCTCAAACAGAACTGCCAAGCCACAAGAGTCGTTTCAATGGTTATCAGGTCAATTTGTTATGTTACTTGTTCAATTTTTGTTATTTCCAGATCTAACTAGGTGAAGATGCTTTCAGACCTAGTTGTCTGATTGTGTCTGAATCAGAGTGTAAATTGATACTTTTTTTTTTGTTTGCTAATACTTTTTTTTGTTTGCTGATTGTTTTTGGTTTGGTTTTACATATAATTAAATGCCTAAAAGCAAAAAAAAAAAATAGCTGAAGGGTGTGTAGAACTGAAAACATCTTAGTAAAACTCTCATTTATTGGTCATAAATAAGGTGACCCTTAGGGTGCTTTCATATATGCAGTGTTTTTACTACTTTTGAATCAATCCCTGGGGCGTTTTCTCTTTGGCACACTTTGTTTAAACAGATGAGAACACAGCAATTGGGTGTGAACCAAACTAACCGGTCCAAGATCATCTGACCTCTGTGACCTCGGTCCAGTACATTCGAACTCTGGCAAGAAAGTGATTTGACCCTGAATGGACCCAAGTGTACAAAGGGAATCAAACCTGCCATGTGTTTTGAGTTGTGATACGAGCTGCTAAACTGACCTAAAGGACAGAGCAGTAGAACTGAGGAAGTGTGATGTATTTTGGAGATCTGGACTTATCAAGCACTGGCTTCATGTTCTCTGTGCCTGGGTGATTTTTCTGATTTCAATTCATACTTGGTAAAGCTTTGTTTAACGTTTTCCATTGCCATAATTCTGACCAAAGAATGAAAGAATTTTACACGTGCTTTTTCAGCCCTACATGCCCCCCAGCCAGTGTTTTTGTTTTAATAGGTGTGAATGTGCCCTAAGAAAAAGCCATTCCCCTCATATGGCCTTCAACCTGAATAAATCACAAAAAGATGGTGTCTTATGGTACAAAAAAGGAGAATAAATAATCTTCCCCTCTATTACTTGGACATGTTAATTCCCTTATTACCCGAAGGATCTTATGACACAGACACCTTTGATGTTTGTTAAGCATATTTTTGGAAGTAGCCTGCTTTTATCACTCTGGTGCCCTCCTGCTCGAGGTGGAGGATGCTGTGAAGTCAGGCTCCATAGCTGTGCCAGTTAAATACGGCTCTACAAAATTAGGGCCCTCATGGCCTCGTAATGATTCCCTAAGCAGATGAGTAATGTATTGGCCTGTCTGTCGCTTGGCTAACAGAGCTTTGTCTCCTTTAGCTGTGGCCAGGCGACAAATGGCTGACAAATGAGCTGTGTTCGGTGGCAGAGCGTGTGTACAGACCTCAGGTTTGGGACCTTGGTTCTGCCACAGCAGCCCTGGCAGCCACCATGGCACATCCAGTCCTCACAAATGTGTTGGGCTAAAAATGAAACTTGATCCCCTCATTAACTGGGAGAAGAGCTGGCCCATGGGGATCCCACTGTTTCATTCATGGCCTGGGCTCACTCATTACTAACCATAGCTTATCATATAATCAGAGAGGGGTGTTTTTTTTTTGTTTGCCATTCCATGATAAGTAGTCTAGCTCTGTCAGTTGGAAATTGATAGACACTTTTCTTTAGGACACCCCAGGCTCTAAATCAAATTTTTAAATACTCTTTGGTGAGATTTTGCACACCCTTACAGCCAAAGTGGTTTTTAATGGAGGCCTTCACAGGTGCACTCGATAATCTATTTTTGAAAGCAATAAACTTCTCCATATTTTCAACTGTCTACCCAAGCCCTCCATCTGGACTCTTCAGTGTCCCCATCCGCAGGAGACCTGCCCAGAGCACGGCTTCTGTCCTTTGTCAATATGGCAACAGCCGTCACAATTAGTGCTCTTAATTACACAGCAGCCCACAAGGCTTGCCGTTTTCCCCCTCCTCCTTCGAACATTTGTGCTAACACTGTTTAGGGGTCTCTGCATGAATGCATGAAATGTTCCTCTCTGCACCTTATGAGAAGAGCCACATCTGTGTCTCAAAAGATTAGATAGGAGGAAAGAGGGCTTTAAAATGATTGGGATTCACAATGAACACATGCAGCTCTGGCAGTTACCATTATTAGGCTGAGAGAAAGCAAGGAAAGCAGAGTGGGATCATAAAGACAGGCTTACATGGCTCCTCTAGGAGGCTGCTCTAATTAAAAGACAGGAAGCTGTAGGTGGATGACTGTAATGTGATCTTCTCCAAAACAACAATGTGGCATAATTAAGCAAGGGTCATGTGTGTGAGCGATCCTGTAACTAGATGCTCCTGTGGTCAAATTAATCACCTCAGCAGGGGTTTACCTAAAGAGCAATTTTCTTTTGACGAGTCATTAATCCATGACTCAGGATAATTTGACAGCATGTTTTTTGGTTGTAATCGTAGCAAGTCAGTGTTGAAAATGTGGTATTACAGACACTCTAAGCTGATTAATCTGCTGTCCTTTACACACATCAAACTTTTAATGAGGGAAAGCCCAGGAAAGGTTTCCAGGGACCGTAACAGAAAGGTCACCCGACTAGAGGCATTATAACATTATCAACATAGCATGTACACAGGACACCCATGAAGCATTTCTGCAGGGAGACAATACTCATTCTCAGGTTGATGGTAGTTACAGTCATTGCATAATACAAGTATGTTAACATATACAGATGGCGTTTACACATACATAACTCTATCCGACTCTACATCTCTAACCTTTCATGGTCATCCCATTGCTTAGATTTGATTCATGTACAGTGCATACAGTATGACCAGAGTAGATCATTTACATTGCCTCATTATACTTCTCTGTAGAATAATCAAATCAAGTATGTTTTATTGTTATTTTTTTTAGAATGCAGAGCATACGATTCTTGCCACTAGGTCATGCTCCTACAGCTAAAATAAAGCGCATACAACATCATATATGGAGAAAACATTACAAGACAGCAACATGGGACAATTACACATACGTGAGGAAAGGTATTACACAATTTTGAGATTGCATGTAATTTGAATTGTGGAAATTATCTGATGATTGTATACATAACATCAGGTAGTAGGCAGAATGTATATAGAAGTAAGATATACTTAAGCAATATCACATAAGCAAGAGTGCAGTTATACTGAATATCAATATACCGTTTTTCAGTGCAACCCTCATGATTGTGAGTGCAATATTGCTTTTATCAAACGGTTCTATAAACGAAAAAATAATATTGAGTAAGTGACATTTTGGACACAATATGGCCAAATGTTCTGTTATTTTCACTCAGCTAGCAGAAATAGATCCTGAAGAAGGCATACTCACTTTATAGATCATTATATTCCTGAAAAGTATTGTTTGCCATGTCCAATGATGACGTCACTAACACTACTGTAGTAACCGTTTCGAACTAGGAGGTGGAATATTAAGTGTCAAACACAGACGAGCGGAGTGATACACACAATGAAACGTCCCATTGCAGTTATAAGAAATATAATTAGACCAATATAATTAGTGGACCAGAACTAACAGTTGTATAAAAATTTAATATACAAGTTTAGAAATATGTAAATGAACAATGCATTTGCAGTTACACTGAGAAGTTTAGTGTAATGATGCAGGGAGATAAGAGCTGCTTTTGAGGATCTCTATGAGGGAAGAAGCTATCTGTGAGCTGGGAGGTGTGCGCAGTGATGCTTCAAAAGCATTCGTATAAAGGAAAGCAGGAGAACAGGGCATTAGCTGGGTGAGAGGAGTCCATTATTATAGACTGGTCTCTTGTCCTGTATCTGGATGAGTAGAAGTGTTGGAGTTGATGGAGATTTGTGCTGATAATTTTCGATGCAGTTCTCACTGTCCTGTGAAGGAGATTTAGGTCATGTGCTGTCAGATTGCCAAACACACAGTGATGTAGAAGTCAGGACACTCTCTATTGTACAACAGTAACACCTGACAATGGTTGCTGTGTTCATCCCAAAGTTCTAGAGTCTCTTCAGAAAGAACAGATGTTGCTGAGCCTTGCTGCTGGTGTTTAGGGACTAGACGATGACAACTGAACACCCAGGAATCTAAAGCTGCCCATAATTTCCAAAGGTTTTACCATTTTAGTAAAAGTGCAAAAGGAAGAGGAGCATATTCTTTACTTTAATTACCAATAAGAGCCAGTGTATGCTTTTAAAGTTTTATCATAAATAAATGTTTTTACTTAACATCGTAAGATAAGTGTTTTCCTAAGCTCAGTTAGCTTTCTACTCTATATGTTTAGCTACCATGCACTTTTAACAGGGCTCATGGGGCTCACGTCGACCTTTATTTAAATTATACAGTGCAGCCAAGATAAAGTATTTAAATGAGAAATACAATAAATAAACTTTCAAACAGTAAAAACAATAAACTAAAGCCGCCCAAGTGTCGCAACAGAAAAGTGTTCACCCTATTATCAGGAGATTGTGAGTTCGAGTCCTGACAATGCCACAGCCGTCCATGGCCGGGAATAAAATTGGCTGTGATCTCTGGGTGGGAGGGATGGCATACTCTTTCTTCCCTATCTCAGCAACACTAGCCAATCATGGGCATCTGTGAGGTCATGTATGTAGAAGAGGGAAGATAGCCCTTTTTCCTGCAAGTGTGTTACGGTACCCTGTCACACAGAATGAGTAGCAGTTTGAAAAGGTGAGGTTAGCCAGCTTCATGTTTCTCGGAGGAGGCATGCCTTCACCCTCCCTGGTTGTTAGCTGTCATATGAAAGGGAAGAGCTGGCTAGTTATATGTTCTGAAATGAAGAAAGGATCAAGCTTAACTTGACCTCTTGATTTATTATGTTTGATGACTAGACCTTTAGATACACCTTTATCACAACTTTAGTCTGTGTGATTCACTGAAAATGAGGAGTGGTGAGTGGAAGATCAAGGACATTTAGGTCATTAAGCATTGATCTAGTCTTTTATTCAGGATCTAAGAATAATATCTTGTGACAAGGAGAGTGGATAAGTGTTGTGGCTTCTGCATGAACTATAAGCTCTACTGAATTATGTACCACTATGAAGCACTTTTCATAATCTTATTACAAATTAGTGCAATTGAACACATTGTAATAAACCTGTTGATGTGTAAATGGATGGGTAAGGAAAAATCTTAATCCCTTGCTTACTATGTGCGTCATAAAATGTTGACATAAACGCTAAGAAGCATTGGTAACATGCCTAGGGTAAACACAGCTAATATCACTAATAGCCCCTCTTTAAAGTGTGCAAAAATTGTGTAGAGTGTTAAGAGCTGTGAAGATTTTTATGCACTGGGAAGCATAATGTCGTACCATTTTTTTGTTATTGAAAACAGTGCCATCATCTTTGCTGTGGCCTTTTGTAATACTTAACAATTACTATAAATCTGTGACAGCAATCTAAACCTTATGAAGGATGGCTTTTGTGATATTGCCCCATTACATTTAATTCTACACGGATTGAATTGATCAACGTGGACTGCACTTGCACTTCAGTTTAAAATCTAAGAAAAGACCACTGGTGTGAAATCAGCAGGAAATCAATTTCAGCCTGGCCAACTCTCTCTCTCCAGCCTACTGCGTGATTATTCACATTCATACATTTTGTGGGGGAGTTATGGAAATCAGCCGCTGATATCACAGATCTGCTAATGTGGGTGAAAACAAGCTAGCATTCCAATATAAATAGCCATATAATTAGGAAGGTTTAGCTTTGCAAGCATTTTTGGTCTTATAACACGAAGTAAACAAGAGCTATTAGGAAGTGTTTAGCACAAATGCACAGTGTTGATAGATGAAGGGCATAACAAGCCTAAGCACTTATTTCAGGAAAAATGCAACCAAACTCTCTTCATAAAGACAGAGTTCAGAAGCTGAAATTTTTGAGTGAAGTTTCGGGGTGCCACATTACATCATGGGGTGTCATGCCATCACTCACTAGGCTAATAATCACGTATCTCCATGTATGGGTTTATTTCATGTTATTTTTCTTAATATCAATTCTTTCCATGAAATTACAATTGATGCCTTATGAGGCAACCATAGACTAAACTCTAAACATGCCCAAATATTTTAGAAATTTATCCTTGAACATAACAATTGACAATTGTTCCAGAGTAAAAACGTTGTTGTAGAAAGTGCTTAACCGGTTATTAACACTTTTTTCCTAGTATGATATCAAGAAAGTATAGGCTAAACCTAAACATTTTCCCAATAGGCCTAAATTCCTGTCCAGAATTCATCGCCTTCTGCATGCCTGGCTATAGGATGATATGATGTTAGATAGCTGTTATAATTGGGGTTTTCAATTATGCAGGGAAAATATTTTTCTCACGATTTTGCCAGTAACAAATTGAACTGCAAATTAGAATGATGCTCTGGAAATGTTAATGTTTATTGCAGTGTTTTTATTTATAACCTTGGCTTCCTATAATCAGAGTAGACTACCATATGTAAAGAACATTGTTAGCCAATATTCTTTTATTTCGTTCTAACTGGTTTCCAACTATAGAGGTGGGCATGGAACGGTTAGCAGGAACGTAAAAATGTAGCTTTTGTTCAGAAAGAACCAAAATAAAAAATAAATTGTTTCTATTCCCTGCTTTAGAAATCACTAAGATCCAGTTATTGACATTTGGCAATGCTGATATGATATTTAGCTTTAATATTATTATTGTTGTAAAAACTGTAGGGATAGAGGGTGAACATAACACACACTTTTGTGTAACAGATATTATTAAGTGCAATATTTACTTAATTAATTAATGTAATTAATTAATGTGATTATTTGATAGCAAACTGCTCAGTCGGGGGCCATCTGTTTTCAATTTTATTAAAGCTTGGATAATTAGAGAAATCTTTTCCTGCACAATGAATGGATTTAGTAAGAGTAACTAACAGCTTACCCTCCTCCAGTGCTGCTGAGCAGAAGTGTGTCTTGCTGCCTTTCCTTAGTCCCTGTGTAGCTGTGCACCTCTGCAAATCTGGGCAAAATACAGTCGGATACATTTTATGAGAAGGTTGAGCATCCGATGATGTGTTTTATGTCGACAGGAATACAGGAAGTACCCTGGAGGCAGGCTTTCTGTGGCTCTGTATAAAGGATACACTTGTGAGGTGGCATAAAAGCGCTTGCTCATACCTGGTTTTGGCAGCAAGAATAAGAGATAAGGAGGAGATGCTACAAAAACATGAATAGAATCTGTTCCTTTTTTCTTTATACAGTATTTTACAGTCTCACATGGAAGGTTACACACTTCCCTAGCTCTCCAAGCTATATAGATATTATACTCTCTATATTACAACCCTATACTAAATATATTCACTGTGGATCACAGTTGTCACAATGTGATCTTTTATTAGTCCTTTATTAGTTCTCTGAATACTTAAACAACAACAACAACAACAACAAAATTAAAACTTTTTTCACTGTAATATTTCACTAGCTTTTATTATTTTATGCCTTGCTAATTACATATGTTTATGTTATTATTACTGCTATTATTATTTGCATTATTATTGGTCTATTTTACTATATTTTTGTCACACTTTGAGCTGCACTTTAAATATACACTATATGGCCAAAGGTTTGTGGACACCTGACCATAATACCCATATGTGCCTTTTGAATATCCTATTCCAGATGTAGGCTGCTGCTGCTGCTACTATTAGTACTTCTGCTGCTACTACTGCTACTGCTACTATTACTACTACTTCTACTACTGCTGCTACTACTACTAATAAAAAATATTGTGGCTTCTATTTTTGTTTATTTGCTTGTGGTGTTATAAAGCAGTCAGAGGTAGATGGTTCCCCTGGGGACTCATCACTTCAGTGGCTGTACCATTTGTGATTTAATCTGGCTGCTTCTTATTAACGATTACCTGCAGTACCTCCTGATTGTCTGGCATATGCAACAGAGCCAGCATTCATCCAAAAGGCTGCTGGAGTTAAGCCTCCTTAATTGTTGTATACACTGCATGACTGTATATGCATTAGCATTTAAATGAGTCTGTGATCCTGAGAAGCATGCAATGTTGACCGAGAGGGCAAACAGCAAGATGATGCTGGACTGACCTGTCCATTATTATACTTCTTTTGTCCTCTCCAACTGCACCAATATGAGAACTGGTGTTCTACGATAGGTGGCTCATGCTGTTGTCTGGCACTGCCACAGGGGGTAAAGCAGACACAAACATGAAGGAAAAGTGTGTTTATGTAAGGACATTGCGACAGGGTAATGAATGCACAGCTGGGCCATTATCATTTCCAGCCACAATGGTATTATGGCCTGGCATGTCCAAGTCACCGCTGCAGGGCACTAATGGCGGCCAGCTGATGGGCATCATGGCTTTCTCTCTCTGAGTGCCACATGCCTGCTGGAGACATGGCTTTCACTTCACCATGCACTGAGGGGCTTTAATGACATATTTGTTGTGCCAGTGAGGGCTGCTCCATGCCATACCACATTTTTTTTTTTGCTGATCCGGACTTTATGTCCATGCTAGGGTGAATGAGAGAGTATTAATATGATAAGGTAAGGTGAAAGGAGACTGGAGAGAGAAGAGTGATGGAGTATAAATGACAGAAAAACGTAGGACATAGAAAGGGTAGCCAGAAGTGGTTAACATGCGATAAAAATAATACAGAAAATGAAGATATAGCTACTGTTCTGGTTGAAATAAAATGAGAGAAAAATTGAGAGAGTGAATAAGTAACTTTTGTAACTTTTGTACATACAATGCTGAACCATCCCAAACTTATAAAAATGATAAATTATTCTAATTATTATAAGCGTATACAGTAATTGATTTTATGTATAAAATATATTTTTCATTGGTTCATTGGACTAGTGACTAGCATGTGGCACTCTCACTGCCGCGGTCTGAGTTCGATTCCCGAACCGACCCCAGCCACTGGAGGGTTGCAAGAGCTGGTGCGCACTCAGTGTTGGTCCCAAGCCTGGAAAATGGGGAGGGTTGTGTCGGGAAGGGCGGTGTAACTTGTGCCAGAATCAAATATGTGGACGGGTGATTCGCTATATATATGTATTTTTTTTTTTTCATTATAAATTTGGACAGTATTGGTTATGTTGCTGCCTCACAGCACCATGGTCCCCAGTTCGATCCTGAGCTTGAGTTACTAACTGTGTGTGGAGTTTTGCATCTTCTTCTGTGTCTTTTGTGCCTCGTCTGGTTCTACAGTTTCCTCTCACTTCCCAAAAACATGCCAGTAGGTGGATTGGCTACACTGGGTGTGAATGAGTGTGTGAATGTGTGTGTGTGCATGATGCCTTGTGATAGACTGGTGTCCCATTCAGGATGTATTCCCACCTCACTCCCAGTGTTCCAGGGATAGGCTCTGCATCCAACACAGCTCTAATTGGCAAAAAAAAAAGGCTACTGAAGATAAATGAATGAACGATGAATCTGATTGTTAGGCTACATTCACAGTACATGCTTCTTTTCACAATTCCAAGCTTTTTCTCAGATTGGATCTGTCTATTTTGACAGTTCATATTCATAACCACAAATGACCCAGATCTGTCTTTAATATGAATGCACCGCAAAATGTGCCCCTCATGCGCACATCAATTTCTTGGTCTATTATTTCACTACCCTACACAGTTTTGGTTTATGTCCAGTTTTGCTTGAATCAATCTCCCAAATACGAAGTAAATCACCAATTTCCCATCCTTCCACTGAATATAGTAACCACTGTTGCTGTCCTCCACTGTTATTTTTCTGCACTCCCAACACTGGTTGATGACAATGACAGTAATATGTGCATGTATGTTGAGAAAAAGCCACATGAATTCCACTGTTCTCATTCCTGTCATATGGCCACATACAGGAAACATATCCAATCTAAGACCACATACAAAAGTTGCTCAGGTCTATGTCACATTAAGGCAGATTTCAAATCTCATTCAGGGTATATTCCTGCCTCACCCCCAGTATTCCCAGGATATGCTGAGGAACCACTGCAACCCTGAGAGGATGTAGCAGTTACTTAAGTTGAATGATTGGAATGCATTTTAAGCTAATTCTAATAGTAAAGAATTCTAAACAAACTCATTGAAATGAGTTATTAATGTGTAATAGTTGTTATAAGTTTCTAAGTGGGTAGTGTCAGGACTACTTAAGGAAACCCAGAAATCAAACAAGTAGTCTTCTTTCTTTTCTACTTAAACCTATTTCCTTTTGCACAAACTGCAAGCTCTCAAACATGCCGCAACACTGTTGAGTGAATTACAACTACAAACGCAGTATATAAATAACAGCTAAATTGGCTGGTTATCAAGATGAATAATTTCAATATAGGAACACAGAAGCCTTCAGTTTGAATGGAATGAATGGTGCACCCTGTTTGCCTCCAAGTGGGTGCATATTTTAAATGGCATTGTCTACCCAGAGGAATAGGGCAAATCACATTAAGATGAGAAAAAAAAAACAGAAGAGCAGCACATATATAAGCTTGGAAAATAAAATCATTAATCTTCATAAGCTTCCCTTAGGAAATCAAATACAAATAATACACTATTGTGTATTATTCCGTTATGCCATTTTAGACCTGTATGCAATGTTCTTCTGGATTGGGAATGCTAAAAACATGCAAGTTTCACAAGATTATGTCTGTTATTTTAATTCTGGGGTTCAGTTACTGAATAAGAATATTGTGGCACCTTCAGAAGGCTTTTGGCACTCCAGTCTAAAAGGAGTTCAAGTGTGACATTGTTTCCAAAAGGTTAATTCGCTTGGGATCCATATTTATATTATTTCCTTCTCTGAAACCTATGATGAATGGGTTATAAATATATTCTAAGCATCCGATTATACTGTGGAATATTATCCATATGTAATGTGCATTTAAAGGGACTTCTGAAAGGCACAGAATTACCGTACTGTATAGTGCATAAAGGCCCTATATTTTGATATGGTTTCAAATCATGTGAGTTTCTACCAAGAACTTTTCTGAAAGAAAATTACATACTTTCTGGAAGAGGCATGAGCTAAATTTCACTACACTGTAACCATGATGTAAAATAACAGAGACGATGAATGCTTTGAGTGTATGTTTGCCATTTTTCAAAAGGCTTGGTACTGTGGAAATGTTTCAAATCTTGCCGTTCCACTTCTGATGTAAAACAAGTGTTAGTAATTGCTTGTTAGCTAAGAATTTAACAGGAAAGCCCTTTTCTTCATATATTTGCCTACCGAAGCACTTTCCTCCAAAATAGAGTGTATTTCCACATGCTTTTAGCATTAACAGCTCTTGACCTTATCAAGACCCATCTACTCAAATAAAAAAATGTTGACATATTGTTGGCAATTATGAGTCCATGTTGCAATCTGAAATAGTCAACAAATGGCTTCATTTCTATGTCATTGGACAACAGTTGACTAGTTGATGAAGGCAAGAGAGGTCAGTGGAGTTTGTGTTTGAGTTCCTGGAATATATTGTGGACCAATTTATTTGCTTGGTTTGAGAAAGCTTCTCAAACCGTCCAACCTCCTCTGGGAGGGTGTGATGGCTGGAATAGCCAAGGTGCAATTTCTCCATTGCTGAGAACTAAGCTCTTGATCTGTCTCTTGGGCACTTACCTCACCCTCCTTTGATCCCTAATCACTAACCTTGTTTGAAAGAAAAGGAAACACAAATGAAATCAGCTCACCTGGCTCTCCATTCACCCTGGGGGAGAAGCACAGAAAAGAAAGGAATGAGAGGTTGCTGTTTTTTACCCCCAGATTGTGAGAATAAATAAGTGGTTCCTTTCTGCCTCTTGCTTGTCCCCCTTTGTGTCCAACAAGTCTAATATATATCCTGGAGAACTACTAGCTAACTAATCATTAGTAATGAGTCACCATTTTTTAAAAAAGAAATCTACCAAGAAATCTAGAGTTTCAGACTAGAGGTGTGCATTGGACTGAGCGATCAGGTATTAAGCTGGAGAAAACATCAGTTATGAAGCTTGGTGGACAAAGAAAGAGCATATTCATCCTTAGTAACTGCCTGGTTAGGTTTGTAGTGGTTTAAATTAGGCTACTAATTTATTGTTATTAGTATTGGGAAATAGATCCAACTTAAGGTACAAACAAATATAATAACTACATGAGAAGGATAAAAAATAAATAACAGTCCTGCGCATATCAGACAATTATGAACTTGACTGATGTAGCTGAGGATGACAAACTTTCAGAGACTTAATTCACAGACCATGCTGACAGTGCTGGCATTTCTGGCTCGGGTTTTTTTTTTTGTATTCCACCATTTCAGTGGGCATAAGGATAGGGTTCATATGTAATTCAGACAGCTTCCCAATTTAGACCAAGCCCACTTTTGGTTTAACTCCAAATTCATTTACGAATATTTGGAGCACTTAACAGATACAGATACAGGTAGTGTATAGATTGTGTTACACCCCTACTGCACAGTTACCTATGAGTTATTGAACAGTATTGTACAGTGTTACCCCATAAAATTGATGTCTGTGGTAAATGACTTTTATTAACAGTGAGAGCATGGTAATGAGAGGCAATGTGACACAATGTTAATCTGCCAACACTCAAACACTCAAATTCATTCGTACAAATGTTTACATATGAAAAAGTTAGGGTTAAAGGCATGGTACCTTTTCATATAATTTCATTTGCATGAAAGTCCAACACAACACAATCACATTACCCTTACGCCTTTGGTTTTGTACACATTTCTCATGAGAAATCAGGTTGTAATCTACATGCATGCTGTCTTTACAGTTACTGTATATCAGCCATGTGTGCTATATTTGATTTTCCAGTGGAGGACAACACAAAAAGCTTGCTGTAATTCCAGCCAGCCTGATGGCACATTGCACATTAAGCAGGGCGACAGATTGCTCGTCAGGTGAGAATGCACCACATGGTGGCAAATCCGTTTTTCATGCTGTCTCGCAGGCACGTGAAAACAACAAACAAAGCTATCTCACTGGTGGTTAATTTACCATTAAACCCAAGTGGTGAAATGTCCATTATTCATTTTAGGGAATACCACTGACTGCAACTGACATATTTCACAGAAACAAGTGTGTTTCTCCAGAGGGCAACCAAGGGTAAAAGGCATTAGGTGGACTCAAGATAACACAGCTGGAAGACAAATGATTAGGAAGAAGATGGCTTTATGTTTTCTTTGTCTTTCTTCCACCCGTCATATAAGCTTAACAAGAATGGCGACAGGTGAAAAGGTAGAAATGCTGTTTCTGAGGGCAAACTGATTCAGCTCGGAGTAGGTGGAGCACTTGAGATAAGGACACTAAGCACTACAACATGTATTTAATTCATTATTGCAGGAACATGTTCTAGCTATGAGGTGGTTGGTAAGAGTTAAGAGGGTCTTTAATAGGTCTTACTAGTCAACCATATGTAACAGAGTTAAAATGTTATAATTACAAAAAACCTACCATACCAATTGAGATTAAATCTAGGCATTCTTCTAGATTTAATCTGAATTAATCCAAATTTTTCTGTCCATGAAAAGTTGAGGCAAGGACAGGTTTCAGCAATGGCCGCCTATGCTATTAATGAAGTTGTGCTTATTTCTATTGCCCCATGATGAAAACGCTAATATATTATTCGGCGGTAGTAGAAAATGCCAAAATGAACAAGTTACACCTATAAAATCGCCTTTTTTTGTGAATACACATTTGATTATGAGAAAAGTGCTGGCATATTGGTGCAGTGGGTAGTATTGCTGCCTTACAGATCCAAAGTCCCTGGTTTGAGCCTCAGCTTGGGTTGCTCTCTGTGTGGAGTTTCGTATGGATTCAAGTGGATTGGCTATGGTGGCCCTAGGTGTGAATGTGTGCGCATGATCCCCTGAGAAAGACTGACATTCCATTCTGAGTATAGTCCTGTTTAACACCCAGTATTCCCTGGTAAGGGCTCTAGATCCAGGCTAAAGCACTTAGTGAGGATTAGTTAATTATGATAAACACATAATTCTTACAATGACAGCTGGAACTCCATAGAACACTATATGGCCAATAGTTTTTGGACACCTGACCATCACACCCATATGTGCTATTTGAACATCCTATTCCAGATTTAGTCCCCCTTTGCTGTTATAATAAGCTCCACACTTCCGGGAAGGCTTTCCACTAGATTGTGAAGCATGACTGTGGAGATTTTTGCTCATTCAGCCACAAGAGAATTAGTGAGGTCAGGCACTGGGGTGCAGTTGGCACTCAAGTTCATCCCAAAGGTGTTCATTGGGGTTGAGGTCAGGGCTCTGTGCAGGCCACTTGAGTTCTTCCACTCAAACCTTGGCAAACCTGTGTTCCAATGAAGTGAAACTGTAATACAAATACATCCTATACAATTATGTGCTTCCAACTTCGTGGCAACAGTTGGGGTAGGCTCACATATGGGTCCTGATGGTCAGGTGTCCCCAAACTTTTGGCCATATAGTGTACATACTGTAGTTTTAAGACATGTGCAATAACAATTACTGGTTGAAGAAGCTGACCCATGAGAGTAATATGACAGCCTATGATAAACATCTTTAAATCTTTTCCACAGAAATCTCTTTAGGCTTTGTTTGGGAAGCTGTAGACTATAACTTTGCAAAGGATAAGTGAAAACAATAGGTATATAAAGTGGGTCTAATAAGACCACAGATGGCAAACAGGTGAGTGTAATGAAGACTGACAAGTCTAAAGTGGAGCCGGAAAAACATTCAGAGAAACTCAAAAGTGCCAAAACCTAGAGCTTGAGTCTGTTAAACTAGCAAAACCCTATTTGGATTGGATGAGTTTTACATGGGGACAAGGGTAATTATTAATAGAGTATCTTCAAATTTTAGCTATGTCTGAATCCATCATTTCATGAATTGACATGTTTGTAAAAATTCATTTACAGCCTGTGGCAAAAGAGTTTTCACACTTTTTCTTCAATATGGACACTCCAGGAAGTGCTCTTTCTATCATATATATCATATCATTTAAAATGCAGAACAATAAAATATAGACAAAGTTTAAAAGGACTTGTCAGAGAGGTGATGCTTCCGGTTGTTTATGATCATGTGACCTATTAAATGTAAATCGTCCAAAATTATTACAGGCATCCTCTGGCAACATTGCTTAACAGACATATGTTTGGAAATCTTATCCTGTCTGTATAGTATTTCAGAAAGGTTACAACAGGAAAATTTTGACGAAATAAGATTTGCGCTAAACAGGATAGAAATCTGCACCCAGTAAAGTAAGTCTTAAGGTGAAAGTCTTGAAAAACCTTAAAATATTTTAAAACTAGTTAGAACATATTTCTCCTAAGGGAGGTTAAATCATATCAAGGATACAACTCAATTTAATTCAATTTTATTTGTATAGTGCTTTTAAAAAGGGACATTGTCACAGCTTTACTGAAATATATAAATTCTGGATATAAATTTAAAATGTATATATTTATCCCTAATGAGGGATACTAGGGGAGGAATACTACTAACAGAAAAGCATTAGCTATGCTAATCTAAACAGCTCCATGTAATACTCCTTTTCCCCAACACTACTAAGAGTTCAATGACAGTTTCGGCTTAGTAAAGAAGTTTGAAAAGTTTGCCATATTTTGCTCAAGGTTTAATCGATGTTATTCATTGTTTTGGTGTAAAGCACACTGGAGATAAGCTTTATGAACTCCACAGAGGGAAAACCGATATTAGATTGAACCTGCCTGCTTTGTGCAAAGTGAATTATACATGTTTTGGATCTCTTAAAATAAAATGTTGCTTGAAGGAACTGATCTCAGTCTTTTGTGAAATATTCACTTGTTGAAAACAATTTCACCTGACCTCAGTCAACATGCTCACAAAAAAGCAATCGTTTGTCCTTGGCATCCTCTGCAAAGTACACAATTAAAACATTATCTCAGGCTAAGCAGCCTCTCCGTTTGACTGCATCTATCATCCTTATCCTCTAGCTCAGCCTCTGTAATCCGTACCTTATGAAAGTGCAAGAGAGAGAGAGAGAGAGAGAGAGAGAGAGAACATTGCCGAAAGCATTCTCACTCACTTCTTCAGTTTGATGCTCTCCTGACTCTAACTGTAGGAACGTTGCACACGTTCATTAGTATGAGTTATTGCCCATATCAAATACACTGTTATTTGGGAACAAGAAAAAGGGTTCAGAGAAAAGACAGCATAACAGAATGGAAAGAGAGAGAGAGATCAAATATGATGAGTTTGCCTCAGGCAAGAGGATCATGCTGGACTTGGACATGCTGAGGAGCAGGCGCAAAGTCAAATGAGGGCAATATGTTCTGATGTCAAAATGATGGTAGTGAAAATTAATGTTTAATTAAATTTCAAAGAGAGGGTTTAATCCTACAATAACCATCTCTGATTAAAAACATGCAGAAATAAATGGCAGGGGATTCTGCTAAAACTGCAAAATATTGGATGAAAAGGAAGAACATTTTTTCCAAATATGGATATTTTTCTTAAGTTGAAAAGCAATCTAGAAAACCAATAACCAAACTATATATTGCAAAGTGGACAAAATGATTTTTCAATATATTATTCACTGATGCAAATGACCTCTGTGTAAGTGACTACATGCTGGCTGTGTACACAATAGAAGAATATTCTTATTCAATTTCATTCAGCTGTGATGCAATTTAATCTTGTATTCAATTTTAATCTTGTTCTTTCAGATATCATATTAGGGTACTTTATATAAGTTTGATATACAGAACTTTTTTATCAGCTTTTGGTGGGGTGATGTGAGGTCTCTCGGTGGTTACATTATGGTCACATTCATTATGCCAATGATGGTATAAAATAAAGTTGAAAGATGTCAGCCATTTCATTTGTAATTATGATGGTGGACCAAACTAATGTGAGGAAGTTGGCTGCATTGTGATTTGGTGACAATGACAAGACCAAGACCTATATGGACACATTGTGTGAGGGATTCAGAATTCAGAAATGTTACTGGTTTGTGGGCCTGAATTTGTAATCAGTGAGTGAACTGTTTTAACTGGAGCCAGATAGGCGAAATAATATAAACTGGAGCCCTACACTAAGTGCGTCAATAAAATGAAAACCTAAAAAGGAAAGAGAAGCAAGTTCATTTCCCCTAATGGGGAAGATTAAAGACAAACTCCAAATTAAAGTGGGCCAGGAGACTCAACAAGGCTGCCACTCCTGGCCATTGAGTCAGAGCTTGTTAAAGAGCTGCACTTTGATGATTTGGTGGATGAGTCTGTTAGGAGAAAAGCAAGGAAGAAGCCAGCCACCTAAGGTAATAATGCCTTCTCTGCATCACTGAGACTACTCAAATATTCACAAAGAATGTATGATGTAGTAATGTATGGGTTTTATATTGAGTCGAGTGATATAAAGAGTGAACATCCACGAAACCAGGTTGTAAGAGATGAGAAAAGACTTGAGGCACTTGAGGTTAGTAAAATACCATCTTAGCCTCATGTTTCCTCTAAGAAGGAGTCTTGGGGCACCCTTTTGCACTTGCCCATTTGGACCAAAATGGGTTAGAAACTACTACTGCATCAGCATATATTGAATGCCACACACATCTTTGTGCTGCTCCACCCATGTTACTTGCCCAAGCAAAATAAAAACACTAGTGTTAACCAGCAAATTATGCCTGTGTCAGCACTAAAATAGTGTCCTATGATTGACTAGACTAGTGTAACATAGAATATGTGAACATGAAGGTAGATAATGAACACTGAAAAAGGCAAGAAAAAACAAAAGCAAAGAGTAAACAGCGAGAAAACAATAGACAGTAAATTAACAAGACAGCAGCATGGAAGTATGTGAATGACAAACCAGTACTAGTTAACGGAAGCAGAGCTTTGGGTGTGTGCTGCCAGCGACAGGCCTGTGACAGGATCTGTTAACCTGAGCTCAGGATCCAACCCAGGATCCTGGAGCTATGAAGCAGAAATCCTAGATGTTGCACCACCATTCTGCCCTAACCTAATAATGCCAGATTGAATGTTGCATTATGCAGAGATTTATATTTTAGGCCACTCATTTCCCTTTCTGTGGTCAGAAGGGAGAGTTTTGATTAATTATGAATAAAGCGTGAATAGTTTGGCCTCTGTTTGGCCTCAGATACAATACTTATATTGTAAAGTATTATAAATTATAAATTCAAATGTTAAAGTTTGTGAGGATTTGGAAAAAAATATTTCATCAGTCTAGACTTGTCTGCCTCTTTTAGAATCATACTCATTTACCTGTACTTCATGATGTTTTTTTTTTATTTTAGTAATTGGGTGCTTGGACCCCTATAATGCACAACAAAGTAGAGTGAGGGGAAAAACACTGTATGTGCTAATAAAAATATATACACACACACACACATCCCCTAACCAATGGAAAGTCAACTTTCAACTTGCTATTTTTGATGATGGACTTAAACACTTTAACACATTTGTGTGTCTGACATAGAGATTAACCTCACAGCAGCAAAACCTCTTTGTGCTATTTTCCAGATCCACTAGGGGGTCTTAGAACCATTTTTTTCAGTGATATGTTAATGTATTAATGATTTAATGTATTCAGGTCATTCATTATGTATAAAAAGGTCTTATGAATATTGCCAAGCCTGAGGTCATTGCTCTTGCCACTGGGTAATTAGTTTGATACCTAAGAGATCCTGTTAGTTCCCTATAAACCTAAAAGAAATGAGCAGTATTGAATAGCCTTAGCTTTAGCACAGCTCCAGTCTCTAATGGGAGCTCATACCCCATGATTTAGAGACCTTTTGTATAGCCTAACGGTCTATCAACTCAGAAGTGGATAAAGTACTGAGTCATGTTCATTTGTGCAGCAAACTCAGAAGCCTGTTATTTTAATCAAACCAATGCAATTCTGTCAATTCCTTGCTTTTAGGAGCATCGCCATCTACAGGTACTGTTATAGAATTATAGTGAATTTGTGTATTGTTTCTTGTTTTCTTTCACAGTAGAAAGAAAAAGAGAAACAATACCCAAGGGCAAAGAAGCCTAGAATTCCCTGGATCAAAAACAGCACCAAGGAAATATATTTTCAGATTCATTTTCACCCATGAGCACTAGGACATTCTATTGAAAATACTCAAATGGCATAGGCCAATTTACAACGTTTCCAGGCTTTCTTTTTTAAAGCTCTTTTTTTAAGATGAAGGCTTGAGTTAGTGTGGTACACTCTAGTGAGGGTGTGCTCAAATGAGCACGCTGGGACCGGTGCCATTTACTTTTAATCAAAGCTGCAGTGGCTGCTGTTGCTTCTTTCTGGATCAGAGACCTCACTGAAACTCCGTCCAGGATAGCACTGCATCAGCTGCTAGCTTGTTTCTCCTTTCCAACCACCTCACAGCTTTCTGGCCAGACTAGTCTACTGATTAATGCCAGCAGTACCATCAGGAATATCCACAAAGGACCTAACTTTAAGCTCAGCAAAGCTGATGGATAAGGAAGTTTGGTTGGAAATAAATTACAATACTGCCTTGACATCTCTGGAGAGGAACATTTATTTCATATCATTAGAATTGATCAGGCTCCTCGGACCAACAATGGCGGCTAGCTAGTGTGCCAAAGAGGCACATTTTGGATCGGTACGATGGGCTAATTGAGCCAAATCTGCCAGGGAAATCCATCTTGAAGATGTCTTACTTATTGTCTCTATTTCCCTTTCTCTCTGGATAGATTTTGCAAGGTCTTCTCTGTGTAAACTTTGCAAGGTGTCAATACCTATTATACTGTCTGTTCTGTAATGAGCAGTGCTCAATTCCTAGGGTCTTATGACATGAGGACATCGATTTGATTAATGTTTTAATCCACAGTGACTACACACAGCTTTGGAAGAAAATGTGGCGACCCACTACACCATCCATCATTTCGGCAGAACTGTTTATCAAAGCATTGTGCTTCAGCTCACTGCATCCCATGATGACAGTAGTAATGGGGCTTACCTTTCTGTGAGAGCCTGACCTGGACAGCGGTTTCTGTGTAAGGAGATGGGAAATTTTCCATGCTTTGTCAGAATAATGGTCTCGCATCAGATTGCATTAATTTCAATTAAGGAGAGAATTGCAGGAAATTTGCTGGAAGATCAAAGCCATAATGAGGGCTTCTGCAATTCTTTGATGATCTTTTATCAATTCTTTGATAATTTGTTTGAGTTGTTAATTGCGTGCTTTTGACCAATTGGTGAAATCGTACGATTTAGCTTCAAATAGCCATTTCATCTCAAAACCACTTCTTTGAGTCAACTGATTAGAGCCATATGTCGAGCCATACTCTATTGTGATGATTTCTGACAGTGTCAGAAGCTTTGTTATGTTCCAGGTCAATTGTTCCCTATCTACATGGTTCTTTCAACCATCTCTTGTGGTTTCTTCAGATGGTATGGAAGGATGGAACAGAAGGGGTGAGGATGGTCCTAATCAGAGACAGGTAGCTGAGAAACCCACTGGGGCTGGACAGCTGGAACACTGCAGTGAGGCTTTTCAGTGAAGCTAATGAGGACCTTTGGGAGGAGAGCAAACAAAGCATGGAAAATGAATAGAAGAACCTCAATGAGTGCAGTTCAGAATGGTTGTAATTGACTGGTATATGGCATGATGAATAGTCATCCTTCAACTAATACTATATTATGGCAAGGTAGCTAAAATGAGCTAAAATGTGACATAAAATGGATATTTTCAGGTCTGAATCTGAAAAGGACTTGATATACACACACCTATAACTGCATCACAATAATTTACTTCTGTATTAATGAACCACATTTTAAACCAATAAAACTGTTACACTTCAGCCATTGTTTTGTCCATGGAATACCCTAATCTTTGACCATTATGTTGCTTAGCAACCAAAGCTCACTGTTAACAGGCTATACTGCATGGTGGAACAAAAATAAATTGAATTATTTATTGCACTTTGGATTTTATCATATAGTTTTTGTCAATGTTTTATATAAGCAATAAGCCACTTGAGGGAGTGTGTGTGTGTGTGTTACAGTAATTTTGTAAAATTGACTTGACTCTGTGACACTTAGTGAAGAGGTTTGCTCTGTAACAGTGGCATTCATTTGAGAACTTTCCTGAGGAATGATGTTGCCTGGTGAAGATTAAAAACAGTGGCTTTATGAATGATCATCCTCCATGTAAAGAGATAACCAGTAATTTCTCACCCTAGACATCCATGTAAAATAAAATGCCCAGGCTGGGTAATGTGAATATGTTTTCCACTTTATATAGATGCAATAACAGCAGCTTGATATGTGAAGGTATTAAGGTAATTTAATTATTTATCCTCTGAGCACCTGTTGAGTTCCCATAGCTAGTCCTGATATGAAAAATAATTCCATAACTGGAGGCTTGCAAGTATAACTGCAATTATAAGTCAAACTCTAAGTCAATGCAGTACATGTAAAGTCATCCTGGATATGGACAGAGACGAGCAAACGCTTCCTGTGTGGGCGATCTTAAGACACTGATATGTGAAGCTAGCACAGAAAACTAATTATTAGAGACATGCCTCTTCAAAAGGAGGGCAAGGGAGAGAAGACTAGACCTTGAGGGATTTCCTTCATCTCTCTCAGCATTTTTAATCCACCTTCCTGTCACATAACAAAATGAACAATGGCTATCACAGCGTAATATCAAATATTATAGAGCAGAATAAGTACAGAATAATCACATGGCAAAAAAGTGACGGAATTCTGAGAGTCTTTTTTGCTAATGGACTGCCACGTGAATATTTGATGTGAGCTTCAGTGGTAGATGAAGCTCAACCTATAAAATGATGAAGCAGCACAATTATCAATGCATCAATACCAATACTGGTATCAGGTATCTGTTTGATACCTTTACTCATACTTGTGAAAAAAAAAACTGATACCATGTAATACTATGTGACGTAAACCTAGTGTGCTTTGTTGTGCTAATTATCAGATGACACAAAAACGAAATGACAGCAATCCATGATTATTGATGACATTCAAAGCAAAGCAGACTTTAAACTGTGCTCTGAAAATATCAAGAGGAGGTACTACAGCATCTATCTACAATACAAGTAACCTGATAAAACATCTCATGGTGCTTAGACACTGTCTTTATTAGAGAGCTTGAGTGTGGTCATTAAAATGAGTGCAAGGTGCTGCGAATTGTGCACACGCAAAGGTATTTGAGAGTGTTGAGAAACTGTTATATGTGAGAGCATTGAGCATTGAGACATGTTTGCTCACTAGGGCCTACACAATACTTGTGAGTCAAGGTGCAATTCGCAGCACCTCGCGCTCATTTTTAATGATCACGCTCTGATATTTCTCTATGAGCTCAGGTTGGCCACCCTCACACTCTGTTAAAGATAACAACATACCATCTCAAACATACTGTGAAACAGTGCACGAGGAACATTGCTAGCAGCATATAGCAACCAACATAAGCACAGCTAAATCACACCAATGATTGCTTAATACCCATTTCCTTATCAGTATCATTAATGATATAGATGAGTACTAAAAACAGATACTCATTTTTTGTATTTGGTCTGGAAAAAAATGGTATCAATGCATTCCTTGATGACATACTAGATATTTGCATTCATTGATTCCTGTTAGAAGGTGAGCAAGTGAGTCTTCTGAAAACAGCCATGTTCCTTGAGCTCAGTTTAGGCAGTCTACAAAGAGCATCTAATTTCCTGCTCACAAAAAGCCCCTAATTTCCTGTGCAATTCTGTGGTCTTGTCAACTGTGTGAATAATTAAACTTCATTTAATTTAGAATGGAGAGGCTGTGTTGTGGAGCAAGAGAGGCTGTATCTCGAAATCCTGCACAAAAATACCACAAAGGCAACATATTTACAATAATTCAAATGAAGTAGTTTGAATATAACAGTAGCATTGCTAGCAAGGGAGTAGCACATTTAGCTTCAGCAAAGTGTATTTTCTCTTGACACCCAATGCACTGTAAAAAACAACAACAACAAAAAGCATTCCTTCTGCACTGCTGCAATGGAAATGATAATTTTTTGTGTACACATAAATTGCCAACCTTCAGGTTATGTAAGGAATAAAACACAACAGGGCATGCTCTTATAGCAAAAATAATCAACATTTGAGTGGTGTGATGAATACCCTCCCAAAGTACAACAGCAATTTGCCAATTATCACAATTTTTCGTAGTTATAGTTACATATTATAGTTACGTTTAATGTTGTGGAACATCCTCAGAACAAGTTAGGCCCTCTTATCACATACAGGATTGCAGCTATAAACGGTCGTACCCTCACCAGCCGCTCTTTTTTCTATCTCCTGAAGTCAATAAAATAAAAAAGCAGAGTGCAAAATTTCAGGACAGAGGGCTTTGCAGTTTGTGAATTTACACAAACCGCAAAGCCCTCCACTCCATGCTTAACAGTTGGCAAGGTGTTCTTTTTAACAAAAGCTGCTCCTTTTTTCTCCGAACATACAATTGGTGATTATGGCCAAAGAGTTCCATTTTTACTTCATCAGTCCACAGCAATTGTTTCAAAACGTCTCTCACTTAATTAGACATTATTTTACATATATCAGACATTGACTTTTGTGATAAGGTCACAAGTAAGAGTTCTTTCTGATGACACTTCCATGCAGATTCTATTTTGACAAGTGATGATACATGGTAGAATGGTTTACCACCAGTCCTGTGTCAGTTGAACCTTCCTGCAGGTCCTTGCTGTCATTTGAGGGTTTTGCTTAGCTTTGCTGGCCAGCATACGAGCAGTCCTATCTGAAAGGTTTCTTGGTCTTTCAGATCTTGCCTTGACTTTGACAGTCAAGTAAATAATTTTTTAAGTTCATAAATTGTAAAGTAAAGTAACTATGCATTATAAATATAAAGTAATTACTTTATGCATTAACAGTTGCAGAGATTTTTTTTTATTTCTCTATATAAATACTTTGCTGAAGATATACTTTGCTGAAGAGGTTGTGTTTATAAAATAAGTAATTTGGGCAGGGGTGTCCAAACTTTTGCATACAATTTTATCAATTTGCATACAACTTTACCAAACTTCACCAAATACACACATTTTTAATACATTTATGTGGAGTGTCTGGTATACATGTCTTGGTGTACATTGTTACTATAGAAAAGATCATTACTATAAACCTGTGATTTTCCTAGTAGTACTATTGTTAGAGCTGTTAATCAACACCTTCTGACCAATCAGAATAAAGCATCCAACAGTGTTATAGTATAATAATAAATAATAAAACAATAATCTGTTTCTTATGTTTAGCCTTTGTAAACTCAGTTTGTGTTACTGGCAGTACAGCTCTATTCTCATATCTCTGTTTTCAGATTTCCTCTATTTCAAACTATATTTTCTTTAGCCACAGAGACATGAATTTCGTGACATTTAGAGGAATATTGATTGCTCACAGTCAAGACAGGGTTCAATGACATAAGCATCCAAGGGGATTTTGTGCCAGAGGCAAAGCTCACATTGCCTCAGGCGTCAGCCATATGCAGCACAGTCAGAGCAGCTACAGGTTAGGTCGGGCAGCGTTCGCAAATAACGTTTAACTACCTAGCACTGAAGCATCTATGGAAGGGAACTAGACACTGGTGAAGTTAAATTATTTTCTCACTGCTTGTTCTCTCTGTCTATAATCGTTCTTACAGTCTGCCTCGCTCTCACAAGAGCACACAGTGCTAAATGCTAGGATGCTGTTAAATGCCTCTATGTGTGAAATGCTTGGTAAACAAATTAAACTAATGTGTGGGAAGCACTGAAGTGCTGCAAAATTTCGTCTGCCAAACCCTCCAATGGGGTGACATGCACCCATGACTTGTAGGTGTCTGGTAACCCACGCAGAACTGCAAAAACAGTCATAAAAACATCTGACTAAGCAGATTTTGACAGAGGAAACAATATAATGACTAAGTTTTGTAGTGTTTTCTAATTGTTGAAACAGTACTCTGTTTGCTTGGACCTGCAATGGTGGGAAACTTTTTAATGTGTAGGATTAATCTGTTATAACCGAATGTATTTCCTTTATTAGAAATGTTTTAATTTTGTTGGAGAGATTAGACTCTATTAGGTAGCCCAGTCTAATCTTTTATGAGTGCTTATATAAAACTATAATATATCTTGGCCAGAGACCTGTAGTCCCAGATCAATTATTCAAAAATTCCCACAGCAAGAGTGACTGTATCTAACTTCAGTTTGCTTAACAAAAACAAATGTGCAGGTAATGTTTTAAGTTCACTTTAAGCTAAGGCTTAAATAACTTGCATATAAATGGAGGGCCTATGCTGAATTCAACTTGGAATTCCTATACAGAAAGTTAGGGAAGTTTCCTCAACCATGAGTTCACCATATGATGTCATGCCAAAATGACCTCTCAGACTGTCAACAGTAAATAAAATATCAGTTCAAAACTTTAAATGATTTTGTAATAGTATTTACTTTAGATCAATCAACATAGACACATTAGTTAATCCATAAGGCTGACCATACTGTTTGCTGGCTAGAGAAAGTAAATACATCCTAAACTCATGATCATTAATGTTAGCTGGCTAGCTTGTAGCTGAATAAACACATCTTTAATGGAGGCATCCATATTGTTTCACACTTTGTGATTGGAATAAGCCAAGCTTGAAATGACGTTTTCAGGCACGTATTCAGACTCCCCACTTCCGAGTTACCTCAAATGCAGAATTATAATTACCATGCAGAAACCCCTCATCATAGAAAACTTTAATATTGGGTAAACTGATTATAAGGACTTCCCACCCAACTCCATCATGTCAGCATAATTGACAGAATAATTTGCTAACTGTGGTGCTCACCACAAGGTACAGACAAGTGACACAGATGCCTTGTTCGAAGAAGGTTTGCGCAAGAAACATGTTTCTTTGTTGAGAGTGATAAGTAGCTTGGGATGTGGGATTTTCACATAGCCATAAAATCATCCTTTTAAAGGGGAGTTGTTTACCATATATGGCAATTTGGGGGGCATTTCTAAATGTGTGTAGCTGTGCACAAGGAGAGCAATTTACAATATGTAGGATTTGTACTGTTACTTTTTAATAATAAAATGCCACACTATTTTCACATAATCAGTTCAACGTTATTTTTTTTAATCAAACAAAATCGTGACATGCAAGCTATTGTATCTGTCAGAACCCAAGTTTAGTACCTCTAAATTAGTGTAGAATGCAAATAAATATGTGTACCTTAGCTTGCTGGGACCTGTCTGTAGAATAACAGGATCACACTACAACTACAGAGGATGCATTCTTCTAATGATGAAAACAAGACTTTTGAATATCCACGGCCATATTCATTTATGCTTATGCCATAGGTTTGTTTATAACCTATGCAAACCGAAAATGAATATTCTGTTGACATCGAAGACTTTAGGCATCAATTTAAGGACACATAAATGTAGGTAGTTCGTGATCTTTTTTGTGTGTGTTTTGTTATTGTTGTTGATTACCTAGCTGGTTTAGTTAAGAAGGTGATCAGGAGTGATAGTGTTAGGTGTTGAGTGTTTTCTGTTCAATTAATGGAGCAGTGAATTAACAAAATGGACAACTGTTTCGATGGGGCATGACAGATATTGTTTAGTCTAATGGCTAGTGTCAGCCAATATGAAATAACAAACACACATTTTAATTCATATGGCAGAAAATACCCAAATGTAGCTGTTTAGTTCAATGTTATATGGGTTATCATATTGCCTATTAACATAAACTAAATATGTCCAAAAATGAACAGAACAAAGAGTAGTGGAGTGTGCTCTCTCTGTATCTGTTGCGTTTGTGATAATTGTTGCTTTACAGTTGAGTAATATTAGCAGCTTCTTAGCAAGAGTGGTTTACATTTTAAGTACGTTTTTATTAATAAAATGAAACTGTCAGAGTTGGCAAAGTAGATTCTGTATAGTTAGTTACTTTTTCTTAGTATCTTGGAGTATGGCTAGCAACTTTAAAAAAAAAAAAAAAGGTAGTGTGGCTGTAACTTAGCTATTTTAAATCATGAGTAGCTTGTAGCTTGAAAAGTTACAATTGGAAAACAGCTTCCCCAACCACTGTGCATACTGTATACTTATATATACGAAGTTGGATTCCAGATCAGTGGAATCCTGACTGAGATGTACCAAATTTGCTTTGGCCGGAATTATAACATGTTCTTGACTGAAGAATGAAAATGTCTCAGCAAATGCCACATCCTTCAAAACATTCAGCTGTGTCATTCCACTAAAACACACTCAACTAAAACAGTGGCTCAGTAAAGAAAGAGTACTGAGGTTGAGGGAAGATTTGAACTCCTTCTTGCTCTTGTTTTCACTGTGAAAATTCCTTTTTACTTTCCATGTCAGAACTTCTTTGCCACAGCCCGGTCTGTCTAGGGACTGGACAAGCCCAGAGCAGCTTTCAACAAGAGGCAATTCAAAGGTCACAAAGAGTCGCAACTGCTCGCTAAATATCCCCTCACTCATCTCGTCTTAGTCACACACCACATCTTGCCACAAATGAATGAGTGTCCACAAGAGTTGAGGCAGGTAATAGACCACTTTCCCTTGGGCACTGTGTTTTAAAGCCATAATCAAAGGTTTCAGAACAACAAAAGTGGCAGGTGGCAGTCTAACCACCAAATTGTCTAAAGTATTTAAAGAAAGGCAGTGGGGAATTGCAGCTCTTGCAAACTCTAGACAGTGTTTTGTCTACAATGGTGAGTGGGTAAAAGAACTGCATTTAAAATTTAGTTTCACAAGAGCCAATGAGCTCTGGCTGAAAAAAATGCACATCAGTGGTAACTCTAGACATGTTTCATAAATTATTGGTAATCCGTAATAGTTTATCCAAAGACCTGGTTATGTCCTTAAGTTATATCATATTTTGAAATTCCTGCTGAGCAGTACAGCAGAACTGCAGAAAGGAAAATATTGTTATACATTATACAGTCATTACTGACTTGTGTTGTCATCAATCAGTAGCAATGCACAGTAATTACCCCAAAAGTTAATCACAAACAAATATATTTCTGTAGTGATTCCTCTTTGGAGACAGGGCCACAACTATTTTTGGAGCTTTTGTATGCTATCATTTTCTTGGATTTCCCTCTGGTGATTTGAATGAGATTAAAAAATTTCCAGGCTAATCAAGTCCCAAATCTACAGCTGAAGATGAGGAATTAGTCAGGACGCATACAAAACTAAAATGTGCAGATTTATCTAATTGACAAAGACCCAGGGTTTTCCATCTGAGAATGAAAGAGGGTTGACTAGTGATTGGTGGCAAATTAATCGAATTTTCATCTACACAGTCACTCACAATTGGATTTATTTATTATTTGTTTCTGAGCCCTTTGCTTAGTTGCTTTTTCCCTTGCAGAAGAACTTTGAGCGTTTGAGAAAGAATTGGGCTTCTATTTGTAAAGCCTCACAAAGATAAATTATACCTAAGTAGTTGGGTTACCATGGTAACACTGTCTCCTCATGGTGGTTGGGAAAGGGCAAGACAGAGGAAAGAAAAAAAAAACTGGCTATATCCCTATCTTGATAAACGGTGAGGAATCTTCTACATCCACCATGAAGCTTTATATATCATACCATAATCCACTGGGGGAGTTCACACCCTATACATTTATTACATTCAGATAAGGAGCAGCTTTTACTGTCTCCGTCTGTCTAGTCATGCTCTCAGTGGATGGAGCTAAATATAGTTTGGTCCCTCTGTAGCAGAATTTGTCGTTAATTAG
Source organism: Pangasius djambal (assembly GCA_022985145.1). Taxonomy (NCBI): domain Eukaryota; kingdom Metazoa; phylum Chordata; class Actinopteri; order Siluriformes; family Pangasiidae; genus Pangasius; species Pangasius djambal. The sequence continues at coordinate 6,709,460 of CM040981.1, read as the reverse complement.
CACTGGCTCATTCAATTTGGTCTACTGGGGCAAAACCCTGAGGCAGAGCCCAGAATGGGGGGCATAATGGAAACAGATTGTACGGCTGGCCTTGATTTGTTAAATGTGCCCACAAACTTTGCACTGCTGGCTATGTTTCCAGTGTTTCTATAGCTTTTTTTTAAAATTATATTTATTTTTACTATTTGCCATGGTAATAACTTTGGAATAAAATTGTGATCTTTACCTTAATTTTGATGTAGAACTTCACTTTTCTATTAAACACCCTGCCCTGGCATTCGAGTGAGGCAGGAATACACCCTGGATGGGATGCCAGTCCATTGCATTGTTACTAAAATATTATTTAATAACAGTGGTGACATAATAGTAACAGGATTGATGATATTGTCATACAGAAACCAGTAGTTTACTGTAATGAACCCTAGATCACACCCAAAACCAAGCAGATCACATCCAAATTCAATATTGTAATCTCATAATTTACCAAATGGACTTCTGAGAGATACAGCCACATCTAACTCCCAAATGTTAGATGCAGATGTAGTCAGAAATGAACAAGAAAGCCAGTCTCTGGTGAACACAGGTGCATCACTGCAGCTGATGGAAGAATCAGATTTCAGTGTAAGTAACATGGGTCCATGGGGCCACCCTGATTCTTGTCAACAGTACAGGACAGGGAGATGGTGTGATGATTTGGAGAATGTTTTCCTGGCCCCTGATACCCAGTGAATATTGTTGCTGACTTCATGGCTACAGTTTATCCACACTTGGATGGACACTTCCAGCAAGTCACCAGGCACATATCCTTACTGAATGGCTCCAGATGGTACAAGGAACATAACAGCTACTTTTCACTGCTCCAGTGGTCCGCACAGTCTCCAGAACTCACCTCTATCAGACATCTTTTTTAGGGCAAGGTGGAAAGGGATGTTTACAGCAAGTACAACTTGTATGTAAAAAAAAGTATGAAGTATGAATTCTGTCTATATCATAAGGAGTAAAACATGATGGGTCTTGCTGTTATAGATAAATAATCCACAATGGGTTTCTGTGATGTGGCTTGATGCGAAGCGGAGTTACATTTACCAAACAGTTACAGCTATGAAGTTGATTATTTTCCTATCACACCATGTCTCCAAAGCGATTAATTCCTCTTATACCACAGTGTTTTGCCAATGGTTACAATTTTAAATATTTTAATGAACAACATTATCCACTTATTAAACATTTATAGTTACATTTAATGTTGTGGAACGTCCACAAGTAAAGTTAGCTTGTGTTAAGAATAGCCATTCCCTCATCAGAAAATGTTCAGAATGTTATGAAGCACTGACACTGGAGACTCTTTCAGTCTATGTTAAATAACTGTCTTTGTACAGAAAACCTCACTGTACCAACAATTATACCTTTAACAATTTAATACTTATTATTTAACTAATGTTAAATCACGCGATACAGAATAAAAGAATAATGACAAGTATGGCTAACAAATAAGCATTCAAGTTTTGTATGAAATTAATTATTATTTTAATCATACTTAAACTCACTTAGTTATATCTAAATGGATATAGAGAGGACACTTTTAAGTAACATAAACTGTAAATTGTCATGTCAGTGACGAAAGTGGTGCTGGACTACATTACTCATCAGCCCCTGCGCATCACAAGTCTAATGAGCACTAGTATTTAAGTTCTGACATTTGTAGCACTCCTAGTTTAATATTTATCATGTTCTCTTCATGTTGTATGTTTCCATGCATGCCTAGTTCTTCTTAATGTTCTTGTTGTATGTTCTCATGCATTGCACCTTTTTAAATATTAAATTTGCACTTGCATCTACCTTTGACTCCAATATCTAATAAATGAAATATTTTCAAAAAGCATACTAAATTTATTTCTCAGTAATAATATCAGTTTTTTTCAGAGACTTTCGATATCATTTGATATCATGACGCAGCATGAAGTAGAACAGAACAAAGTCCATGGGTTCAGCCTGTCCTTCAGCCACAGCATTACCTGATGGATTCATGTGTTATTTTCTCACACTTTGTTTGAGTAGTAGGTCCAGTAATGCTCACTCCAACACTGCTGCATGGCTCAGGGGCCAGACATTGTAGTTGACCCTATTGTTCACTACTTGGCAACGAATATGCTACTTACTGCATTCCATAGCCTTTAATGTTTATAGCAATCCAATTTTAAAATATATTATACCACAGCACTTTTGGATTCTCAAATCTGATTGGTCAGAAGGTGGTGATTAATTTTATATAATAGCAGCTCTGACAGTAGTGTCAGCTGTAATTCAAATCACTGATTCAAATCATTTGATATGGTATTGATAATTGATAAGGTTTCTCTAAGGAGACTTTTTTTAAAAGGAGTCTCCAGTGTGAGTGCTATGTAGTGGTCAGTTAGGTTTCTAACACAGGAGAGTCTTCAGGTCAGAGGACTTTGTGCTTTTCAGTTTCTTGGTGCATGAAAAGGTGCGTTTTCTTGTCTTTTTACCTTTAAGAAAGAGAAAAAAAGAGGCTGGTTTATAGCTGCTATATGTGATAACAGAATCTGGTTAAACCTATGTGCCATTCATTAATAAATAAAAATGTTCTTACAGCAGCATACCATGAAGTGTTCTTTTCCTTACTTAACACATTTATTTCACCCTGTTACCCTCAGATCAAAAAGACCTGACCATAATGTCTGTAATATAAATAGTTTTTTTTAAACATGATTTTTCATGCTTATTAAAGGAGTCCTGCCAAGTCCTTAAGGTTTCCTGTTGGGAGAATTATTCTTCTGTATTTCTCCAATTTAAAATGACTCATTTTGGGCTGAACAGAACATTAGGGTTAATGAAGGCTGCAGATACCTCACTCCTCACGATCCTGCCTTGCCTCTGGCTAGAGCTTCATTACGTGATGTAGAGAGCCAGGAAGGGGATCTGGAGGAGCAGAGAGGCCTTCATAGCTTGAGGGCTTTTATACCCTCCACCTCTGTCACAGGGATGGAAAAACAGAGTTTGATTTTGAATATTACCATTTAGTGTAGCGTTCCATGCTTTCAAGCAATAAAATTAAAGATAACAGAAACAAAGTGTGCATGTCAAGTACAGTGTATGCATGAATTATTCCAGACTAGGTAGCATATAGGGTAATACGCAAAGAAGCAATATTAGAGTCAAGTAGTGAAAGCACGTAATTGGCAGTCTGAGATATGACACGGGTAATAAATTTATCTCTCCTTAACCATAAACACCTCTTAATGAAAGAAATATGTAAATGATATACTGGTAAACAAAGGTATGTAGTATTTTTTTCTTAAAAATACTTCAAAAACTTCAATCAAACAACAAATCACCTCAATCCACCACTTTTACCTTCATAAACTGTAAAAAATTTAAACTTCATCTTTACCCTGCTATTTTCATCTTGCAACCATTTTGTACATAAAAGGGTCATGGATGAATATCAGCAATTTTTGCCTCTGCAACTGTTGAAGTGTATGATTTGGCAAATCATCATTCACTCAGTTTCCACTGTTAGACTGATGCATTCTGACCTTGGGGAAGCCGGAATGCGAAAAGACTTTACAAAGTGGAAGGAACTCAAAGTTTTGTTAGGCCTGTGGATTAGTTTACGTTAACAGCTTGATTTATTCACAGCTGGACATTGAATAAACAACAGGGCATTTCACCCTTCTGAATACAAGTTGCATGTCTTTTCTGCAAATTATGAAACACTCATTAAGTAAGACTTGTCAAAGACAATTGCACTAATCAAAGAAAATCAAAAAACGGGAAGACAGTTTACATTGGCTCATTATCTAGGAGAAACATGACGCCTGCCGCACAGATGTTTTGAACAACAAAATAATCCCCTGCTGTTAATTACAGCAATTACAAAAGTGTGAAATAGAACATTAGCTCGTTCTGGTGCTGCTGATAACATGGCTTGGTCATTCTGAAAACTAGATATGTCATACAAAGTGTTCATTACTACACTTCCAGGTAGGCTGTAAGATTACTTTAATAATATTTTTTCATTTTTTTTCTTGACAAGTCACATTGTAGTAAGATTAACGTTATGCCATTGATGCAGTGTTGATACATCATGCCTGTCAAGTAAACAACTCAAAAACAGAAAAGTGCTTGTCAGAGTTATGTGCTTTGTGCTTCTATCAGATAATTCTGTGGAAGCAGGAGGAGACGTCAGGAAGTAAGAATGTTCATGTATCAAACTCCTCTTTTTTTCCTCCTGCTCCAGCCTAGCACTCATCAGTCAGGATTAGCCACTCTTTAGCCAGTGCCACATAATTCCACAGGAAAAAAAAAAAAACTAGAACCCTGTGATCACATAATTATATTTATAAAAAAATATAAATATTTTAAATATAAAAATATAATAAATATTTCTACTGCTACTAGTATAGATACTACTACTACTACCAATATTTCTACTTCTACTAGTATAGATACTACTACTACTACTACTTATACTGCCACTACAACCAATATTACTACTGCTACTAGTATAGATACTACTACTACTACTACTACTGCTACTACCAATATTACTACTGCTACTAGTATAGCTACTACTACTACTACTGCTACTACTGCTACTACTGCTACTTCTGCTAGGGCTACAACGGAGGGGTGCAACAGAAAAATGCCCTAACATAAGGAGATCGCAAGTTTGAATCCAAATGAAAGAAGACTTTCGAAAAAGAGGTGGAGGAAGCATGTGCCAGTGTTCACCCTTCCTGGTTAGTAGCTTTTGTGGGATAGCGAAGAGGTAGCTAGTGGGCAGAAATCAGCAAATTACCAAATTGAGAGAAAATTACTACTACTACTACTACTACTACCCCTACTACTACTAATAATAGTAATAATGATGCTACATTAGTACAAGAATCTTCTTCAATAGTATAAATATGCAGGTAATACAAGCAACCCAAGACTAACATAACACATCACACAAAACAACAAAAACATAAAAACCCAACAACCCTGCAATGACGCTTTCTCTCTCTATCACTCTCACTCACTCACTCACTCACTCACTCACTCACTCTCATTCATTTTCTCTCTCTGTCTCTCTCTCTCTCCCTCTCTCTCTCTCTCCCTCCCTCCCTCCCTCCTAGAAACTCCACAGAGTAGTGGCATTTCCTTATCTCTTGTCACCTTCCCTCTCTCCTGGGAGGAACCCGAAGAGTGTTTGATATCCTTGGATTGAGCCTGGTCTCACCACCAAAATGAGATCTGCAAATGTGTTATCCAAACTGCATGGATAACACACACACACACACACACACACTCACCTCCTTCTGCATTGTCCAAGCTATCAAGTAATGATGCTGTTTTGTTTTATAGCTTCTGTTTTTATAGCCTTTATCAGGCCATGGTTTTTCAAAAAGGGCTTTTCACAGCTGAATATGAACTGTGCAGTCAGTATGTTATACATGATTTGGTCTCAATTACAATCCTTCAAGCTTTGAGAATCCAAGTAATTCACAGATGATTGGAGAATTATTATGCCACTTCTGATTTTCATATTTATATTTCACTTCTATGAGGTGCAGCCGGCGTATGAGAGAAGAAGGAGCAGGCAGCGTAAACATTTTTGTTTATAATCCTTACCATGAAGACAGTTTTGTTTTCCATCTAGGCCTGTTACAAGTGATTTAACATATCAACACACAGGCTGGCAGCCTTATTAGGAATCACATCTGACAAGTGTGTGAAAGACTCTACGCTGGGAGAATTACACAGTGAGCTGGAGCAAAATCAGGAGTGGGAAGCTGAATCTCACATGGAATATCCCTACAGGCTTTGAGAGCTTGATGACAAGTGTGTTTGTGTGTGTGTGTTTGTGTGTGTGAGTGTGTTTGGTAAAGAAGTCATGGCTCACTCTTTCCCACGTCTCAGCTGAAAGGGTTCCTACATCCTGACCCAAATATTTCCTCGCTTTCTTACCTAAAGCATGCCCATTCAACATGCACTACGGCTTTGCTGGAGACAGACACAGGTGCCTTCCTGTCTGTGTATGTTTGAAAAAACTAGGGAAAGGAAATGAGAAAGCAGAATATGATGAGGGAGATTTCAGGTGAGAGCACAGCTGGAGCCGGTCCATTTTATGCTGAGACTGAGAAAGAAGATAAGTTGAAATGTTGCATATTGTGTGTGTGTTGGTGGGGGGAATACAGAGAGAAAAGTTCCATCTACTGTGTGTGTGTGTGTGTGTGTGTGTGTGTGTGGGGGGGGGGGGGTTACACTTTACAATTACATTTATAGTATTTAGCAGATGTCCTACTTAAGAAGTGCTTTACAGTAAAAAGCTTCTGAAGACTTTTTTTGGTGCATTATTACAGTTTACTGGATAAATGGATAAAAATGATGAGTTGTCATACTTTAATAGTAAAAAAAAATTATTAGTATGGCCAAGTTGCTGTGGTGTAAGTGGAATAAAACACTTCATAACAGAAAGTGTGTTCTTCCTTACTCAATAAAGGGTGTATTAACTGGCAGTTTAGATCAGGGTCTAAAAATTCCATTGAGCTAAAGCCTTGTTAGAAAGGAGTTAGTATAACAAGATAGCTTTATTTTATTTTATTATATTTAATTTTCTGGATTTAGTGCCCTCAATAAATTAGTGCCCTCTTCATATTTAGTGAAGAGGCTTGTCTCTTTAAGAGAAAACAAGCTGCACAGCTGTATTCCGGATCAGTTGCAGGTGTCTGATGGCACGCAGGGGAAGACCTGCCAGAAATGAGGCTGAACGAGTACCTGAGTAGCTTTCATGGAGAGAAATGACCGGATCAACTGATGTTATGAATGAGAAACCTACATGACCGAGTCAGGTTAGTCGTGTGAGGAGAGAATGTGTGCTGATTTTCTGATGGTGTGATCTGAGAGTTCTCCAGAGGGATCACAAAACACAAGACACATGAGACTTTCTGCTCAGGAAACCCCGGCCTAATCTGCTCTTATCATCTGTATGATGTGATGCTGCTTTTTAATTTCACTATAGTTGATTGTCAATGCAGTTCCTGCTAGGTCATAGCATGTAAGAAAAGAGAGTGTGAGAGTGTGTCCCCTGTGTACACATGCCCACTCACCCACACCCACACCCCCCCAGACACACTTTCATACCCTCCCTCCTTATGCAAAATGACAGTGTGCTGCATAGAAATCAGGCACCTTTATGGTAATTTCATTGACAAGGATGACTACTCTCCTATTACCAGTGCATAAATGAGCTTATCTGTCAAGCCAGCTGTTGATTTTAAAGACCATTAGTCATTTCTTGTGCTTTTTCACCAGAGTAATGATGATGTTATATAACTTTGTTAATGTATTTATGGGAAGGTTAAACCTACTTTACTTACCTGTAAATTCCGCATGGATGAAAATCTAACCATTTTGAACCTCTTTCCATAGACTCTAAGCATCAGGACCATAAATTTTGAGCCAGGCTGACATTTTGAGGTCTCAGTTTAAGAGAATTCATCTTTGGATGAAGGAAGATAGGTGAATGACTTCTGGGCCACTTTCTAGTACAGAATTCTGGGCCACGTTCTCATTGCAGTAGTGAATAAGACCTGAGGAAAGAGGTTATGGACACTGGACACTTGCTCTTGAGAGGTGGAATGCTGTAAACAACCTCTATTTGTTCCAAATTGTCTAAAACATACACATTTGAATTAAATGTCAGCATCACTGGCTCACTTACTGATGGGCTCATTTTGGTGTGAGCTGTGGAGTTTATGGCTGGTGGGAGCCTTCAGGCTGGGCATACTGTAGAAAGCTTAATAGGAAAAGCACTCTTGTTGGAGATTTTCTGCTGCAGCCTGTTTATATGTGTGTATAGCAGCCCAACCCCAGGGTCCTTGATATTTACCAATATTCATGTCTTTAATTATAATTATATTCTAAAAATATTTCTTGCCTCCATCCATCCTCCCCTCAATCTTCCCCAGTCCCTGCAGATGAGAAACATCCCCACATTATGCTTGCACCATCATACTTCACAGTCAGGATGGTCTTGTTTTGGTGACAGGCAGTTTTGGCATTCATGCCAAAAACGTATGTTTCATCAGAGCACAAAACTTTCTACCAGCTTGTTGCAGGATCCTTCAGGTGTCTTTGTGCAAACTTCATATGGCACTCCAGATGGACTTTTTGAGAAATGGCTTTCTTCTTGCCACCCTCCCATACAGGCCAGATGTGTGCAATACACACATCTCATCACAATCGCATAACAAAAATATTGCTGTGTTATGCGATTGTGATGAGATGTGATTTCCTCTCTTGGCCATAAAATCCTGTAGCTCTTTCAAAGTTGCCATCTGCTTACTAGTGGCCTCTCTTACCAAGTGTCTTCTTTTCTGAGCTGTAATAGCTGTATTCTATTTTATTTCCAGCTTATAGGCCAACTAAATGTGAAAATAGTTATAGTGTGTATTTATATTCTCTCCACTGTACACTACATGAAAAGTCCACTACATATGGACTACAAGCCATAACATGCAAAGTGTCTAAAACCACGTGTAAATTTCACATGTGAGCATTCATGCAAAGTCTATATGACTTCTGTAAAGAATCTTTTGTAGATTTTGTAGAGTAAATAGCTGTAGAGTTATCCAGTAACGTTAAACCAAGCTCAGGAATGAACCAGGGGATTTCTGGCACTCTGAGGCAGCAATGGTACCTGCTGCACCTGATCACACTGTATTGTTTATTTACATTATACTTATGTTTTGGCATATGCAAATAAAGTTAAGCTTTATACTGGCTTGAACTCTTATAACAATATTCAGTTTAATCAACCTGTGGGATTGCACTCCTCCTTTTTTTCAATGAGTTCAGTGAAGGCAAGATGTTGATGTCACTCATAGAAGTGATTAAAAAGATGTGGTTTTAAACAGCGGTTAAATGGTTAACCTGATCCTGAGCTTGAGTTAGTCTGTGTGGAGTGTTGAATGTTCTCCTGTATCTGTGTGGGTGTTCTCCCACCTCACAAAAACATGCCGGTAGGTGGATTGGTTATTCTTTTGCCCCTAGGTGTGAATAGGTGTGTGAATAGGTGTGTGCATGGTGCCCTGCATTGGACTGGCATTCCATCCAGGGTGTATTCCTGCCCCGTCCCTTGAGATTGGCTTCAGATCCACTGCAACCCAAGATAAAATGGTTACGGGAGGGGATGATGTTACGCCCATGAATATGAGCATCCTGGATGAAGTGGAAATAAACAATCAAATTAATCCGTTAACACATCCATCCTGGCAGTTGGATGAAAATGTCATTGGCTTTAGAGCATCTCTGCCTCTCAATTCAGTGAGTCAGGGTGATGCATTTTTAGTTTCTATGCAAATGACACCCAGGGGTATGGTCAAACCATACCGTCTGGCTTGAGGGGTTTAACAAATTATCTGTGAGCCCTGACAAAGGCACACCACACACATTATTCACCAGACAGATGGCTCCAGCTAATTCAATAACCTCAGTTTCAAAAACTCAATTGTCGGCCTGATTTGTAGATTGTTTGCATAATGGCATAAAAACTTAAACTAGCACAGAAAAAATGAGCACGGTTACTTCTTTGAATATGAGGCTTCTCTCTCTCTCTCTCTCTCTCTCTCTCTCTCTCTCTCTCTCAGTTTGAACTATCTATCTTCATGCTAGTCATTGTGCTAGAAAGACAGCTTGATACATATTTTTTAGGTTGTTTTTTGACATCCAAGCACAGAAGAATGTCCCATTTCCTACTTTGTGAAGAATAAATCTGATATATTAGGCATGCAGCTGAATATGAATACATTATTCAGAGTGAAAATATAATGTGTTCTAAACAGGTGGAAATTCAGATATGAATTATGTGCATCCGGACTGGGATCCCGGACACAACAAAAAAGTCACATGAGCAGGAGGACTTTACTTTTATGTGGGCAAGCAGTCCAATATGAGGATCGAGGGACAAGGATTAATTTACTCATCTTTAGTAACTGCCTGGTCAGGGTCACAGCTGTTTAAATTTAGTTACTAATTTGTTAATATTTAGGGAAACAGAACCAACTAAATTTGTTAGAAAATAATCACAAGCAAAAATAATAACTGTGGGATTATAAAACAGTCCTGTGCACATCTTTTGAGTTATGTAACTGAGGTTGAGTAACTGTATACACAGAATACACAGACCATGCCATGCCCAATTCTGATTTAAATCTGAATACAAATACAGGTATGGATATTTGGAACACCTATAGATATGCGTCATTGCTATACTCATCGCTTCTCTTGTTTTCTTATGTTAAATGAGAAAGATTATATTTCAGGAAGAGGATATTTCAGGCATATTTTAACCTTACTTGAAAATCGAGTTGTTAAACAGTCCATTAACTAAAATAAATATTTTTCAAGCAGGGATAAATGTGTGAATAAAAAAAAAGATGTCAATCTTTCAATCAATACAAAATGGAGGATGCTCTCTTCTCTGAGGAAGAACAGTCTGAATTTATTGCAAGCAGGCTGAAGACAACAGATATCACAATCCATCTTGGCCAGTTGACTGCTGATATTCTTACAAGTATATTTGTATTGAATCCATTTTAAAGAACTGACATTATAAGTCTCATATTGTTATATATTCTCATACTTAATAAAGGAAAAAGAATATGTTAGAATTAAAATAGTTATTTCACTGCAAAGATGCTCTCTAGAGAACGGCTTTTAAAGACAAAATCATTTATTTATTGTTTTTCAAGAAAGTACCATTCAGTGTTATTAAAAAAACATTTTATACCTTTTTTTTTAAGTATAAAAACCAACAATTATCAACTCACTGGGACATTAGGGATGAACATGTAAAACTTCGTGAATGCAGGTCATCTAGAAACTGAGAATTTTGGTTCTGAAAAAATAGAAAAAAATACAGAAATATAGAAAAAAATATTTTGAGGAAAGATGGTTTAAAAAATACAATGTGGTTTGTTGTGTTTCCACTCTATTTAATGTGGTTAAACTGTTATGAAGTAAATTACAATGTATATCATAATGACACCTACACTGACATATACAGTATACATACAGTGCATACAGTATATATATACACATACAGTATATTCCAAAATAAGCTGTATTTGACATGACATGCTTGTTTAAAGTGAGCGGAGCAACTTTTCAAAGTTGCCAAGTTGCAGATAATGCATTGGTTGTGAAACAAAGAAGTGAAAAACATTTTTCTGTTCAGTTTTGATATTTTTATTAATACAGTTTAAGAGAAACCATGCAAATTATCCAAAAATGTAATTGTAATTGTCATTATGATGACAAGTCTTGCCTTAATAAGACTTTAAGTGTCTATGTAGGTACACTATCATACCACTTTTCACACGATCATACTATCATTCTTTCCGTACTTATGTTCATATATTACTGGAAAAGCAGAAAGAAAAGCAGAGAGAGCAGTGGCCAACAGATGGTGCTTTAGTCAAAGCAAAACGGTGCCTGTTATCTGACTGCTGCTTGTTATTACTCACAATCGTTCGCAGTCATAAGAGGTAATGTAATTACTGCCTGTAATGTGTTCAGCTGGCAGAGCGGCATCTGTTTTGCCCAGCTTATTTTATGATATGCAGCAGTCCCCCATCCCACACACAGACATGGATGAGAGAGAGAGGGAGGAATCAATGGAGGGGAGACTTCAGAAAGCTGTTTTATTTCAGCAGGCTTCAGGGCATGAATGAAGCTGATGACTGGATAAGCGTGGAATGGTCAGATATTGACAGGTTGGTGGTGGAGCGCTTGGCCGAGATGGACGTCACCTAGATGGATGTTTGTTATTGAGGCTAAACGAGTGCTACAGTGGCTTTGGTGCATCCTAAATGAGTAATCACACAGATGAGTGGCTTGCCTCCTTTGCAGTGGCTTGTCTGCTTTGGCGCAACACCAATCAACACACATTCTAGCTCTTTTCATTTCCTTTCTATTTTTAGCCTACTAGCTTACTGCATCATGGCTTTAGACTGGAAAATTTGTAATAATTTGCTTATATCAATTTTTATGGATATCTGAATTCAGATATATGAATATCTGACAGAATATCTGACAGTTTTGACCTTGTGGGGACATTTGTTTGGACCCCATGAGGAAAATTGCTTTAAAAGCAAACCAACAAACAATCAGACAGACAGGCAGACAGACAGACAGACAGACAAACAAACAAGCAAACAAACAAACAAACAAACAAACAAAAGTAAAAGGCCCAAAGGTTATCTTTTAGTTACAGGGTTAGATGTAGGTGGCATAGCAATAATTGTGTCAATGGAAGATCCTCACAAGTATAGTTAGACAAACGTGTGTGTGTGTGTGTGTGTGTGTAAAGGGAATATTTAAAAAAAAAATCTAAGGAGGCTCATCCATTGGTTAGGACTTCAGGAGGTGTACTCAAGGCCACTCGAGTGGGATCATTATTGTCAGAAAAAAACATCACTCCAAGATACAGCACATACTGTGAGCATGAGTGACACCTTTAGCTAGCCTTGATCGATCAAATCAAGGCTAGCTAATTTTAATGTTAAAATGAATTTTTTCTAATTGATATTGGATTCAGGCTTTATTATAATTACAGGTTATATTATAATTCTAACACATGCTTTGCAAGGATGCATAACTAAATACATATCATGTGAGGAGCATTTAATTTATCACAAGGCCACAAAGGCAGTAGGATGACAGACAGATTTGGTTGTAGATTTGCTCTTGATGAAGAAAAAAAATAATGACGAATGTTTAGTCAGTGTCACTTAAGATGTTCCCATGTTTTAATATGTGACCACATGAAAAATATGAGAAGGTGTGTTTTAACCTGTTAGGCCTTAAAATGAAAGATAATTTATTACTGTGAAAATAAATGAATAATTTGTAAAAAATAGCATAAGAAAATCACAGGAAAATATAAAAAATGTCCTACAAATGAACAATTAACATCTGAAAAGAAATCAATCACTAATAGTAAATTTATTTCTAAAAAATGTATGTGTTTATAGCTTCTATAAGTGATAACAGGAATTAAGTTTTCTTGTGGAAAGATCCACAACATTAAATGTAACTATAATCAGATGAAAAGCATGAAGAATTGTTCATTAATAAAATAAAAATTGCAGTCGTTGGCAAATTGCTTTGGTATAAGAGGGATAAAATACTTCTGGGCATGCTGTTATAGGAAAATAATCAACTTCTGGGAGGTATCGCACCACCCCCAAGTGTTTTATTCCTTACATAATGTATAACATCCACACTGTGATCTATTGGATTTAAAATTGTTTTCTCAGCAGCAAAGCCTAGACCTAAAATGTATGCTCAGCTCCTGGTGTGTCTGTACAGCTTTAATACATCAGCACTTCCGTGTGGCAGAGATGGAGCGAGAAGAAGACATCAGAGTAATAAGAGTGAGAGAGGTAAGACATGACACTCTGTAGATGAGTGCGATAGGGAAGGGTGAATGAGTAAGGTAGAAGGGTATGTGTGAGAGAAACAAGGAAAGAAGTAAAGAAAGAGAAGGATGCTCTCTCCAGGCACAACTCCAGTGACTTATCACTTCATTTCGAAGACTCATTACTGCAATCCCTTATGTCCAACAGGCTGCAGAAGCAGCACTACTCGCTCCATAAAGTCTCTGAATGATAATAGGCAAGCGCAGGGAGTGAGCTACAAAACATGGCTTTTTATAACAGACTTCTGGAAAATAAACCTATGATTGTAGCACTGATTAGAATCCTCTGAGTGTGTGTGTGTGTGTGTGTGTGTGTGTGTGTGTGTATGTGTGTGAAAAGCACTTTGCACACTTTGGGAGCATATTTATACATTTAAAGTGCATACTGTATTCCTAGATTGGGGTCTTCTAATTCAAATAAAAATAACGAATTGCAACTATTCTAAGTGTAAAGCTAAGTGCGAAAGTTCATTCATGAAATATAATGGATGAATCCTAAACATAAAGCATAAAGCATTGTCAGTTTTAACAATGTCACAAGGCAGCTTTACAGAAATCCAAATGTAGATTTAGATCCGTAATGAGAAAGCTTTCTGAGGTGACAAGAGAAAGAAATCTTGAGAGGAAGACATACCTGTCAACCTAACGGTGAATGAAATGTGGTGATGGGTGATGGAAAACCCGTAGAATTTGGTAAAAACCTTGAGAAAAGGCTCTCCACACTTTTCCTTTTCTCATTTTATTGTCATTGCCTGTGTAAAATAGGGATGACCGTTTTTCAAACTGACACATCAGCATCTCAACAAACAAACAGAAAACTGTGTGTGTGTGTGTGTGTGTGTGAAATACTCTCGTGCTATGCTCTGTATTGTGCAATTGTGTAGCTTGCTTTCCACTCTTAAGCATTTGAGGTGTTATCACAAAAGTAACACTGGCTGTCACTGTTTAATTTCCATTTCAGCAGTGCAGTGAATGAGTCAGTCCCCATACTCTTCCTTTGATCTTCATTTTAATGCCGAACACCCATGACACTGCGATCTTTACATCACTCCTACACACTTTACAACATTTATAGTGTTCTTTTAGTTTTAAATTCACTATGCAGTTAAACAGAATACTCTATTCAGCAGAAACTTTTGTCTCATGCGTTTGGGCTCTTTAGTGGCCGGTTGCTAGTTAGCATGCATTGTTGGACGTTTAGTGTATGAACAAAATGAGCTTTAACTCAATGAGCAAAATTGGCCAGTTATGCCAGCTGAAGCTTAATAGGTGTCACTCTGCAATGTGCCAGAATTTTGTGACTTTTTCTGTTGGTGTGCTCTGATTGTATATAAAAAAAAGTGGGATTCATGGCCATGAGACTTCAACAAAGGGTAAACCATGAGACTTGAAAGGTATTGGTAGTAGACTCATGAGGAAAGGTTAGTAGGATTATAAATCATCAGTTCTGTACAACTATAAATTATATAGCCAAACAGTTGAAAGCATGTTCATTATAAGCAACATAGTCTTAATGATTACAGCAGCAGTTCTACTCTACTGTATGTGAGATTATCCACTGAAAAATGTGAGGTATAAACTGTTTTTGAGAAGTGCAATCATTAGGGTATCCATGTACAGGTTTGCCAGGGTCGTATTATTTTACTTAAAATTTGGCTAGTTTTGTAAAAGTTTGTGGTGGAAAAAACAAGTCCACATGCATTTTTTCTTTGGGCTAGTACAAAAATCATCTGTGATGGCCAAGATCTTGTTTGCAAGCAAATAATTTTGAATGAAATCTAATCAGACATACACTATATGGCTAAATGTTTGTGGACACCTGATTATCACACCCATATGTGCTGTTTGAACATCCCATTCCAGATTTAGTTCCCCTTTTGCTGTTATAATAACCTCCATGCTTCTGGGAAGGCTTTCCACTTGATTTTGGGGCATGGCTGTGGGGATTTGTTTTCATTCAGCCAGAAAAGCATTAGTGAGGTCAGGCACTGATGTTGGACGAGGAGGCCTGGGGTGCAGTTGGCCTTCCAAATTATTCCAAATGTGTTCAATTGAGGTCAGGGCTTTGTGCAAGCCACTTGAGTTCTTCCACACCAACATTGGCACACCATGTCTTGGAGCTCACTTTGTGCACAGGGGCATTGTCAAGCTAGAACAGGTTTGAGCCCCTTAGTTCCATTCAAGGGAAATTGTAATGCTGCAGCATACAAAGACATTCAATACAGTTGTGTGCTTCCAACTTTGTGGCAACAGTTTGGAGAAGAACCACACACGGATGTGAGATGTCCATAAACCTTTGGCTATATAGTGTAGGCTATGGCATACAAAGGGAAAGTGTAACATCACATTGTGATAGCATGTTTGAATGGAGTAGTGAGGGTAGTGATAATTCATTCTATCAGTTTCTTCTGATAAGCCATCATATTGCCAGGTAAATGGTCTAAATATAGACAATGTAGGAATAGGGTTTATGTAGTGGATAATGGTCATACTAGGAGATGATAAAAATGCATATTGCAGATACTGAAAACAGAAATGCATGCACACAATGGTGACCTTATTTCCCATACACAGAAAGAAACACAAGAACCTGGCAACCGTATCCAATGTGGGACCATTCACAGCAGCAGAAAAGCAGTCAATCAACAGACAAATATTTTAAGTTTTGCCATCAGTCTGTCAAACTCCAGACCTGATCTCAAGATCTGGCAGAAGACGTTGTGTGTTATCTGACAGAATTATATACATACTGTAGATAAGATTTACGAAGGAATCTAGCAGAGTTCAAACAGAAATGCCAGTCAGAATGTGCAGGCGTTTGAGCTAAAGGAGGGCGAATACATAACTAATAGGATCCAAAGGCTGTTCAGAGGATACAAGGTTGGAGGCAGTTCTAAAGGCACAGTGTGGGCATACAAGTTATATAAAGAATAAAACACTTCAGGATATGCCGTTATAGGAAAATAATCAATGATGTGGTGGTGTGATGCAGGCCAATGCGAAGCGGAGTTACTGTTACCACCACAAAGTTGATATTTTCCAGCTCGTCCTGAAGTGTCTTATTCCTCTTATACAACAGCAGTTTGGCAATGATTACAATTTTCTTTGACATGCCATACGTTTATCAGTCTATAGTTCATATATTCATAGTGCATAGTTCATACATTTAAAGTTAAAGCAAGTTAGTTCATGTTATCCTGTTATAACATCTATAAACATCTGTTCTTTCACCAGCCTCTATTTCTCTCTCTCTCTCTCTCTCTCTCTCTGTGTCGCTCTGTCTCTCAGAGCTGTTAGGCCAATAAGAAAAAAAATGCACTGTCTCCAAAAACTGAGAAACCTCTGTCCTGAAGACTTTCCCATTGTTGGAAAACTTATAGAAATAGCTTTACTTTAAAGCTCTGAAAGAAGTTCGCTGAAGTAAATGACAGAAGCTAATGAACAGAGCTAAATGTGTGCAGACTTAATTTTTTTCAGTTATTTATACACTAACTAGTTCACACACCTATAGAAGTATTGAAAATAATCAAAATAGTAGAGCACATGGTGTTAAACCTGTTCTTAAAATTGTTCTTTCTTTAAAGTGCTGACACTGACTGATAGCCTCACCCGGACAAGATCTACACAACGTCTATAGTTTTTTCTTTGTTAAATAACAACACTTTAAAAATATGTCTATTGTTGGGTTTAGATTACTACACATATATATATTTTTTTTAATCTGTCCCTATGAATGAGTTGCTAATATAGAAATGATAAGGTATTGTAGAACAAGTATGTTAATATAAACCTGTCATTTATGCTACAGCTGGAGCTACTGCCAGAGCTGCTGTTATAGAAAATTAATCAACAACTACTGACCAATCAGAATTGAGCATTCAACAGCGCTGTAGTATTATTGAGAACATTTAAGAGAGAGATGCACAGTTCATTTCATTTTGGTTTTTGGAGTGTATTTTCAACATTTTTAAACAATGAAATATCTGTGAAACCTAACACACTACACCTTGTTGCTACAAATGAATTAATACTTTCTCATTTTTTTTATTGGGCATACAAACTGTGGCGCTCGACTGCATGTTAACTTGAAAGGGAGTTATTATTGTAAGGTGAAAGAGCCGATGATAACTTGTTGGTCTGTGAACTTAGTGTGCAAACAGAGGCTCTGGGAAACAAACAGACAAACAGAAATAACCCAGTCTGTGCTCATTCTGCACTCAGCACGCTAAACACACACTGAAAATCCCTTTTGTCCATGCAGGGAGAATTATGGACTCAGGAATGCTTACGCTCAGATGCATGACAGCAAGCGGTTTATAAAAATAGCCTGGATCACTCAGCACGTGCATGCCACAGGCGCATGATGTGTGTGTGCTCGTTCATGTGTCTCCAACCCCTAGTTTAGAATAAAAATTTCTGCAGCACTGAATAGTTTTTTTTTTTTTTTCTGACAGGATCGACCATCTTACCTTCCCTGTGAAGGACCAGCATCTCTCTGAGAGGGCTTGCTGTGTTTTGAAACATAACAGTTCATGGATCATAATTAGTGCACATACGTTGAACTGTAGGTAGTCATTTGAAAATGCATGTGCAATAAAAGTGTGCAGTGTGATACATATATTGCAGGCTATATTTCAGAAATGTGCTTTCAGCAAAGTACACTAGAATCATGTCAAGACAGTGATTAAAGAGTGCTGTTTGTCAAGCCGTTTACCGCATGACATCTTGGACACTTTGTGAAGGCGCCCCAAGGAAATTTTGATTTCCTTGATGGATTAACCTGGTTCCAGGATGCCTTTGAAAATCCTTTCATTAGTAATATGCCATGCCTGTGGATACACACCAATACAAACCCCTGTGGATTCTAACAGAACAGACAAGACATACCTGAGAAAAGAACCACTGCTACTGAAAGAGATGAAATACACACAGAGCTACTTTACTTTTAGAATGGACAAAGCTCTGTGACACCAAAACCATATAACAAAATATTAATGTAAAATACTGATTATCTCATAGGTCATACATGTATAACGTGACTTATTAATGTAAGCTATATCTTTATGCAGCTCATAAAATGTAATATAGGCTTATAACTGTAAAACTGCTCTTTTCTGCATTGTTGTGTTCTGGACAAATTTACCCAATTTGCAGTTTTCCTTATAAATCTATCTATGGTCTTTCTCATCTGACTGGTATATAGCTTAATGACTTTCTCCTGACTCTGCATCTAAACACATAAAATTAAAGATAACTGGTTTTATCTGGTTCAACATAATTTGTTGCAGTTTTCTACATCAGTGGTGTTCTGGTCAGATATGACCGGCTGTAGAAAATGAATGGGCCATACTAAAAGACAGTGCAGATGAAAGATTCTCGCTCTGTCTATCGCACAGATCCACACACAAACAATTTCAAATAAGTGAGGATTATTCACCATGAATATAAATCTTGTGCTAAAAACAAGGAATGGGATTGGCTAAAAAGTGTAATGCAACAAAAGGTCATAATAGATATTCTAAAAATGCTTCAGAAACAGATTTAAGGGGCCCAGCCAATTTTCACAGCAAACACCAAAGAAGGAAGAGTTACTCGAACACAAAACCGATCAGAATTCTGTTATGAAATGAATCCTGGTTTGAGTTTCTGCAGGGATTAAAAGAGCAAGTGTTTTTATATCATCATGTTCACCAGCACCAAAGCAGAACTGGAGCTGTGTAACGAGGATGGTTCTTAAAAAAAACAAAATTCCACATTTGATCAACATATCTGATTATTATTATTATTATTATTATTATTATTATTATTATTATTATTATTATTATTTCATTTATTTGTTTATTTATTTATTTTATGTTATTTTACATTGTTTCAAATATTACGTATAATTTTAGGAATTCGTTTTTTAAATTTTTTTTTTTAAATTGATATTTCTTTTTGTTTTGATTTATTTTGTTTTCCTATTTACTTTCCTTACTTTCAGAAGTAATATTTGTAGGTTTTGTTTAGTTATCATGTTACAGTTCATGAAAATGCTTTTGTTTAACTTTAGTTTCTACTTCTATTACTGATAACACACCTGGGTCCCTGGAGGACTAGTGGTTAGGCCACAGCGTGCTCACCACTGCGGCCTGGGTTCGATTCCCGGCCACGGAACCATGCAAGGGGGCGCTCTCAGTGCCATCCCAAGCCCGGATAAAAATTGAGGAGGGCTGTGTCAGGAAGGACATCTGGTGCAAAAACTGTGCCAAATCAAATACGCGGACCAATGATCCACTGTGATGACCCCTAACGGGAGCAGCCGAAACAGGAAATAAAACAACTGATAATGAACCTGACTGTGATTTAAAAAGAAAAGGATAAATGGTTCATGCAAAAGGTTAGGTTAGCAACATACAGTAATCTGGCTGATGTCGAATTAAATTGCTCTTGGTTGTTAGAATTTGTTTCAATTTTATTTGATTTCATATTGGTCTCACAGTCTCCAGGCCTCTCTATGATTAATTGATGCTGAAGGTGAAGCAGCTTTTTAATCAACTGATTGCACTGTCTACTAGATAATGACAACATCTTTTAACATAATGATCTTTCTGTATGTGTGTGTGGGGGAGAGAGAGAGAGGGAGAGCCAGTAAGATAGATAGGACGGAAAGCCTTAGTTTGATGGACAGACAGAGAGGAAAGTGGTGTCTGAACTGAGGCAGAAGGAGTAAGAAAGACAGAAGGAGGACAGAGAGAGAAAGTCTAGTGCAGACTGAGAGAGTGAAAGACAGTAAGTGAGTGGGAGTCTGAACCAAGGGAGTTACACACACATACACACACACACATACACACATCGGTCTGTGATATGACCCTGTAAATCTTTTCCCACATGCCTTGTCAAACAGACTATATGTAACATTTCAGACATTTGCACTACAGATGTAACTGAATACAAATACGTTACTCGTAATGAACAGATAATGTGCTCTAAACAAATCGAAATACCGATACAAATGGGATGAATTATTATTATTATTATTTTTTAGAAAGCTTGACAGAAAGGTTCACAGGGCATCTAGTGGGGTGCATCGGGACTGAGGCACTGCAGAACACAACAAGAAAGTTGTGCAAGGGTGAAGTTTTTACTTTCAGTAGTGAGTGCTCAAATATGAAGCTCGTGGGACAAAGAAAGACCATATTCATTAATGTGAATGTAAACGATGCATTTATAACAATGGATTTACAGTGTTCATTCATTTATCTATAGTAATTAAATTAGCCTACTAGTTTATTTATATTTTGGGAAATAAACCAAACTAAATTTGCAAGAAAATTTTGTCAGGTACAAGCAGAATTCATAACTGCTTGAGCAGGATTTAAAAAACAACAACAACAAGAGCGCTCTATTCACCCCCCCAAAAAATAAATAAATAAATAAATAAATAAATAAATAAATAATGAATGCTTCCGATTCAGGCCATGCTCACTTCAGGTTTAATGCTGCATTTATGATCAAGTGGACCAAGTTTCTGACTTTCCAGTAGAAAAGACCCAGTTGAATGTCTCTCCATCTCTTAATTCCTACTCGGAAAGTCAGACTTTTTCGAGTGCTATTTACAATGAATTATCACATCTACTTTAACAATAAATAAAGCACTAACCAAACAACTCTTTAATTCCATTTTTTGTAGACAGCGTATTGTCTACAAATTGTCTACAGTGAGTATTTATTTGATTTCCTACTTCAGACGGCATGAGTTCGTAAGAACACTCTAATGTGGGAATTAAAAGTGTTGTGAATGCAACATTAGTCCTAATACAGTTGCAGATATGAATATCTGAAGCACTAAACAGATACAGATAATGACATGGCGTTAAATCTTTCTTGAAGTATGCAATACTAATACACTGACCCATATTTTATAATAGAATAGAATAATTCTTGTTCTTTTTACAATTTTCTAAAAGCACATTTATAGACATCAGTGCAATAACCCCCACTGAGTGAGCCCAGGGCAAGGAAAACCCAATAGAATGAAGCTTAGCAGGAAGAAACATTGAGAAGAATGAGGACTCAGCAGGGGTAACCTATCCTCCTCCGGCCAGAACTGGAAATCATTAGGTTTTTTTTCTGACATAAAATTGTCTAGGAATTCTAAGTTATATAAAATAGAAGTAGCGATAAAGATACCAATATATTAGTTATTACAGGAATCGTTAGGAGACACATTGGCCACAGTAGTCAATCAATGAAGAGTGTCAGGAGCTTGTTGGCCTCCAGATTCCAGAAAGAAGATATTGCCTTGTGAATTACTCCAATATACTCCAATATTCTTTCCAAATTCACAAAGCCTGCTAAGTCATATGGTACCCACATGCACAGTAGCAATTCCAGTTGTGTTATTATGCCTAATTATCAGTTGATTGTTGCTATTACTCAGATTTTCTAAAAGCGACTCTTAGATTTTTTATTACTCTTAGATTTTCTAAAAGCGATGACTGGATTTGGGTAGACGATTCTCTCTGTAGAACTTTGGGGAATTATGGACATGGTCTTGTGCAATGGATTTGAGAGATGGATGCACTATTTTAGGTAGCAAGCTGACACACTGGGTACACTGCTCTCTCACAACTCCAGGGTCCCCGTTTCGATCCTGAGCTTAGATTCCTGTTTGTGTGGATTTTTTTTTTGCATGTTCTCCCTGTGTCTATGTGGGTTTTATGAGGGTTTTCTGGTTTCCTCCAACTTCCCAAAAACATGCTGGTAGATGGAACTCTAAATTGCTGCTAGTTGTGAATGTTTGTGTGTGCCTGGTGCCCTGTGATGGACTGGGGTCCTATCCAGGCTCTGGATAAATCATGACCCCAACTAGGCTAATGCAGTTACACAGGAACACATACACACTCTTTGAAAGACACCATCCATGCTTCCTATTTAAAAAAAAAAAATCAAGTCTGTAATCATGCCTTATTTCTTCTGAATAGCAAGCACATTAAACAGAAAAGCTGTGTTTGCCTTTAGCCAGCTCTTTCCTTCAAACCGCGTAAATCTTACTTAAGCTTAGGTCGTTTGTACTTTAATTGGATGATACATGCTTAGTCTGTTTAATTCTCAATTTTCAAACATATTTCCAGACATTTTAATTACTTTCAAGTTTTAAAATTTTCTTAATCAATTGGCAGTTAATTTAACTTCTTTCTAGAAATAAATTCTTAAAAGGGGCAAGTTTATCTGCCAATAGAACAAAGCTTGAAATTAATATTATATATTGCAAGCTTAAAAAAATGTCCAGAAATAGGTTTAATAATCATACATCTGGTTTATTTATCTTATAATAGGAAATACTAGATAAATTTGACTACATTCAAGATATTTACACTTGAAAAGATGTCATTTTTGGCAGTGTAAAAGGAAAAAAAAAAACAATAAGCTGTTTGTTAACAACAAATATGATTTCAAAATTAAACCTTATTTTTTATTTATTTAGCCCCTCTATTCCATTTCTACCAGCTGACCCTGCATATGAGTGTGTGCGTGTGTGTCATGAAATATGCCTGGATTTCAGTGTCTCATTGCTGAATGCTTTTTATAGTTAATGATAAAACCTAAAGTACCAAAAAGAAAATGTGCACTCTGACATAAAATATATGGCATGTCCCTCTGTCCATGCCCTTGAGGAACATTTAAGCTAAAGCTTTTTGATGGCATGCAATGAATCAAGCACCAAAGTCTTACAAAGAATTACTTTCAACCTTCTAAGATTGATGTCTTACCACAAAATAGAGCATCTATGCAGAGTGTGTCTCTGTAAATGCTTCCCAATGTGTCATTTACCTGTTGGATTAGGATCAATACAAAAGGGAACCAAAGAGATGCATTTTATGTACAGAAACAGCTTACAATCAGAGTATAGTCAGCAACTCTGCTTCAAATCAAGCACTGTGCCTATGAATGAATGATGATATCGCTGGGAAGATGGGACGTTTTAATCAGGCAAGCCCACATTATTAACACAGCCCTAATGCCAAGAAATAACAACATTATGAAATGTCAGACAGGACTGTTATTAAAGCCAAACTATAATTAGTCTATAAAATTAGACATTAGACGGAGGATTGCCTTTTGGTGTGCTCATAAGAGCCGGATCTGTCACTCCTTTTGGCTCTGATGAGGTAATTTGAAGGCAATTTGGAGCTGACTATGAAGCACAGGCACTTACCAATTAACTATTACTTCTTCTTTTCAAAGCAAAACTTTCCAATGTGAAATTATGAAGGCTTGTCAACACTACAAAAAAGTCAGTGCTATTGTCTGTGTCAAATCAGATTGATTCATTTTTAATTACTTATGATATGATCACATTTCACTGAAATGTCTAGACGGTTTGGAAAATCTTCCAGCCCTAAACATGGGCCTTTTTGTTTTTTTTATCAGGACTAGCACGACTTGTCACTGCCTCTGCTTTGCTATGCAAATGCTCCCAGATAAGGTGCTTCCTCACAAACCATTAATTCGATGAATAATAGTCAGTAGCCTAATCTATCACTTCAAGCCACAGAGCTAAATACAATCCAAGGTTTATTAGATCATGAGGTACGCACAAAGTAAACGGCTGGCAGTGGTTGATTCATAGCTTCTGGAAGACGGCCTGTCAGATCTCCAAGATGGTGCCAGCTCCTAGCCTACATCATCGACCACTCTAATTAATAAACAGATGTGTTTATCTACATGGGAGTTTCTGTTTAATTTCTCTAGTCAGTTGTTGGATTACAAGACAAGATTTTAGCATTTTAGCACTATTATTCGCTCCACTGTATTACAATAATGGCTTGTCTCGCTTTACAGCTTGCATATTGAACCCAGGGTGCTGGAGAAGTTCACATGCACAAACTTTCTCAGCCAAATGAAAATCCAGTATTTTTATTCATGAAGGTCAAATGCACATGAATAAATTCAAGCATTGCTGCCTTCCTTCATTTTGCCAGTATTCTCTCAGATCATTTCCATCAAAATGGCTCAAAGAAAAGTACGTTGTGAGCTTCACATAGAGAAAAGAGATCCACAGAGGCTGCAACATTAAATATGTAGTTATGCATTCCGTGTCATGTGCCTAAACATGCCTGATAGGGTAAAAAAACAAGCGAGGAAACGAACAGCGTGCTTTTAGTGATAGAATGATGGACAATTGCTGAGCCGGCCGATTCATCCAAATAGGCCAGATGGATGAAAAGACCTGTTCACCGTTAACCCATTCGAGGAGAGCACACAAAGCTTTTATTAGTTCAAGCCACAGTGCCTGCACCATTCCTCCATGCAACACCTCAAACAGAATATATTCACGACTGGGTAGGTAGTTGTAAACATGTCTTGAAACACACTCAAAGACTTCTAGCATAAGTAGAAAGATATTTTCTCTTTGGTGGCCAAACTGAGAATGGTCTTCATCTAAAACAGCATAAATATTTCATAATGGAGGTAGTCTGAGTACTGGCCAAAGGTACTTTTCTGCAAGCATTATATATTTGCAAACAGGGAACCATCCTGGCCCAGTCTGTGTGGTGGACTCATCCCAAATCGCTGAGGCTGAATTCTGGCAAACAGGCGGAAAAAAACAAAAAAAAACAACAACAAAAAAACAGTTTTTGACCAAAATTGGGTTTTTCTGCCCATGACATATCATAAATGTATTTCACAACAATGACCCGGAAGTGGTTTTATTTATTTTTTTGCCTCAGCTTTCACACTGGGTAAAGAGCCAGTTTAGCAAATGCAGTACTAAGATGTCTAAAACATTGCTAGCTAATCAAGCTGTATGTCTATTCTGCATACAGTGCATGGTATGTGCTGTTGTGAAACTGACATAATTCTAATCGATTCAGTTTGTAATCAGACACTGGCTGTGACATTGTCCACAATGCTCCTGCTTCATCACATCCTCATCAAAACAGAAAAGAAAACACTTGCACACTCTGTACAGATGAGAGTTAAAATGGTTTTAAAATGTTTAAATGACCTAACAGTAAAATCAATAAAAAGAAATTTAGCAAACAGAACAGAATTGTGAATTATTTTCACATCGATGTTAGATCACAGAGACAGACAGAGACTGAAGTGGATGATGCTGATGATAAAAAAAAAAAAAAAAAAAAATTCCATTGTAAAATTTAAAATGAATCAGTAATGTTGTTTTTCCATAAGTAGATTAGGCTATAAATGTAGAAGTAGGAGTAAACAGTAGACTTTCAAATGCTGGAAATGCCATGGGCTCTATTTTTGTACCTGTGCAAGCATATGCCATATTAGCCATTTTTAAAAAAATCTATTTTCATCCAGTTGCTAATTAATCAGCCAGAAATGAACATGCTTATGCTGAATTGGGTGGAGTAGTGGAACAGATGAGTGCTGCTCATTCAGCTGCAGGACAGCAGAGCTGCATTTGTTGGACAAGGCTGGGCATCCAGATAACAAATGAGTGGCCCATATTTAACCGCTTTCATCAAGTCAACATAACACCACAGGATGACATCAATTGAGTAGTTTTGTTTAGTTTGTATTGTCTTGATTTAAGGGACAGCATACGCAGTGCAATTTAACCTGCTCTAAATCTTCAGAAACATTAACGAAATGTAATTACAGTATAGTGCTTTGGGGTCCTGCAGGACTAGTGGTTAGGCCACAGCAGGGAACCAACCCCAGCCACTGGGGTTGCACACGACAGTGCACTCCCAGTGCCGGTCCCAAGCCCGGATAAAACTGGGGAGGGTTGATTGGTTAGTGTCACTGTGATTGACAGGGGAGATAGTATGCCATGCCTCCCACCCAGAGAGCACCACCAATTTTGTCTGTTGGGTCTGGCCACTGATGGATGTGGCATTGTTCGAAACCAAAAGGCAAAATGAAAGGACACGGCAGTTGAAGAGAAATGTTACAAATGTTAATATTTTATACAATTTTTTTATTCTAACATTTATTTTATTCAATTAACATACTATGATCTATAACTTACCCACATAATTCAAATAGCACTAATGTTACTGCCTATCTGCAGCCCTCTTAATATCCTGAAAGGCTCTCAGAGTTTTCTGTAACCCTTTTTTTGTGGATGCACACTCAATGTCATCCCCACTTCAATTGAACCTACTAACTAAATTGTTTCATTCTTAACAAGCTCATTTTATCCACAACTCAGTTATGGCTAAATTTGAATCATTATGCACATCATATTATATAGTTATAGAAATAATAAAATGTCTAACAAAAGTAATTAAAACATTTTCATTCATTCATCTTCAGGAAGACATTGGAAGAGCATGCAAAAAAAAAAAAAATCCAACTAAAATAATAATAAAAAAAGAAATATTAATTGAAACAAATTATGGAAAAATGTATTGCTAAAATAGAGACGAGCCAAAGAAAGCTCAAAAGAGCAGAAGACACAATACATGGTACAGATACAAGTGATGCTAGACAGACAGTTATTTTTAACCCCTGAAATATTGATGTGAAATCTATTAGGGAAATCTTATCATATATCATTTTGAAAATATCTCTACTGTCTGAAGGAAAAGTCTTTTGTCAGAAAGCCCTGTCTAACATGACACAGCACTGATGTGGAATTAAAAAGACATCTTTCTGAACATCTAATCCATTTATTTCTCTATGACTACAGGGCTTCAACAGCTCCTCTAAAGCATCTTATCTGTCTACAGGCTGAGCATTAGACCCTCATAACCTTGAAGTATGTGACTTGCAGTGATCTTAGCTCACCTCTGGATCAGGCTCACTAAATCCACCTTCACGTCCGAGTAGCCTTCATGCTTCCTTGCACGTCTAAAACCGTCCACTAATCATTCAGGTCATTCACGTGTCATTCAAGCCCAAGGTTCTCAATCAGCTGGAGCTAAATGGGACGGCAGAAAGCTGAAAGCTGTTATGGAAACATTTACACTGTGCCGTAACACATATCTGCCTTCCCCTCATCCTAATTACCCACCTCAATCTTCCTTATTAGGCAATTAAATAAGTAATTAGGCTTTGGTTTGGCTTAGAGAGAGGTGGTTAAGAGAGCTAAAGGTGTTCGCATTCTCCAAATGTAGCTGATAGGTGGAGGATAATTTAGTAAAATTGCAGCAGTCTGTGGTAATAGAGACAGTGGAGGAAAGTCTTACTCTTTGTTTTATAAAAGACTCCTGCTGGGTTTGCAAATAACTTTTTCCATTTTTCCATTAACCTGCCATGCAGGGGATATATTTTAAACCATCATGGAACATTAGAAATATGTTATAATCAAGGTGCTTGTTGCCAAGGGACAGGCTTACTACAGAGGCATAGCGGGGGAGGGGATACGGGTTTGTTTTGCGCAGTAATTATGATATAGTTATGTTCATAAAAGTCAATAAAGTCATCATTCCAATTCCTCCATATTTAACCACTCAAGACATCAAACATACATGTCCCTTAGCTTGTTTAATTTTATTGGCCACCAGCAGGTCTGGTGAGAAACAAGATTAAATCGTGATCATGCATTTTTCTTGCTTCTGTCTGTAAACTATTAGCTAGCTACACTCAACCTAAAGATACTGAGGTCACAGCAATTTAAGTACTGCTCATCTACATCTGTTTTCTATTACTAGCAGGCTATTTTAAACATTTATAAACATACAGCAAGATATATGGCAAGATTGGTTGACGGTAGACTGTGCAATAAATAAATAAATAAATGTCAAATTCTGAATACCACTGCCCTCAAATTAATTCCTGGCTATGCCAATTGCTTACTAGATACCAGGCTTGCTAGATAGGGTTTAGGCCTACATTGTAGAACACATAGTCCTGTTTTATCAGAAGAGGTGGGTCACCATAATGTCATGATCAGGGGAAACTGCCTGTGTACCACACTGGAACCAACATGTTCATTCTGAGATAACCTCAAAAGTTTATCAAGGCAAGGCAGTTGACATACAATATTTTCCATGCCCATGGTGTGCAAATGTGTCTGACTACATCAGTCGTACATCAGCATTCGTGTGAATTGCTTTTAGGGCTTTGTACTTAAAAAGTGTATAGATTTTTGTGCATTCCTTCTACACAACATACTTGTTTGTTTGTTTTTTTGTTTGTTTTGTGTGTGTGATAGGGTCGGGTTTAGGACAAACTCAAGGTCTAAAAAAAAAGGGAGTTTCATCAGCAATGGAAAATACACAGTTGGATGGAAGTCAAGCATAGAAAAATATAGATTCTGTGCAGTCTGGGATATTCTGGGAAGACAAAAAAGATGATGCAAACTATAGTTTTGTGGGCCAGATTTTGTGGCAGCCATGTTCTTTTTCCCTTGGTATTTTATCACAGACAATTTCATGAGTTTTTTTTTTTGTAAAAATGTGCTCGGATGAAAGATTATTAATGGTTTACTAAAGATCAAGGTTAGGATGAAGAGCAGGTTTAGTGGATTTAGATTTCCTTACAGCTCCATTAGTATGAAATGGAACAAATTTTATGTGAAATTGGGTTGACAAGCCTGTGCAGAGGCACTTTTCTCATGTCCATTAGTGCCAAATGATGACAATATTGTTTCCCACTTATCACATAAAAAGTAATAGCAGTCACTTAAAACATGACACCTGAAGTTCTTTTGCCTGACAGTAATTGTGAAATAATCACTCACTGGGCATGGGGAGCCATATATGAGTGTAAACTCGCTAGTAAAAAAAATAGGTAAAATTAGAGGTTAATGAGACACCTGCCACATGGCCTTTTTGATGCTTCCTTCCAACTACAAGACTATGTGTGTCTTTGTGATGTCTGGAGAAGTGCAAACCTAATTTCCTTTTCTATTTTGGTGAGAAAAAAGGCAGGGTTCCAGCTAATAGAACTGGGCTATTGTGAAACAAACATAAATGTGACATGTAGTTAGAGCAGGGTCTACCGCAGCAAGGTCTACAGCAGATAGAAAGTGTCAAACAGACACTGTGTAGCTGTGAATTCATTGCTGTATATTTTTAAGGGAAGTGACTCATCTGTGATGCAATGTAAGTGACTCAATTTCAACTCTGGAGTTGCAAACAACTGTCTTATAGGTTGGAGAATCAATTCATAAAATATGGGCAGATTTTGGGGGCTATTTTCTGCATGCATTCCTGGTTGTCCCATAATTTGACAATGGATAGAAAAAATATAACATTTCTAAGACAGATTCTAAAACATTATCCTGTACCCATTACAGCAGTTAGTCTAAGGACATTGCATTAATTTTTTTTTGTTATACATTTTCTAGCAGCAAGGTGTAATGGCAGTTGTCTAAGCAATAAAGCAGCAGGGGTGCGCATATCTCTTGTAAGCAAGAAATATTAAAGAAATGCTTCTCTTTCACTACCTGTTTTACCATCAAACACTGGCATCTGGAAGGTAATAAAAAAAAAGCAATCCTCAAATCAACCTCGACACAGGGCGCCATTGTTGCGCAGCAACCCAGCCAGCTTATCTGTTGGCTTACATGGACAATCCTGAGAGACATACACAACAACATCATTGCATGCATATTTCAGGGCATGAGGCCTATATATACACTAGGATGTAGTATCTGTGCAGCATTTTGCTCATCAACCTTGATTTGGATGTAGAAGAGCCAAGAGCCTGCATGCTTGATTACAACCCCTTTACGATTGGCAGTATTTTACCTAGTGCAGTGCTTGTAGCTTTGTGGCAAGTCATTAGACTCGGTCAGTGCTTTCATATCTGTGTTGGAATAGAGATGTGATTTAAAAAAGGCCATAAAAAGATGTCCAGGCAACTGTGTCTGCTCAGAAAATAGGCATGCACAATACTTCTTAAAGTTCGTAAGTAAAGTGTGAAAAGTTTCACATTTAAACTGACTTTCAAAAAAGTAATGAAACTTTGAAACAGTTCTGATTTGACAACAGGATATTGAGTCATAATATTCATTTTAAGGTCTCAAAGGCCTGTTTCCGAAAAGCAAATTTGTCTGAAAAGCAAATGTGAGCACATGCAATGGGGGCTCTGCAATGGTAAGCTCAAAAGGCTGTATACAGAGTTGCATCAATATTTAATTGTAATCGTCACAATAATCACTGCACATTTAGTTTTAAAACAATATGGCTTCCACTCTAATTATTTATTTGTTTGATCTCCAGTGTGATTAACAGAACATTGCTGCTTGCCAGGCAAATCTGTACAAATATGAAAGAGGGCAAGTATTAGTAGTACCAAAAGGCCATGCATATATGGATTTAAAAAAAAAATAGTTTTCAATTCTCTGTTTACAAAAAAACCCTCCTGTTCACATCAACTTCAAAAATATTTGAAAAAAAAAAAATGCAAAAACGTTTAGAAAATGCTCAGAAGAGCACATCAACCCAATAATACTATATATATAAAAAAAACCTCAACAATTACGTTAAGAGCATGAGTGTTGAGCAGAATGACAATGAGGTGGAATGACAATGAGGTGGAATTCCTGCTTAAGGTAACACTTGAATACAAAATGTTAGCCCGGGTCCTATCAAAAGCTTCATTTGCAGTGCTGTTTGTACCACCAGAGCAGTGGATTAAGGAGCAGTATAACATATATCACCTCTACTTAAGGGTGTAATAATAAAACAAAGTGAAATAAATTGCAAATACATTATCCAATAAGAAATGAGCCACATTGTAACATTAGAGTTACAAAACACAGTGTTTTCCTGCCACACTATCACTTTTTTTTTATTGCTTGTGTCTCCTTCCTTGTTTCTGATCTGCTGCTTTTTTGATGAAAGGAGAAACATTCTCCCACACAATGGAGTTTTAGTTATTGAAATATGTTCTGAGAAACTGACTGGTCACTTAACTAAAACAATCACATCTTTAATTAAACATTAAAGGTATTCATTGTAACTTTTGACCATTAGTGGCTCTACAGAAAACTAGGGTAGAGCGGATCCTCAAAAATTATAAATGTACCTTAGGACAAAAGAATGATGTAAAATAAATTTTTACCAAAAAAGGGGGTGTAACTTTCTCAGTGGTAAACACTGCGATCATGGTGGATCAAGACAGTAATGTTACAAGTGCACAAAAAAAGAAAACAGATACAGACCAAGAAGCACCTTTTCCCATTAAATGATATTTGATGCATGCTTTTGCTACACCCTGGGCTCTTCTCTGTCCTGGCACCCAGGTGGTGAAATGAACATCCCCTGGCTGTCTGAACAGCTGAGTCCCTGGCTGTCTTTATACAAAGACTAAAGCACTTAAATTAGCACTTTGTTTATCTATTAGTTAAAAGATTCTTTTCCTTCTGTACCTACCTCCCCAGCAGGGTTTTACACTGATGGTACCCCTGTCCTATTGAACAGTAGGAGGATGTGTTTCTGGATAAGGATAACATGGAGCTCACATCTCCCTTCACCAGATATTGAAGATTGAATGTTGCCTCATTGAATCCTAAGTGAGTTGTGGTTAGTGTGAGCTATATGTATCCTAGAAAATGGTATTAGAACTTGAACAATTTTTATCCTCATTATAGAATAATCTCCAATATTTGAGCAATTATCTTCCTCAATAGAGAACAGTATCAGCAGTTCAATGATAGGCATCTTCAATAGAGAACAGGATCAGCATTTAAGGTGATTCCCAGTTATACGGCGTCTAACAATTTGGCTTGTGATGACTTCCAAATGCGGGATCCACTAGTATCAAAGGAAACCACAATTGCATCAATATTAATTTTCTGGACCTTTCCACTGTGCTGGTTGGGAGGGAATGGCAACCAGAAAAGGTTTGAAGTAATCACAAGAAATGTAAGTTTTCTTCACATTGAACTTAATTTATATAGTTCTTCTTGATAGCCAGTGTAAAATAGCTAACATTATTTATTTGAGGGGAAATTATGACTGAAGTTGGCTTCTTGTAATAAATAGTTTTTTACAATAGAACTTTAAAAATTACTTTAAATTTTTAGATGATTAAATTTACAGTTAACATGAAGTTATGTAATTTTGGGCTGCTACATAACTATTAACATCACTTCTAGCTATTCAAAAATTACTTTGCATTTTCTCTACATTAGCTCAGATTATCGGCTAGTGTTGGAGTCAAATAAATTCTAATCATGCGTTTGATATTCATCATGATTTCAAAATGGACATGGATATGATGTTGAGTTATCATGTATTAACCAAGTAATCTGTGTTCACACTTAGTATTTTTTGTGCTACCTGAAGTTCCTTTTGTGCAGATATAAAAAAAAAATGCACACAAACTGTAACCATAACAACTTGGGTGTCTTCAGCCCAGCAATGAGTCATTTTTACTCAAAAGTTGGGTAAGAAAATAAAGATTGACCCAAATTGGGTTATTTTTAACCCAGCAATTTTTAGAGCGTAAAGAGGTAAAATGGAAGGTGATGTATGTGGACATCTTGGTCACTTGGGTAGACCTGAATGAGGACAAATGTGATGCAGCAGGATAACCATAGCAGAAGAGGTGAGATTAGATGAAATACAGGAGATAAAATATATCTATATATACTTTTTTTAAAAATGTTGAGAAGAAAAGCAATGTATTATTGCAGAATTATTGCTGAAACTGCTGTCTAAAGAGTATGAGAATCATTCAAACAAGAGATTGGAAATGTTCAACAGTTCACAACAATTTATGAAATATACATAGAAAAATATAAAACCATGACATCAGGTACTCTTTCCACTCTGTGTGTGCATTTTATAGGCTACCCATGTTGGGTCACAAGGTGACAGTTTTGCTGGTGGTACACAGCAAAGAAATGAGCACAGGACAAGACTCCACAAGTTGCTAAGGACACTGCCCTAACAGACCAGAATGTAAGGAAGGTCTGAACCTTGATAGGCCTTTGATTTAAATTTTTTCTTTACACTCAGAGGATGGTCAAAACAGACTATAAAACGATTGCTATTAATGAACTACCCACAGTTGACTGGTTATAAAATCTAAATCAAAGCAAGTGTGGCCAAGTATGGTGACCCATACTGGGAATTTGTGCCCTGCATTTAACCCATCCAAGTGCACACACACACACCGTGAACACACACCCGGAGCAGTGAGCAGCCTTTTTTGCTGCGGCGCCCGGGGAGCAGTTGGGGGATCGGTGCCTTGCTCAAGGGTCTCACCTCAGTCATGGTATTGAGTCATGGTCATTCACTTCCCCCACCTACAATCTCTGCCAGCCCGAGACTCGAACACCTTCGGGTTGCAAGTCCGACTCTCTAACCATTAGGCCACGACTGCCTATGCCTATGCTTGGGCATCAGATAACCACCTAGCCTACATTCAGTATTCAGATTAGTTAAAGTCTCCAGCAAACCAGAATATTTTCAAAGTGTATCTAAAATCAAAACTGAAAATCCAAACAGTCATAAATCAAGGGGCTGTGCAATTACGATATGTTTCCCTAAAGCTCTGAGCAAAAGTGAACTGCGTATGACAACTTCAGTAAGAAAACTAAGTGAGCAATTATACTTTCACTGTAAAAGAGAGCAATTACTCATTACTTTCATGTAGTCTAGTTTGAATGCATTACATGGATTTACGAGCCTTTTCTTTTCAGAAGTCTTTGCATGTCAGAAAAGAAAGAAAATGTGGCTTTGTCTGCAGTATAAAAGCACCCATATTCTGTTTGAGGTCCTTGAAACCACAGATCTTCTTTAAAAGCTCAAAAACATACTTAATATTGTTCTAACAGTTTTTTTTCTTTAATATAATGAGAACAGCTTATACACGATATGTCTTTAATGACATATATCAAAAGTCTTCAAATAATAAAAGAGTCTTAGTGCCACTAGCTATACGTAAAGAATAAAACAGGGCATGTTGTTATAGGAAAAATAATCACAGCATTTGCCAAAAAATAATCAACCAAAATCAAGCCAACAATTACAATTTTTTAAAAAATTTGACACAACATCCTTTTTAACTTTTTATAATGATATGGAACATCTGCAAGACAGTTCCTGTAATTACATTATAGCAGCTATAAGCAGTCATTCCTTCACCAACCACTCTTTTTTTTCTCTCTTTTGAAATTAATAAGACAAAAAAATACAGCTTGTTACCGAGAAGACAAGAAGCACAAACTCTTCTGACTTGAAGACTTTCCAATGTCAGAAAACTTACTGACTGTTAACAAAGCATCGACACTGGAAATTCCTTCCACAAATGTTGAATAAACGTCTCCTTACAGAACAATTCAACAATTCTTACCAATTGGATTTGAGAATTCACCAGCCATGTGGTACAAAACTTTATGTTCCACTTTAGAGACTCTACAAACTATCACCAAATTATCTATATACTGAATGAACTGGCCTATCAACTGATCCTTAACAACATGATAACACTTTGTGGCTGTTGATGTTTATTATGCAATCTATCAGCTATAAAATTGAACTTTAATTGGATAGTCCAGTATTATGGCTACTATGTTTAGCAGATAACTTGATAGTTTTAATAGGAAATGTGTGCTCTGAACATTAAATATGACAGCCGATAAATATCTGGTTTTATTTGATTGAGAATATTTGGTTGAGAATCAGTTTACAGACTGCTGAGTGTTTAATATTTTAAATCTGTTAATTTGAGGTCCATATCACAAATATGAAACTCGTTACAAACTATTATGATGATTTCTGAATTTGCCCAAATAAAACACATGCATACCACCGATGCTTCGCCTGCCTTTTCTGCATTTTACATAAATCATTAAACATCTAATTATTAGGCACAGTAAAAATGTTTTCTAGCCTTTTGCAGAGTTCATCTTTCTGATGATGAAACCTAGGTTAAGAACTTCAATTTTCTTCAATTTCTGCATGTTTCAGGTTCTTGATGTAATGATGTAGCACCCTACTTCAATGTGTTATTTGAAAGTGAAGAGTAATGCCTCTGGAGTTCTTAGAATTTCTGGGGCTGCTGATGCCAATCTGTGTAAGAAAGCCTATCTGAATTGATCAGATTCATTAGCTCTAACAGACACTAGGCCACCTGCAGTGGGCACAGGTGGAGCTCATGAACTAATAGCTCTCCTGCCAGGTTAAATAGATGTGTGAGAACAGTTTGAAGAAGCAGCTCATAGGTAATAAGAAAGGAACAGAAAGCAAGGAGAGTGAGATGAGCTGGTTGTATATGTCTATGAGTTTGTTATTTTCTGCCCTTCAAGTTTTTGATTTCATTTGATGTTAGTTATACTTTTGTGTAAGAGAAAAACTTTTGCTTATCTTACCACCATTCTGCCTTCCACATAACCGCACTGACTCTGCTTTTCTCAGATTGGTGGGTAAACAATGATTTCCATAGGCCAATGCCACAAGGATATGTTCAGTAAGAGCATAGATCAGATGGCTGACAAATTAAACCGCTACCTTGGTTATGCTGTAGGGGTCATTTTGCTGCTGTGGTTTTGGTCCGTTTGTTCAGTCAGCATCAAGAATTGGTGCAAATCAATGCAAAGTTCTTCTGACTGATCACTTTTTTCCAATGATGAAATATTTCTATCCTGATGGTAGCAGTCTCTTCAAGGATGACCCCTCCTCATCCACGGGACACAAGGGCTCACTGAATAGTTTGATGATGAGGAAAATGATGTAA
Source organism: Pangasius djambal (assembly GCA_022985145.1). NCBI lineage: Eukaryota > Metazoa > Chordata > Actinopteri > Siluriformes > Pangasiidae > Pangasius > Pangasius djambal. Next base: position 6,673,372 of record CM040981.1, on the reverse strand, counting down.
GTCATATGCAATAGTATTCATAGCCTCCAGATCTCAACCTAAATGAACACCTATGGGAGATTTTGAAGTGGCATGTTAGACAGTGCTCTGCACCATTATCCTCAAAACACCAATTGAGGGAGCATCTCTTGGAAAAATGGAGTTTAGTTCTCCAGTGCAGTTTCAGAGACATAGAATATATGCCAAGGTACACTAAAGCTATGGGCTTACACTATATTAAAACACTTTATCTTGTTTTTTCCTTTAATTTGTCTCCAAATGTATACCTTCATATAGTATATGGTTCAGTTAGCGATAGAGGCAGTAGTTGTAGTACTATTCTTTTATTTATTTATATGCATTAAATATATACAGGTCCATAAGTATTTTGAGAGTGACACAATTTTTGTAATTTTGCCTCTGTACACCTCCACAATGGATTTGAAATGAAGCAATCAAATGTGATTGAACTGCAGACATTTAGCTTTAATTCAAGGGGTTTAACAAAAAAATTGCATTAACCGTTTAGAAATTACAGGCATTTTTTACAGAGTCCCTCCATTTTCACAGACTGAAAAGTAATTGGGCAATTGATAGGCAGTTTCACAGCCAGGTGTGGCCTGCTTCCTGGAGTTGATTCCAAGTGTTGAATCTGCATTTGGTAGCTGTTCACGGGAACTTTCAATATGTGGTCCAAAGAGGTGTCGAGTGACGGAGGTGAAGGAGGTCATCATTAGGCTGAAAAAACTAAACAGACCTATCAGAGAGACAGCAGAAACTTTAGGAGTGGCCAAATCAACAATTTGGTACGTTCTTAAAAATAAGGATAGCATTGGTGAGCTCAGTATCACCAAAAGGCCTGGAAGACCATGGAAGACAACTAAAGTGGATGAATGCAGAATTCTTTCCTTGGAATACACATGGGAATGTGGTAGAGATCACCTCATGAATATGTATATGAATAAATATTGAAAATGTATCTGAAAAAATAAGAAATAAATGGGGGCCGAGTTTCACAAAACTGTCAGAGCCCAAAGATCATTATTATACAGCAGGGTATCACATTGAATACTTTCTCTACCAATTAAAGCGATTTTAACTTTACTGTGCTTTCAGGAAACTAGGCTTATAATGAACAGATCTGTCCTTTATCCCTAGTGCTCAATGAACTGATCATTTCATTGACGTTAAATGGGATGCATTTTCTAGCTAGTTAATTCAACAAGGATGACATTGCTGTGTGACTTTCTGATTAGGAACCCGTTTTTTTTTCTGACAGGAAAGCTGAAACATGCAAATGTTTTTTGGTGCCTGGCAAAGCTCATTTCTTCACTATCTCCTCCTCACTGTTTTGTCATGCTGCCACTCTTCAGTGTTTCTGTGCTTGTGCTACTCTCTAAAGTTGCCTCACATCTGTTGCTTGAAGAACTGGCACTGATAAAGTGGGTTTGTTGGTTCCCCCTACTGTGTGATACCTGTGGATCAAACAACAGAGCCCTGGCACTTCAGGTTTGTTTTGGCTGGGAATGCTCATTTGTTTTCATGCATATGTCTCTCTAAGTAGGACAGTCAAAACTGATGAATAGTGCACACATCCAAGACTGTTTCATTTTCATCTTCACATAATAGCCTATATTTTTATTTGTGAAAGGCTGTGGGAATAAACATAAATAAAATGTAAGCAAGAGCGTCACCTTCGTGAGAGAAGAATGCAAATTGTTTGCACTATAAAACTAAGGATGATTAGACACTCTGAGTCAGCATCTTAAATTCTAAACTTAAATCAATATTTATGCAGGGAAAATTCCTCTTATTGGGGGGAATGCTTCAGAGATGGGATTTTTCAATAGCGTCTAGACCAGCACCTTTAAACACAAGCACTTGCCTTTAAATCTTGGGGATAGAAAATGAAGACTGAAGAAGCAGATCACTTTTTTCTCTTTGCTCTCAAATGTAATATGATGTAACATTCAAACATGAGACAATTAAAAAAAAAAAAAAAAAAAAAAAAAAAAAAAAAAAAAAAAAAAAAAAAAAAAAAAAAAAAAAAAAAAAAAAAAAAAAAAAAAAGACTAATGCAATAATGAGATGTTCAAAAAACATACAGTATAATAGGAGACAGGTATATTGCCAGTATATTGCTACAGGAATAGTGGTAGTCACTTTAAATTTGGTTTCATTTAATTTCATTTATGGCTTCCACTCATTATTTGGCAGCATATAAATAGCACTTGATCCAACAATGCAGAAAACCACCAGAGGAAGCACGCGTTAGCTTTCACCCTCCAGGTTGGTGGTGGTTATATGATGGGGCAGTGTTGCCAACTTAGATACTTTGTCACTAGATTTGGTGATTTTCTTTGGATGCATTTAGTGACTTTAATTAAAAGAGAGCCTAGTGAATCTAATCCAATCTACTGACTTTTTGAGCAGACTTCAGTGACTGTCTTGAATTCGATATGGCTCTCTAGCTCACATTATAGCTGCTGTTATATGAATTGAGAGATCAGGTTCTCTCAACTCACCATCAGTGTGTAAAGCCTGACTGTGCGCATTGTTCCCAATGACCAATCACTGATTACCACTGTTTCCCAACAACCAATCACCGATCACCACTCACCTTTCACGACCACTCACTATCACTACTTCTTTTTGTCCGTTTTCTTGATACAAAGTAAAGTAAAGCACACGGTTGTCTAAAATGTCTTTGTATGCTGTAACATTAAGATTTCCCCTCACTGGTCCATAGGAAGCTCCATAAAAACATGGAAAAAAATGTAAGAAATAAATTATAATCTCTTATTTTCTATTCTGATAAAACTTTATCTCATTTTATTATATTCTAAGTGAAAATCTTCCTTTTTTCATCCATCTATTTTCCATACTGCTTATCCTACACAGGGTTGCAGGGGAGCCTGGAGCCTATCCCAGGGAACCTGGGGCACAAGGTAGGGGACACCCTGGACGGGATGCCAAACCATTGCAGGATACAATTTCACAAACATTCACACACTGCAGACAATTTGGAAATACTAATCAGCCTACAACACATGTTTTGGACTGGGGGAGGAAACCAGAGTACCTGGAAAAAACCCCCGGAGCACAGGGAGAACATGCAAACTCCTGAGGGCAGAGGTGTGAGGTAAACGTGCTAACCACTAAGCCACTGTGCCCCCCTCTTCCTTTTTCATGTAATGATCATGCTTAAAATATGCAAATAAGTCTATGACATCATCTAGTGACTTCTAACAAGTTTTTAAGCAGGCTTTAGCTACTTTTCTCTGAAAAGAGTTACCAGCACTGGACAGGGGAGAGCTGGCTGGTGGGAGGGAATTGGCAGGTGACCAAATTAGAAAAAAAAGAATGGATTGGAAATTTAGACATACTGGTGTCAGTGTTTGGGGGGCATTTGTCTGGTTGGAGTGATACTGCAAGCATAGTTTGTGTTTAAATATCAGTTTAACCAGACTGCCACTTGCTCATGTCAGCACGTCTGTTCTACAGTGGTGAAAAAATAATTTCTAATGGAGGACTGCATTAACGGCTGTGACATAAGAATCCACAGATTCAGTTTGACATTTTCAAAATTATGTTATTCTTTTGCAAGGGGAAAACCCCTGCTCATCTGTTATTGTACAAGTGATTGTGTAGTCAATATCAGCTACATGCACGCCCTTTTGGGAACGCTTCCATGCCATTACAAGCAGGCATCTTCCTAATGCCGACAAGTCGGCACTCAAAACTACTATCTCTCTCTGGATTCAGACTACGATTTATTCCTTACTGAGAGGCTGCTGTACATATTCATGTGATAGACTCGCTTATTTATATCAAGCCCAAGGTTTGCTTTACAACTCATTATTCAAAACATACGCGTTTTAAAATTCTGTGGACTTGGTGCCTAATTATTTTAGATCTGAATAAATTTTTCTTCACCCCTATAGAAAAAGTCTTGCATCATTATGTGGTGGCTCAATCATCAGCACCTATGCTGTCATGGAGTCCAGATCTTCTTGGTGTATACTATTTATTAATAATCCAGAAAGAATATGCTACATGATCCAATGGGAATTTTTCATGCATTGGTAAAGCTGTGTGCACTCTGCCTCAGGGCACACATTCCTCATACTCTGTGAGCGCAGGGGAAGCAGGAGACACAGAGGTGCGAGTTCACTCAAAACTTGAAAGAATTTTAAAGAATGAGAGTAACTGTGTTGGATGTAAAAAAAAAAAAAAGTTTAGAAGGCTAAAACAGCTAACCCTGCCCCCTCCGAAACTTTATCTATCAGTATCTTATCATATAAGTAGGATTTGGTAAACAACTTTGAATTTGCCACATGAGCCCAAGTTACTTGGGGATGTTGTTCCAGCTTGTTTCTTATTGGATGATGTGTATAGAAAAGCAAGGTGAGGCCAAAAATCTCAGACATCTCAGAAAACACAAATCAATATAATGATAATAGTGCATGTTTTGGTTTAGACATGCTATAAACGCCTACGTACTTTTATATTAACATACAGAGTGACTTACAGAAGTTAATGCCCATGTATAGATTCTTTCTGAATCAATATGTATTTTTAATAAGTAGTTTTCACTTAAAAATGAAATTGTTTCCCAAATAAGCAGCTTTAGTTTAAAACATTGAAGGAGCTAAGAAATTAAGAAAAGCCTCCTGGATGAAGCTCCTCATGAAGATGATTGAGAAGATCCCAAAAAAGTGTACATCAAGCATCATCAAGAAAGTTTAAGTTCCTAAAATATAAAACACGTTTAATTCATTTAACAAATTATCATTTATTTCACTGCATAATTGCATATTATATCAAAGTGTTAATGCCTTCATTTCTGAATCATAACATGCATTAGTGTTACAATCCTTTAGCAACAGTCTTTCCAAACAGATACAACCAAGATGAACTGTTGTAGACGTTCTGATAAACAAATCTGCCTAAGCTTCAATGTGCTTAAACACATGCAAACGGCCCATTATAACTACTAATATACTGATACATATTGATACACTATATACAGTAAATACAATATATACATATTGATTATCCATTCATGGATTAAGTGTAATTTAGAATGCTTATCATATTTACCTGCAAAGCAAAAGCCTAATAATCAACTGCTGCACTAATTACGATACTGTTAATGAGTATATAGACGAGACAGAAGGCGAGCAGAGAATTAGGACTAAGTCAAAAATTGCTACTTTTCTCCAGTCTGATTTTGTTTCATAAACGCTACAGTGGCAATGTGTCAAAAAGCATCATAAAAAAGCCTACAGGAAAGCAAAAAAATCTGGGCTGACTCAGCACTGCACACGCACATGATTTGAACTTTCATTCTTTCTCATTTGATGGCTACTGGAACAGAAGAGCCACAGAATGGGTGTAGAGTATTGGAAAGCTGATTTTCTCTATAAAAACTTTATGGTTTAGGATCCTATAATGCAAGCTCATTGACTTGAGTGTAAAACAATATGCTGAAACTTGCTCACATCGGCAACAGTGTTCTGATTGGTGGCATAGCCAGAAATTAATTTTAGGCGTGATGAGAAACTATGCTTAAATCACAGTGTGTTCTATACATCTATAAATCTGACATGCTCATTCATTTTGGGTGGATGCCACACAGTAGTAGAAGCAGCTTTTGATATTCAGATTTTGTCATTGAATTATTTAAAACACCATCAACCAATATTGCCATATTAACAACATTAACAGGCATATGAAATAAAATACATTCATGACAGTTCCACTAAACATGATCAAAATAGCATGATAGTAATAGGGGGAAGTGACATCCTATTTTAAAACAAAACTTTCCTTCTTTTTCTCCTTCTGCAGTTGACCTCCAATATGTCACCTCAGCAAGTAGCTGACTATTAGCGTTTAAACAAAAATGGAAAAAAATGCAGGTATCTGACTGGCTAATCCTATTTCTCAGCGTAGCCCCTAGTAGCCAATGAAATGTGATTAAATAAACTAATGGATGTGTATGTTTGCATCTGGAATGGTTAAATATATGGAGAAATCATGAAATCATAATCAAAATGGAGAAATCATAATTTTGCTTTTATGAACATTACTATAGTGCAATTACTTTGCAAAACAATGTTATATGACACACATATAATCGGCTGTACTGATGTTATGCTAACCAGCCACAAAAACATTTGGATTGGTCAAAAAATATTTCAGATGAATTGAAATCCAAAATACCCACCAAACTCCACCCCTGGTTCCACTCTAATAGAAAGGTATCTTACCACCGTAAAGATGGTTGTGGATGCTCTTCCTTGGATACTTGGAACACTACAATTGTTAAGAACAATTTACACTCAGGTCTTCATCACTGAAACAGACTCCATCATTGAACAGTTCACAATTTCAGTGTAATACAATAGGTTTATCGTTAAAAGTTAAATCTGTAATGATGATCATACTCAAGTTTCTGTTAACACAATTAACACTATTTGACTATAGTATACAGTTAAAGAAGAGAAATGATTTATAATCACACTATCCAGTGTCACCCAGAAGAGGATAGGTTCCCTTTTGACTCTGGTTCGTCTCAAGTTTTCTTCTTCCTCTTGTTGTCTTAGGGAGTTTTTCAATGCCACTGTCACCTCTCATTAGAGATAAACTTAAATGTTTTAAATTTCAATTTTATATCCAGCTTTCTGTAAAGCTGCTTTGTGACAATGTCCATTGTTAAAAGCGCTATATAACTAAAACTGATTTGAAATTAATTCTATTATAAAATAATTTCTCTATAATTACACCTTAAGGTTGTTTTTTTTTAATGAAATAATGGACGTTTGTGCCTGAAATTCTGTGAAAACCCTAGCCAGAACGTACTTGCAAATAGCTTGTCACAGTCTGATATACGACTATTCCCTTAAATCAACCAATGTGGTTGATTTGGCACTACGTTGTGCCGGCAAAGTTCTCAGCCTCGTCCTCAATCGAGAGACCTTTTTGATAAAATACTGTAGCTAAATGAAGGGAATGCTGAGATGTGAAGCTAATTTAGAGTGCTAGGAGAAATTAGTTCTTTTCGATGCAGTTAGTGGTCTGCCCTTGAAGGATGTGCAACTAATTGGAACATTCTTGCATGTTCATAAAATATTACTGTCTGGAGAAATAGGATGGCAAAAATATTTACTTGTCAAGTCATATGCTGCACATCCACACTTTCATTTAAAAGTCAGTAGGCGTTCAAGCCCATTAATACACAGCACTTCAGTGGCCAATATATTCACAGACACTTAATATTTGGCATGGGGACTGGAAATAGTTAGTAAAGAAATGAATGTCTATTCAAGGGGAACAAAGGACAGAATTATTCACAGCACCTGCATGCACACATAAAATGGAAAGCCTGTGTTGTGGCAATGAACAATTATCGCAGCTGAGATTCAGACTTGGGCTGCAATTCAGAGGCATATAATAACTGGGATAATCTTGTGACCTGTTGCCTAAAAAAAAAAAAAAAAAAAAAACTTCTCATAATAAAGGGAAAAGTTTCAGTCTCTGCTAAAAACAAGAACCATCCTGATCCTGAATTCAGCAGTACGTTTGGATAATCATTCCTGTTTCCTAATAATGCTGAATGTATAGTGCGCATTATTCACATTCACTGGAGTCAATATTTGGTTTCTGTGACTGAAAATGGACAAGAATGGAGCACTATATTTAGAACCATTGGGAAAAACTTTCACATTTTAAATGGCTCATTAGAGTGCTGAAAAAAAAAATACTGGTCAGTTAAAACGTGCACTTAGTGTGCTTGCTGAAAAATTATTTTAATTATTTTAGTCTCCATTTGCATTAGCAGGTTTCAGTCATAAATTATTTTCCCAGGCATTTAACCTGTGCATTAGGCTCAAATACCCATGCTTAAATTAAATACAAATTTATTTATACATTTGTTTTTAATTTATTTATTAATATTCTACATAATAATGTGATTCTAGATGAATTTTTTGATACATCACAAAACAACTTCACACGTACCCAACTTTCACCAGTACTATATATTAAAGCTATGGGTAACTTAGGGATCTTGGCAAAGATTAAGGTTGCTTGAAATGATATAGCACCCTTTGTTTTAGCCTAAAGCTTTAAAAAAGAGAATTATCTGAAAAATATTCATTTACAAGCAAAAGCATTTATATTAATCAAGCGGGCACATTAATCCTCAAGGTCAGCCTTTCAGATAATAGGCAGCAACTGAGAATAAAATAAAATGAGCCTTAATTCCAGAAAAAAAAAGCTGCTAAAATGAAACTGCCCATCATACTTATACCAACTAGATCAATGACACTGAAGTAATTAGATGTCTCTTTAAACTGCCATCAGTTACGTTCTCTGTACTTAGTGATCAGAAGCAGCAGTGTTTAGACACATTCAACACACTAAAGGTTTGACCTAAGCTATTTTTAAATCCATTTTCCTTATGTTCTGGTTTTAATTAAGCCTTATTGAAATGTCACACGAAATGTCAAGAGGCTAATGAATGCTTTGTTTTTGATCAAATATCTCATTAGCTGCTGAAACTGCAAGCCAAGCCAAAATGCAAGGCTGTATATATGAAAGAGGTCAGTCTTCTTGTTGTTCACTTGTGTTTCTTTACATACGGTGGATTCGACCTGATCTCATTAGAAATTTTAAACAGATTCAGTTGAGTGAGGGAATGAACACATACCTGCGACAGTACACCTCCACACCTGAAGAGGTCCCCGTCCTGAGTACTAAAGACTCTTCTTCTACACTACTCACAGCTTCCTGTCAACTTCCTGGTGTGTAGCATATATAAGGTCATGGTTCACAAACACTTTTTTTTTTTGTTTGTGAGGTGTTGCACCTGCCTGGTTCGTGGATGTTCTGAGCCTTGTTATTTGGTCTGAGTGCTTGACTGAGCCCTTGCCCATTGCCTGTGTTCTGGATTATTGTGTTTTTGGCCTGGTTATGTTGGATGAAGGTTTGTGTTTTAACCCTTGCCTGTTTTTGATATTGAATTTTGACATTACATTTCCTGTCCTTTACAGTTGATAAAAGTTATAAACACTAACCTTGCTCCTCGACTAAAGTTTAATACAGATTGAGTGTGAGACCATGCATTTTAGATCTTTTTTTTTTTTTTAAATTCTTTATTTTTTAACTGTATGTCACTATATTTCTTCCAAAGATTGGTCTTTCAAATTGCACATTTGTTAGAATATGCACAATGAAATTCACACAGTATAAATGTTTGTGAATGGTTGGTTAAGTTTATGCTTTACAACATTAGGTTTTACAGCATTATTTGTATGAAATCTAACAAAAACACTTACACATTAAGTTTTCATGTTTTTTTCATGACACCAGGTTGTTCATGGCAGTATGTGTGATGCATTAATTCCTAACTGATTCCTCAGTAGGAATGGATATTTGAATCTGAAGAACAGGAACAGCACAGTATTCTCTCTTCCTGAGACAGGTTCCTAGTTCCCATGTGAGATTATAATGAATTCCCAGACCAATCTGTGACTAAAATATAAAGCTTGAGCGATGAGGACATTCTGGACTGACGGGGAAGGGGATAAGATAGATTTGATGAGTTGTTAATCTACCTGTTTTGATTTGCCAGGAAAAAAAAAAAAAACAACTGACAAAGCATATGAATGCTTGCCAGAACTTTGAACAAAGCTTTATTTATTTATTTATTTATTTATTTATTTGGAAATATGTGTTGGATACACTGTATATTATGTTTAACACTTTTTTTTTTTGGTAAAGATAATCTATTTTTATTTTAAGTATTTTAGCTGTGCTAGTGAGTTTGCATCATGTTTTGAGATGTGTGGTTTTTTTATTTATTTTTTTTATTTTTTTTAAAGAATTATTTTTGTTGGAGGAAGAGTAAGTAGTTCCTGCAGTTTTCTGAGTGATCATTGTATGCAGTATCATTCTATTATTTTATTCATCTATCTCATTTTTTTTTTTTTTTTTTTTTTTTTTTTTTTTTTTTTTTTTTTTTTTTTTTTTTTTTTTTTTTTTTTTTTTTTTTTTTTTTTTTTTTAAACCATTTATCTCTCTCTCTCTGGGGGGAAAAAAATACAATACTTTTTTGATGCACACAAGATCATTCATTATCTTTCCCAAATTCACGTTTTTTTTTTGTTTTTTTTTCCTTCTCCAGTTGGTCCATTTTGTAGTTTTAAGCAATGCATAAACATATCACTTGATGATACTTGCAGCATAAATAATTATATAAAGCTACAGCATGTCCCAAAAGGCCTTTCTGCTTATTCAGTAATGGAAATAGTAGCATTTCATCTTACTCTCTCTTTCTGCGAGAAGAATAATGAAGACATGCACTATTCTCTCTCTGTTGAAGCGTGTTTTTGTGCAGCTTAAAGGCCAGAGGAATTCCCACACATCTGCCATGCTTTCTTCATCTTTCTTCTTACATCAACGAAACTTCAGAGAAGCTTTCATTTGTTAGTATGGGCCAACAAACACCCAAAACTGTCTTGTGTGGTTTGCGCTTACTGACACAGTACTGACTTTGTTCATGGGAATTGCAGTCGGATAATCACAAGACCCTCTATTCTCACCTGCGACTGTGATTTCATTACAAATGACTGTGATCAAATTCAAAGCTCGAAAGCCTTTGCAGCCCATCTAATCTAAAGTGCCTGTGCTAAATTAATTTAGACACAAATTGACTGACTGCTTGAAAGTATGTAATCGGAACAGCCTGAACTGCTTTGAATGTTGCTGTGATTGTTGAGAACCCGTTTTCTTTGAGTGGGTGGATGATTATGAAAGCTGGTCCCTAGCAACTCCCCAAATATGAAGCTTGCCTCTGTTCTCTGCTTAAATATCATTTCATGAAGCACGTGGAAAGGGAAGAAAATTGCCTTCCCCATCTGTAAGAGCATCTGGGGAATTCTGAAAATAATGCTCGCTCCTCTTTGGAAGTGCATTCCACAAAGAAATGTTTTCTATAATCATTTCAGTTATCTGTGATGGCTGTGGTAGTGTTGCCAGTATTCCCCTGGCTATCCTGGTAACGTGTAAACTTTGGCTTAGTGCCAGCCGCCCACAGGATTGTGAAGACAGTACGTCAGGAGCAGACTTTTCCCAGAAGATTTGCTAGAAGTCTTAAGGAGTAATGCAATGGAGCTTGTGGACAGCTCATCAACCAGATGTTCCCAGTGGTCACAGAGGAGGACAGCACAATACAAAACAAAATGAGTCCATGTTAAAGATATTGGAGAAACATTGCCAGTTTCTTTTATTTTCATAACACTTGGGTCCTATTTGATACACTCTTCTAAATTGCCCAGTAGAATAGGTCCATAGAATTTGTAAGAAACATCATGTTGTTCATAAAACACAAGATAAAAAAACCCCGTAATGACCGGCGTGATCGTGTACATGTGGAATAGACAGCATTAAAGCTCGAAGCTTTCACTTTACTGCGCAAATGCGGCAGTGCTTCAAATCTCACAGAATGCTCTTTTAGCAGTGGCATGAGAACGGAATGAGTGAAGAATGATAATGGACTAGCTTTTAGAAGGCGGATTAAGGAAATTATATTGTGTAAACCATTCAAGCTCAGTATTTATGTGTGTGTTTTTATTATTAAAGATACATTTTGTTAAATCATATGCAGTACCATTAGTGCTGCTGGCAAAATGACCGTTTAGAAAACAAGACAGCAATTTTAATATTCAAAAAGCAACATTTACTGTTTCAAATACCCACTTTTTTCCTTAATATAGGAAGGGAGACCATTACACCAAAAATCTTGGCTGTTATCATACAATGCATTCTAGGCAGCTAGAAAGCAAGCTGACCTTTAACGTTAACATAATAGCTACTTAATACTCAGTGGAACAACATGAATATCAAGAAAACAAATAACAGGAAAAGGATAAAAATCATATACATATGCGTAGTACATTGTATATTTTTAATAGCAATAAAAGTTTTTATATTAAGTTTTTTTTGTGTGAAGGCCACATGGTGAAATTTGATCTTTTAATTAAAAAAGTCAAAATTTGCTTTTTAATAAAATAAATTAGCCATTTCTCCTTAAAGTTAGATACATTAATTATTTGTATAGAAGCAAACTTTTAGCATTAAGTGCAATAAGCGCATTTATCATTAACCTGATAGATTTCTGGGTTAAGCTCTGTGTATGACCCTTTATCTGATAGTGTTTCTTGCATTTGGCTAACGCATATTTTTCTTATGTTAGTTTTGGATATCTGTATTTTGAGCCTTGCCTGCCTTCTTGACAGCTGTCTGGATTTTGTTTCTTGTATTTATTATGTTTTTATTCTATTCCGGATTTTTGACTCTGCCTTTTGTCATTAAACTCTTTACAAACGGATCCCTACTCCGAGTTGCCCTTGTTGCACATTGGCTACGTTTACATGCATATCAAATTCCGTTTAAGGTCTATATTCGGGTTGCAGCCATATTTCAAATACGATGTTTATATGCATCCAGGTATCGGAATATTCCTGTATACATGGTTGTTGTAAGTATGCCTGAGTTGCCATTCCTAAATACCTTGTCTACAGCTAAGTGTCCATTAACACCCACAATTCCTTGAGGGCTGAGTATGCGCATATATCTCCTTTCAGTGAATTTTTGGAATAAGGTGTTTACATGCAACATATTCCAGGGGTGGGAATCAGAATATTGTCTTAATCGAATTGTGACATTTACATGACTCAGTACTAATCAGAATATTGCCAAACTACAGTTAATATTGGAATATTGATGTGCATGTAAACAGCTATTGATGTAGATAGGAGGAGGGAGATTGAGGGAAGTAGAAGATATGGTATGATTCATAGAGGGAGTTAAAAATGGCTTGGTAGAAAGAAAAAAGGGTTAAAGGAGAAACTCGTCTCTAGTGTGTTTGTTAGCAATCTGCATAATGTTGAATGCTAGCTATGAGCAGCACCTCCTCATGCTAGCAGTGCTTATCCAGTGGCCTGCTGGTCGGCTAGTGGGTGAGGAATGGGAAGATAGCAAGGGGGCGTAGTCTTGTATTTTATATTTGATATAAAATGTTTTCAAATCTTTTTTGGAACATGGATCTTAACCCTGGTCAACATCTGCCTTAACTAGACATAGAACTCATATTAAATCTATAATAGAGAAAATTTTGAGAATCCTGCTCCTGGCGAGACAGATGGTGGGCGCTGTGGCCAAAAGTCACTGTGTTGTTAAAGTCACTGCAGCTGTCATCATCCCCAGTTTTTGTTTCAAAATCTTTCAGACAGCAGGATAATGTTCATTCAAGCTCTGTGTACATGCTGAGGGCCATGTACGTACGTAGATGGCACAGTATTGAACATGATTTGTGTAGAACATGAATGTGTCTGCAGTATGCTCTTGCATCTAAACTTAATTAATTAATTAATTTTTTAAACTAGGCTTGTAACTTAAAATGCAAACCTTGCCAGGCTTTGAAACGTGCTGTGAAATGGTAGAAATTGTCAACCACTGAACCATCAACAAGCTTAGGACTAAAGAGGAGGTTCAAATTCTGTATCAAAGAGATACCGTATATTACAAAATAATAAAAAAAAATTAAGTTGAGTTCTGTAAAATACTCTAGATAGCATATCTCAAATTTGGGAAAATAAAATAAGTAACATTTCGGAAAGAGGAGCTCAAGGTTTTAATGTCATACTGACTCACTGACAAACTCGTGAACAAAAAGACGTAGCAAAACAAAAGTGGGTGGAGAACTTGTACAGTGTGCTATTTTGTAATTATGATGTAGTTAATTGTAATGCACTTTAAGAACTAGTTCAGTTAGCCTTCAGCTCACATTTTTAAAAATTATTATTATTATTATTATTATTATTATTATTATCATCCAAGCTTTGTACTTCTGGCCATGTGTTGATTTACATTTATAGCATCTGACCAACACTATTATTCATTTGGAAGGCATGAGTACATGATTACTTTTATTAGACATATTATTATGCTTGTGCATTATGATATTGCAGGCGAAACAATGATAACTAAACTAAACTTGATTCTGGTTGATAGTAATCTCCACCACTGTCATATGGTTAAAAAAAAAAATAAAAAAATCACGGACTCTTAGGGTTCCCTGGACCTCACTATGAGAACCATGTGGCTAAAGATTCCAACATTCCAAAATGCAGCTAAAAACAGGAGGCTGAAACCTGATACATAAATGCCTTAACACACTCATAAGTGTCTTGCATAAGGCTTTTTCACATTTTCTAGTGTTACATCCTACTTGGCTCCATCTATCTTGACCCCAAGTTTCCTAGTCCCTGCTGCTGAAAGTGACTCGCATGTCATACATGACTTGTGTCATTTACACTGTAATTGTCACTTGTACTTTACTGCCATCTTATGTCATTTACACTATTTAATGCTATATTGCTTCTGGTTGGAACTCCATTTCATTGGCTTGGAACACTTATACTCTGGACAATGACAAAGTAGAATGTAATCTAAATATGGAAACACATTTACATATTTACTGAATTGCCCATTTATTAGGCATACCAGTGTAATAATCTGGCAAATCAGTGCAATTATGAAACCCTGTATTATAATTCCTAATCATAAAACACGTTTAACTGTTAAATGTTTCTACATTTTAATTGGTGTCTCTTGTCTCAAGACAGAAAGAAGTGAAACATATGTGGCAATTGGCTTTAGAAGAAGACATAGTTCATCTAAGGGACAGAAGGATCTGTGCTTGAGTGGGAAGAGAGGTGGTAGAGAAAACGGCAGGAAATAGGAGCTTATCAAGGTCCTGCTCAGCATGAACCCATGAGCATCACAACGTGAAAGAGACCATAGAAACAGATGGGGATAGAAAAATAGAGTTACAAATAGTGTGGGGTTGGATAGATGGGAGAGAGTACACTGTTTCTCATGGCAGTGGGGGCTTATGGTCCTCTTAAATCCTGGGTGAGGGATTAAATATTCTTTTGGGTTCATATTTGTGCACTAGTTTGCATGCATATACACAAGTTGGCAGTTTATTATGTAACCATCAACTCAACTTGAGTTAGGGGTTGTAACGCATTGACAATATCTGTAACTGTATTTTTTAATACTTCAGATATTTGAATTTAAACCCAAAGTGGATGTGACCTAAACTGGAAGGGATTTTATGTGTTTTTTTCCCCACTATGCCCCTGCGAAAGTGGGAAAAACTGGAAAAATTTGTCAGCATGATCTGTGAATTCTGGCTCTGACAGTTCCTCAACCTCAGCTACATCCTTCAAGTTCATAATTGGTCTTAACTAGTGACTTTGTAATCCTGTTTGCTCAGTTATTATTTTTGTTTGTACCTGCTCATACTAATTTAGTTGATTAGATTTAGTTTGTTCTAATTCACAAAACATAAACTAGTAGCCTAAAACTGAGTGAAACTGTATACTGTATGTAACATACCTGTATTTTTTTTTAAACACATTTCCTTTCATTCAAAATATTGCATTCATATTTTGTTACATGTCTAGTACCTATGAACTACATCTTACATCGATTTCTAAAAAGCCAGCTCTTTTTTAAGATTACATAAAAGCTTTGTAAATTCATAGCTCTTCACTTCATGTCAGTTTCCAACGGTTGCCCTAATCAGAGATATCACAAGCATATTGATGTCAATCAAATACTACTTTGTAGTCTGTGTAATGTAGAAGCAATATATCAACTCTTGGAAAGATCTAAAGTTGTGATTTCAGCATTAAGATGCAGCATGCTGTCAATATCCAAATCCATGGGTGTCGCTGATTTAATTCCAGGATGATTTTACAAAAACGACCCATTTTGGAAGTCAATAAGTGATGCATGTGGCAATGGATTTCCTAATCGTGTTTAGACATGCATTCATTAATTGAGTAATTCAATCAATTGCTATGGCACCTGCAGAGAAAGAGAGAGAGTGAGTAGTGAATACAATTATCTTGATGTTCTGCCAAATAGGATTTAATGCACGGGGACACAGATAAAGCATTGATTTTTCCCCTGTTTTGCTCATCCCTCTTTTATTCTCTCTTTCTCAGTATGTCATCTTTCTTTTTCTTGACACTTACCGAACTTTTATCTGTTTGCCCTAAAGCTATGATTTCTGCATATGGCATTTGGATAGAGAAAAGTCTCTCCCACGCAGTATACTGAGTTCCTCTATATATAATTTTTCTTTTTCCATACGGCCAAGTCAGAGAGATTCTTCACTCCCTTAAGCTGACCCTGTGACTTTGTGCCTTTGTGAACAAAATGAAGAGTACCAGTCCTAGCAGATTACAATGTGCTTGTGATAGAAGTTTTGACATTTCATCTACTTCCTCCTCCTATTGAAAGAGAAAAGAGGGATGCTATTGCTTAAAAAAAAAAGCCTTTTATTACTGTTTGTTGCTGTAGTGTGAAATTCCCCCACAAATCTTCTCATCGAGATTTCTCCAGGGTTACTGTGGTATGAGTAGTGAATCGGAAAGTCACCTCATGCTGGAGGCTTGAAACTTTTGGAAATGCTTACTGCTATGTCTGGATAAGATGTTACCTTATGGGAAATAAATTTATTTCGAATTGATTTCAATTACCAATGATAATTTATATTTGAGAGACTTATATAGCTATTTTATTGAATTAGACCTTCTTCTTAAGCTGCTTCTTCCTTTTGTTTTCAGTCAAGCACTATGGTGAATGTGAACGTCAGCATTGTGTTACTATGGTGTGGGAATTGGTTAATCTCACTGTAGAGTCCACTGAGAACAGAGATCAGGTAGGTGTAATATTGTTCAAATATTATTGGACCTCAGTTCAAAACTCCTGCATAAAGCACACAAAGTAAGTGGAGAGAATATTTATCAAATCTTCTCCAAAAGCCTGTTCTCATCTCTTCTGAGGTCAGATTCCTGGGGCAGTTCTCTCTTTCAAGAACTATTCTATGAAGCACTTGTTTATAAATCATTATGACTGTGCTTATAATTCTTTGTAAATTTGTAGTAATTTGTTGTAAGCATTTTATAAACACTAACACTTAATTACAAGCAAAAAAAAAACATGGAGATATAGTACAGCAAACCTTTAACGTCAACATAAATAAAAAAAGACACATTATAGATTTTTTTTGTTCTAAAACAACCTAAAATAACAAGGGCGCACACACGTAGCAACAAGCTTAGTTTGGTGCTACATCTATGTCCTTTTTTACTTACTGTAATATGTCATATTTGTACTTACTATGGAATTAAGTGTTTCCATAATACATTACAATACAACAAAGTTAAGCATAACTTTTACAAATGAATTTATACCACCTCACGGTTCAATTCTCACATCTGAAGTTGTGGATTATTATTATTTTTAAAATAATTTTTAAAATATTTTTTTTTATTTTCTATAGCTCTGACTGTAGTGTCTGCTGTAATTCAAATCACAGGTTTACATTTGTACACTCATTCTAATGTTATTTCAATAGTAATATCTAATTAACAGGGACTTGTATGGCAGATGTTCCACATAATCTAAGCCAAATAATAAAATACCTAAGACATAGGGATAATCGTTGACATGGTGTAGTTTTTGTCAGGAAGACTTTTATATAACACATGGAAGGAGTCACCAGTGTCAGCACTTTGCAATGATCAATGCATTTTCTGTCAGGGCTTGAATCTTCAGCAGGGCTGTCACTAATGTGGTGAAAGATGATGACATAATTATAGGAGTCCACAGCCTGGGGGGGTGGATGGTGGGGGGGTTGCGTAATAAAAAAAAAAAAAAAAATAAATCAGTAGTCCCAGTAGGCCCCATATGTTATGACTGAATTTTTCTATGTGTAATAAGCTAAATCGTGCTAACTGAAACAGAAGTTAAGAAAAACTGTGAAATCATGCAATATTGATGAAATGTTTCAATTTCAACCAATAACCCCCCCCCCCCCCCCCCCCAAAAAAAAAATAAATAAATAAATAAATACATCAAAAATAAATAAATCACTGTCCTTGGTCTGTCTGATTCTGTGTTTTGGTCTCAGAGTTGCCACTTGCGAAGAAAATGTCTACCTTAGCTGCTATAATGTAAGTGATAACAGCAACTTGCAAATCATTATGTGGAATAAAAGGAATAAAGCACTTCAGGATATGTGGTTATAGGAAAATAATTTTCAGGTTCAAACTCGTCCTTTTTCCTACAACAGCATTGGTTGTGTGTGTGTGTTTTTTTTTTTTTTTTTTTAATATAAATATATATCATTCACATTACTTGATGCACTCAGTGATGACATTTGAAATGTGTATAACATTTTTGTAATTGTTAACAAATATTACAATATCTTTATAATAATGCACAGGTCATCATTAGTTATAAAAGTTGTGCCATACAAGTCAATACACATGGCATTATAATGAATAGTGGTGCTGATTTTACTAACGGCACTTTATTAGAGCTTTACAACAGATTATTAACGTTGATTAAAATGCCTCCAACGAGCCATTAGCACCAACAACAAAAAAACCCACTTATGAGCACATTTACAGTATAATGGTTTATGAATATAGACTTCATGGAAAGTGTTACAGAACTTTCCATGCCTCACTGACTTTTGTCTCATGGTGTTTCAAGAAGAAACCAAATAATTCACCTTTACCCTACAAAAGAATAATTAAACCCCCAATGTGTCAGATACAGTATAATTTCATTTTTGTAAATTCTTGCTGTTTGAGCTGCAGTTACAAATGTATTTATGAATATTAAAATAATACTGAACTAGGTTATATTCATGATTAGGTTATATGAATAAATTAGGTTGAAACTAATTATATCATGCAAAGCAATTAAATTCACAAACTACTTTTAAACTTCTTACTGTGCACACAGCTGTGTGAAATAACTATTGAACCTGAATTGCACTCCATAAAACTGCAAGACTGTTGGCGTCCAATCTCTCCCCTGTGGAACCCAAACAATTGCAGTCTCAAAGGACTGTGTGTCAGAAAGTGACTGTACCTCTTTAATGCCCCCCATGAGAGGACAGAACATACGAATTCCCAGATGTTAATGCCACTTTATCTCTAAGAGCTCTACTTTGTTCATGCTTGGATGTATACTTGTCACATCCACTGTGATGAACATTACTGAATCTGACGAATACTGCTGGAAAAAACCTGTTTTTGATTTTGGCTTCCTAAACCTAAATCCTTTTCTTATATTGTGTCAGTCTCTTGAGGAGAGAAATGTTTTTCTTTGATGCATCAGACAACCTTTAGCTATGATAAGCTAGAGGAAGCCAACATGACTAGATGCTATGGGGATTTGCCCACTGTCAGAACAGGGCTCATTCTTTCCTGACAGTATTTCTTGGAATGGAAGCAGCTTACCAGTAAATATTTAATATTAACGATGTTTAAATATATTAGTTAATTAGGATTTTTCCATAATTGGTTAATATGCATAAACCTAAATCTACCACAGCATAAATTTATAATAAGTACTTATACGAATAATGAATAATGTGTGCTGGACACACCTATACAAGCTTGTTAGATATCCGATTCCAAAACCATGGGCATTAAGATGGTGCTGGATCCTCTTTGTGGGTATAACAGCCTCCAATCTTCTGGGAAGGCTTTCTATGATTTTGGAGTCCCAATTCATGCCAAAGGTGTTTAGTGCGGTTGAAGTCAGGGCTCCATGAAGACCACTGGAGTTCCTCCACACCAAACACTTAACATTGTCATTGTGGACCTCATTTTGTGCACACGGGCAGTCATGCTGGAACAGGAAAGGGCCTTCCCCAAACTTTTCCCACAAAATTAGAGGCATAAAAATGTCTGAAATATCTTTGTATGATGATGTATTAACATTTTCCTTCAGTGTAACTAAGGGCCTGAGCCCAAACCCTAAAAAACAGCCCCAGACCATTATTCCTCCTCCACCAAATGTTACTGTTGGCACTATGCATTCCGGTAGGTAGTGTTCATAGGTATTCATAGTGAAGATTGATTCTTCACTCCAGAAAACATGTTTCCACTGCTCCAATGTCCAGTGGCAATGCGCTTTACACTACTCCAGCTGAAAACTGGCATTGCGTGTAGTGATCTTAGGATTGTGTGCAGCTGCTCAGCCATGGAAACCCATTTCATGAATCTCTCGATGCTCAGTTCTGTTGCCTTCCAAACAGGAGGCAGTTTGGAACTCGGTAGTGAGCACTCGGCGGTCACGCTTTGTGTGGTTTGCCACTTTGTGGCTGAGATGTTGTTGCTCCTAGACACTTCCATTTCACCATAATAGCATAACTCTTCAGTACGACCCATTCTATTGCCAGTGTTTGTCTATGGAGACTGCATGGCTATGTGCTTGATTTTATGCTTTATGTACCTGTTAGCAATAGGTGTGGCTGAAACACCTGAACTCAATAATGGAGAGGGTGTCCACATACTTTTGGCCATATAGTGTATATACATGTATTTCATTCATTCATTTATCTTCAGTACTTGCTTCCGGTTGTGGAATCTCTGGAACTAACACACACACACATTTACACACTCGTCCACACCTAGGAGAAAATTAGCATAGCCAATCATCCCACTGACATGTTTTTGGGAGAACTAGGAAAAATAAAATCTGCTATAAATGTATGCATTAATAAGGCCTGATATAAATTTTAAAAGATATTGTTAATTCAACCCCTTTCGCACTAAAGCTACAGATCCTAGAGGGTGAGTGGGCTTCCTCCAAGACACAGGAAGCAACCACATACCTGAACTGGGTTTAAAAAATTAATTTATTCTGCCTTTTTTTTCCTCCATTGGTTAGTTTAATGCATCACTTCAGGGCACCTTCATTTATACAGCACATTTAAAGAGAAGATGTTTCTTCCACAGTGGTGCCCAAACAAGTAGGTTAATATAAATCTGAGTAAAAGATCAAATTTCTTCTCCGCATACAACTTAAATGGCATATAAAAATATATCCTGAGCACATTTTATGTTTTAAAAATTTATCACCTAAAATATAAGTTAAACCTGAATATTTACCATGTTAAGTAATTTATCAAAGAGGAAAATAAGTATACATGACTTCTTCTCTTAAGTAAACTTTTTTTAAGGGAAGATCCTACAATTAATTATTCACAAATAAAGTTCCTATATGAACTACAGTAGAAACATCTGCACAGCGCAATTAAACACCGCGAGAGAATCTTTTTTTGAAGGACCAAAAAAAGCATTGTGTGTGTGTTTGAAAAGGGAAAGAATATAAATATAATACATAAGTACTGAATACATATATAATGTATAAAAATTTAATTGGCTCAAAATGATTCTTGTTTGCAGAACTGGTTGGGAAAAAAAATCTGTTTCATTTGAAGTACAGTTTCTGTTGTAATCATCAGGCATTGAAATCATGCAATGGATATTAAACATTAATTTCATGCTTTGTGCCTACTCCGTGAATGAGTGACTAGGCTTGCTTTAAACCCCTCAGATGAATAACGTTTGGTGTACTTTAAGCACCTGATAATAGGACTTACACCAAAAAGCACATGAATTAAAACAAAACTGTAGAGATACAGGACCTTGCATAAGTGTTCACCGCCACATTTCCTAGTCTTACAACCTGAAACTGAAATGGATTTAATTGGGATTATATGTCATGAATCTACACAATGACCCATATTATTGAAATAGGTTGGAAAAAAATCAATATTTCAAAATTGTTTACAAATAAAAATTTGAAATATGAACACCCTGAAATACATGTCTACAGTGAAGCATGGTGGTGGTAGCATCATGCTGACAGCTTTCCCTGGTTTCTTGGTTGTCTCTGACTAATGCCCTGCTTACCCCGTCACTGTATTTTTTTTCCTCTGAGTCACAGTTGTGCCCTATTCTTTCCATAGATATCCAAACAACTTGATTATTGTTTTTGTCAATCAATTATTCTATGTTGCACTATCAAAACGCGTTTACAATTCCCCTTTGGCCTGTGAAAATTAGCTATAAATCTAAAAATTGGAGGACTAAAATCATGTAACACAGAGTTAAGTGCATGAGGCGATTTCTGTATTTCTAACTGCTTGCTGCTTTTACCTGAAGCATCATTTACATTTATCATCATTTATAAATCATGGCAAAAGCTATTCTTCAAACGGTTTAAAATAGGTTTTCACAATTTAAAATGCAAGCAACAAGCACACAGTGTAATGCCACGAGTGCCTTCCCAGGCAAATTCGCGGCCACCTGCACGAGCTTTTATATAACGCTGCGCTCTCATGCAGGTAATCAGTGTAAATGTGCAGCACCTGGCCGCGCCTCTTCATAAGCCCTCCGATTGCCTCACTCCCTGTGCGGACATAGTTCTGTGCCATCCAGCAGAATAGCGTTATCCTGCTGTGTCTAGTTAATGTTGAGGTTTATGAGGAGAAAAGCGAATGTTGAGGTTTATGTTTGAAAAGCGAACGTTGAGGTTTTGGTCCAGAGAAGTGAATGTTGTGGTTCAGGGCTGGATATTTTTAATATTAAGCAAAGATTTAATTCTTTCAAGTTCAGCCAAACAACAGAGCCATTTTGTGTTATTTTCCCACCATGCTGCAGTGCTTTTGTGTTGAGCCAATCCTGTAGCCTTCACAGTATCACATAAGCACTACGACAGTCGTCCTTACTACTCCCTGAGTTAGCTCAGGGGGTGGCACTATGGCTCGGTGTATACAGGCTACCTGGTTTGTGCCCTGCTTGAGGCGCTTGGTTTTTAGGCTGAGCTGTTTGGTGGACCGTCCATCAAATAAGCACTAAGTACCCCCGGAGTTAGCTCAGCGGGATCGCATTTTAGGCGAAGCCGTTTTGTAGTCCGTCTCTGAACAAGCGGGCCCTGCACGATACTATTATACATCTTGGCGCCAAGAGCTGTAACACACAGACACAAAAAACAAATAAAAGGTTGGGGTGACAGGATGCACACTCATTAACCCTTTGGTTTCTGATATGAAAAGTGAGGAATTTTGGTGGTTGTGCCATGATCCTACACCAAATTAGCATTATTATTTCAACTCGGCATACTTTTTTTAAATCAAACTTCTAGATGCTTGCCATGTTATACAATTATATAACCGACTGCATCTGAAATGAGCACAATCATGCAGAATTGTAAAACGGATAGTTTACATGTACAAATGCACACTGCATTGGCAAGCTTTTAATCAAAGTCACCATCAAAATCAGCAGTGCATGTGCATTATTAAAGTTTTGTACTATATATGTGTACAGTGCCTTGCACAAATTTGAGTGTTACAACCTGGAACAAAAATAGAATTAATTGTTAAATCATTAGTTGAATGGAGTCCACAGCTCAGATGGAAGAATTTGTTCACCAGACAACCACAGCTGGGCTATATGGAAGAATGGGGTCAAATGGCAAACATGGGGGGAAAAGGTTGTCTGGCCTGCTAAGACCAAAAAAATGAACTTTTAGGCCCTGGCACATAGTGCTACATTTGGCAGAATCCCAACACCCTGAGAACACCATCCTCACGGTGAAGCATGATTGTGGTTGCATCATTTTGTGGGATGCTTTTTGTCAGCAGGGCCTAGGAAACTGGTCAGAGTTCGAGGCAAGAAGTTTGAGCCAAAACACAGCAATCTTAGAAGAAAACTTGTTCCAGTCTGTGAAAGACTTTAGACTGAGGCAGAGGTGCAGTTTCCAACAGCATATTTCCAAAATTACACTTGAGTGGTTCACAACCAAGGACCTGAATATGTTAGAATGGTCCAGTCAAAAACCAGACCTCGATTTAATGAAGACTTCGAAATTGCTGAAATATAGGCAAAAATATCAGGATCCAGATGCCCAAAGCTGATGCACATCCCGGGAGACTGGCAGCTGTAATTGCAGCCAAATGTGGTTGTACCAAGCATTGAACCGGTGGGTAAATACTTATGCAACCGAAAAAATATCTGCTTTTTATTGAATTTTTTTGTTTAATTAAAATTTGTCACAATAAGAGAAATACACCTTCAAATGTTAGACATATTAAGTAAATCAAATGGTAAAAATCCCAACTAAGTGGAAAAGTTCCAGAGGATAAATACTTATACAGGGCACTGAATGTCCGCACTGTAAAGAAACTTACATTGCACATGAGTACAAAACTTTTCCTTTTCATGGTACCTATTAACACTTTCAAGCAGCCTAAATTAGCATTGCTATTCCAATACAGTAATCCTGCACAATACTGAATATATCACAACCGTCTATGCACAGAAACCAAGCTTAGACCAAATACTTCTGTGATGAAAGAAAATCAATAATAATATTTACTCTGGACAAAGTGTTTTGTCTGGGAGCATGTCACATGCTATTATCTATAAAGTGAATTAATTCAAAATAAACTAAAAAATTGAAAAGGGAGAAGACTGAGCTTCGTGTGCTCTGAGCTGAGCATTTTTCTATAATGTTACAAGCTGTATATTGTCTAATGTTTAAAATACTTTATAGTCTTAAAGTGAAAAAGGCAACAGTCTAATCTTTGAGATTTACCTGTGAAGCTTTCAACCCCAATTGTTAAATATCATTTTTTTAAATTATTATTACAAGCCAATACTTTCTCTTACATGGAAACAGTGGATTCTCTAACACCATTTACCCTGGCAGCAGAGCTCTCCAATAACAAATTATCTCTAAAACACTGACAATTTTAATAATTTATCTTAATTTCCCCCCTTTGAGCTGCTTTTTTTATTGCAGGTTCCACAAAATTGATTTGTTCTCTAATATCAGAGGACAAGCAGAGTCCAGGAGGACCGAGAATGCTATAGAAATGAGTGGTTTTTCTCCAGTATCATTTCCAGCAGCCACTCTCGCTTCTTTGTTTGAGTCTCATAATAAGCTCCTTTTGACATTCGCTTTACTTGTCACTCTAGAGTTCTTCTTGCACTCCTCTTGTGGCTCTTTTCAATTTCGTGTTTTCGAGTCAACTTCACATGTGGCATTGTAAAGTCTGAAAACATTGTGTGCATAGGCATCCCTGATCCCAACACTCAAATTAATTACAAATCTAAGGGAAGTGAAGTAAGACATTTCAACCTTAATAATGCTAAATGAATATGTTTATTGTTATGGAGTGCTCAAATCTCAGGGTTAATTTAGAAAGTAATTCAAACCAACAGACTTTAGAGGCACAATCCAGTCTCCTAGAACAAAGCCCTCACAAAAGGGAACAATGAGCATTTACAGATTATAATTCTGCTGTTCACTGGCAGGCCACATATTATAGGCCCCTCTTGAAATAAGACGTGATGCCTTTGAATAAAGGAAGGGAGAAAAGAAGGAAATATTAAATTCATTTTCAGTGTGAATTGCATGGCTTTATTATCAAGAGACTTTAAATGGCATTATTAGCACTACTTTGTAATATAATTTGATTTCTCTCATATGGATTTGATGGGTAGATTGGGCAATGGTTTATGAACTGTCTAAAAAATTATGCAGAACACAGTGAATGCCAGAGTGGAGAGGGCTATACAAAATGAAACACAGACGGCTCTGCAGTTTGAAAGAAGATGATTTGTTTTTCCGCTCGTGTGTTAATCAGCCTCTTGCACTATTCATTTTGACAGCTATTTGAGAATCATCTGCCCTCTGCACCATAGCCCATTTAAACACTGGCTTTGTTCATGCTACAGGATTTTGGCTCAAATGCCTTTTGGTTTGAATTGCTTTCCAAATTAAGTCTGGGATTTGAGCATTCTATAACAATAAACACATTCATTTTGCATCTAGCGTTCAAATGTCTTACTTCACTTACCTCCTGAACCCAAAAGTCAGTAAGTAGGAATGTAATAGAAAGGAATGGACAGACATACAAATATGAATACACATATGAATAGGATGCACACTTTTTTTTTTTTTTTTTTTTTTTTTTTTTTTTTTTTTTTTTTTTTTTTTTTTTTTTTTTTTTTTTTTTTTTTTTTTTTTTTTTTTTTTTTTTTTTTTTTTTTTTTTTTTAAATTAAGAAAGCTTGCTGAAAAGGTTCAGGTCTGCATCTTTTTTGCGGGTGAATAGTCCGTTATAAAGCTCACTGGAATGAGTGAGCACTCAGGTATGAAGCTCGCAGGACAAAGAATGACCAAATTAATTAAATGTGAGCGATGCACTGACAGAAATGGATTATGTCACAAGCAGTACACACCAAAGTAACTGCTTCCGATTTAGGCCACGCTCACTTCAGGTCTGAATCCTAATATAGATACAGATACAAAGATTTGGAGCACTAAACAGGTACAGGTACAGATACTGGCATTGCATTACATTGTAAACTGCAAAAAGCATCCTGACAAACAAATCGTGCTGTTTTACGTTCTCCTTTGAAGCATGAAAACCAGGCGTGGAAAATACTTGTTATTGTATTTCATCCCTATACTTAAATATTATTTGGGCATATTTATACTTTACCTGAGTATTATTGAAATTGAATACTTGTACTCTTACTTAATTAATTTGCACAAAACAACAACAACAACCTTTTCACTCCTTATATTTATACATTCAGGGTACTAATTACAAATCAAGAAGGTCTCTTCTTCTTTTATCCAGCCAATGACTATATGCTATACCAATCAAGTAGACAAACGAATGGACAGCCAATCCAATCAAATTCATCAATGTAGAAAAATTGTGCCAATTCATCTGCTGTCACTGTCTCATTCTATACACTGTAGTTAGCACTGTACTTATCCATGTGTGTCTGGAGGTGTATAAGACACCAGAGCGCAATGTGAAAATTGAGGATGAGCGCCCCTGGCCCCCTACCTCAGTAAAATGACATTTGGCTTTCAATCAGTTGAATGTCCAAATGAGCTTGAAAGTCATGTCATGACAGTCCTTGCTAATGGCACCTCTAGTTGGCATGGCAATTCTTTGTTGAACCACCATAGGTTTTGGGGGTGGAGCTTTGTGTACATGAGTGGAAATCGGGGCAGGCTCAAAAAAAAAAAAAAAATTCAAATCTTTTTGAGTTCCACCCATTTAGTCATTAGAGACTTACTTTTCACAAATCGTACCTAATGCACCTTTAATTCATTAGCATTAGCTAATGTATGAAGAAGAAACCTACAGAGACTGAAATAAGTTTTCAGGCAAAATGGTATTCAGGTAAATGCTTTAAAATGAAAATGTTCTAAAAGTTTTAGGTACAAAAGTTTCATCATGTCAGGGTTATGCCAGAATTGACACTGAACTACGTTTCCCATCCACAACTGCACCTCACTATCATGTCACATGACTGCTTACACCTGTTTCACGTTTCGAGTCTAATGAGCAGTAATATTTAAGTCTTGTCTTGTACCGCACTCATTGTCTAGCTTTTGTCTTTTGTTGCTGTCCGTTGCTCATGCTATGTTCCTGCCTTGATATCCTTTACATCATTTATGTTGTTTCTTTCTATATTGAACTACAATCTGCACTTGCATCTGCCTTCGCCTCCATTATGTGACCCATCAGAAACAATGATTACTTTTTTGTACATGAGTACACTTATAAGTAGCTGTGTTTTTGCTTTCGCTTGAATGCATTTTTGGCTGGATACTTCCACTTTTAATTAAGATTTTGACACCTTATCTATACTTTCACTTAAGTTCTGAGTACTGGTTCCACCCTTGATCTGAACCTGAGCTGCAGTTATCAAAAACTAATAGAAAAAAATACCACCAAGGAAAGCTATATAAAATCACAGCAATGCAGGTTGCCTAGATAATGTTGCAAATTTGTGGAGATCCCATTAAGTATTTGACTGTTTTCTGAGATATATGTTTAGGAATGGAGAAAGAATCATAATTTTAACAGTTTTTGTTTGTTCCTTGCACATGTTTATCTTTACCTATGGTTCCCTAACGGAGCGGTATATAAATTTGCAATTAAATTACCCAATGAGACCCAGGATTTTCCATCAGCTCCACCTGTGATAAACAAGTGGAATAAAGCTAAAACTGTCCCTTGAATCAAATTCTCTCTGCTAAACATAGGAGCACAAAATTACTTTCAGCTTTGAAGAACCATTTTCATTCCAATACACAAGCATCGTGATGTACTCGGATGTATTTTTGAATCCCTAGTTTTATGCTAGGCATTGGAAACAAAATCTATTTCTACTGAAATATTCAGGGGAAAAAAAAAAAACCTAATTCAATTGAGTTTCTACAAAATATGCTTTGTAAAATCCGCTTACCTTAAGAACTGTCAAAGCTGGTGGAGGTGGTGGGGGAAAAAAGAAAACGTGAGATCATATTAAATACTGGCAGACATCAGCAGAATACAACTCCTCTGTGGAGCTGAATTTCATTAGGCGGACAATGTTTGCAGTAAAAAAAATATAAGGAGGTAATTAAGATAAACACCACATGAGATGCAAATCTCAGCACAGCAGAACTCTTCATGTGACAAATGCTAGCACTGGCCTGAAACCCCAGCAATCATACTGGACACTGTCCATGAAGCCTATTCCTTTTAAAATCCCAAGCAGCTTGTTTATTCATAACTAAATCAAAAACAGATTTTCTCACAGGGGACTCGATTTCCCATTTCCGAAGTAGCTTTTTGTCATCACCACCATGATGTGTCCCATTGTGTTGAACTATACACCTATGAGTATGAATTAAATGGCAGTACAGTCAGGGATAGAATGCATGTTTTCCCCTTGAGAAGGACACAACAACAATCCAAAATGAAGAATATGTTTCAACTCTGAGATGCCACAGTCTCTCTAAAAATAAGAATGAATTCAAGTGGCACGTGGCTCTCATCTCTCATCAAACATGATGTCTGGCTTAATTAAGATAGAATTCAGGCAAGCGAGCATCCAGTACCATTATGTCAATTCTCATCAGCTGATGTTTACATTCAACCTGTTTTTAGGCAATGCTGCCTCTGTGCATGAGTCATGTTTGTATTAATGAATAACCTTTTGTTAAAGAAAATCTGCTTAATGTGTCAGTATTTAGTGGGAAAACAAATATAATTACTATAGCCTACTATATGCTAATTTTACAACAGTAGTGAGAAACTGTGGGTGGTACAGCGGCACGGAGGGTAGTGTTGATGCCTCGTAGCTCCAGGGTCCCTGGTTTGATCCTAATTACTGTCTGTATGGAGTTTCACATGTTCTCCGCATGTGCTCTCGGTTCTCCAGTTTCCTCCCACCTCCAAAAAACATGCCAGTAGATGGTTTGGCTAAGCTAAATTGCCCTAGGTGTGAATGAGTGTGTGAATTTGTCAATATTTAGTGGGGAAACAAATATAAACTACTATACCCTACTTTATGCTAACATTAAAACAGTAGTGAGAAACTGTGGGTGGTATGGTGGCTCGGAGGGTAGTGTTGCTGCCTCATAGCTCCAGGATCCCTGGTTTGATTCTAATTACTGTCTGTGTAGAGTTTCACATGTTCTCCCCATGTCCTCTGGGTTCTCCAGTTTCCTCCCACTTCCATAAAAAACATGGCAGTAGATGGTTTGGCTAAGCTAAATTGCCCTAGGTGTGAATTTGTGTGTGCATGGGCCCCTTCGATGGACTACTGTTCCATGAAGGATGTATTCCCATCTCATACCTAGTTTTCCTGGGATAGGCTCAAGATCCACCATGGCCCTGACCAGGATAAAGCAGTTACTGAAGATATAAAAATAAAATCAATGTTTTGGGTATTTTGTGCAGTGTGATTGTTTCCATTGACTTCCACTGAGAGCAATTAGCAACTACCCACATACAGTCTTCACAGTTACACATCTACACACAAGACAGTCTATACAATGCAAATAAGATCGGGTGAAAAAATATTTAGATAGCAAAATACACAAATACTAATAAAGCATATTTTTAATATTCTGCCTTTTACAGATGTAGACATAGAGTATTTGTTTTTCACTGTGACAACCAGCTAAACTATGCTGCAGAAAAAAGCTTAAGTCAATCACAGGGGGAAAGTTGTATGAAGGAAACTTGAGCTGAATCTGTATGTCACATGACAAGAAGGGAGAGGTTTGCTGGAAACAATAGCAGATCAAATCATTGTGCCAACGTCTTTCCAATTAGCAAATGATCTATTCTGGGTCAGAATACACACACCAGAAGTGCCTAGATATTCAAGTTTTGTTCTATAGAGTGCTATTTAACCAGATAGTGTTAGGCAGCCATCTTTATACAGTACAATTGGCCACAAAGCTGTACAGAGCACTGAGGATAGTGAGTAAAGTTACAGTTTGAATTTTAACTAGCTACTTAACTTTAGCTGGCTCACTTGCTTCATTGGCCTTTCTGATAATTAAGTTGCATTTAGTATCGGCTAACAGGTCACTGATGCGTGGTGTTGGAATCTTTGCAACACAAACACAACCACCAAAGCAAGCTAGTCAGCTAGCACTGGCTAAAAGACAAGCTCTTATTAAAGCTAGCCCTTGCTATCTGTGACACAAGATGTTGCACAAGTGCTTCTGTAACACTGAAGAGACTAAATTTTAAAGCTGCAGCAATATTCATTGGTAAGTTTCATGAAATACCTCCAGCATACAACCACACTATGATGAACAATCAAGTGTAATTTACTTCATCAGTAAAAGGTACACCATATTCTGATTAGGTAATAGTGTACTGTGCTAGGTAATTGCAAGATGATTTCTTCCACTGTCCTTTGACCAGTATATAAAATACATCCATCCCACTTATTTTGAACAATCCAATTCAGCCCTATTTACCTGCAGATACTCTATGGTCCTCCAACATGGACCTACTCACTAAGCACTTAAATTGTGGAGCTTGTTAACCCCAAACTACTATTTGCTCTGATAGAATCACTACATTTAAAAGCAGGCTTAAAACGTATTTCTTCAGAACAATCCTTCATCCATTCTTTCACTTTTGCCATCCTTTATAACTTGCCTATAAACTTTTATCTTTCCTTTCCTTTCTGTTCTTTTGTATGACTCGAGTAGCATGCAGTGAAACTATACCTAATTTATTCATTCATTTTCTTTTGATTTTCCTGGTTGGAGTTGTGATGACAACAGGTTGTGAGGGTCAGTCCTGACTTCTCTATCCCCAGCCACAGATTCCAGCTCCTCCTGCAGGATGCCCAGACATTCCCAAGCCAAAAGTGATGTATTATTTTTCCACTGGGTCCTGGGTACACCCACAGGGCATTATTCTAAGGTCCCCAAACTACAGCAAGTAGCCTTTCTCATTTCGGAGGAGCAGCAGCTCTTCTCTGAGGCTAGATTGTCAATGTCTTCACGCTATCATGGAGAGTAAGCTCAGCAACCCTGCAGAGGAACCTCATTTCCACTGACTGCTTGCAACTTTAATCTTTTGGTCAGTTAACACATCTTGCAACCAGGGGAGGATAGCAATGTAGATTGACATATAAACAGAAAACTTGGTCTGCAAACTGAGCTCCTGCTTCACCACCACAGACTGGTACAGCAACTTTTGTTGCTGTGGCTGACCCAATCCGTTTGTCACACTTTTTTTTTTTATTTTATTTATTTTTTTTTTATTCACCACTCTTGGATAAGATCTCAAGATTCTTAAGTTCCACTGCCAAAGGCAAGGGCAGTCACACTGTTATCGCTATTATCATTTGCTCTCAGAATTGTCTTACATTTTGTAGTTCCTGGCTTATTATCTTCTGTACAATCTCCTTGAGTTTGGTAAAAGTGCTTGAAAATGGAATAAATTGTTATTATTAATATTAAGTAGATATTCATAGTTGCTTGTTTAACCAGTAACTGCTAGAAGGTACAATCTCTACATTCCATAGAATTGACATTATTTCTCAAGTTTGAGAGACTTCCTGTCACATTTTAGATGCACAAGCTGTTTCCTTTCCCTGCAAATCACTAAGGGACAATTCTTTCTGAGTCACCGGTGTCTAAATTTTTACCTGAGCAACACACAGATGAGGCGAAACCTTTCTACCTCCCCCTCAATATTTATTGATTTGCTTAGTTGTGCCTTCTAAGACATCCTTTAACATTTTTCTTCAATGAAAAGTCAAGAAAGGGGGGGAAAAAATAACCTCTACCAATGTCTTTCATATTTCCACTACTATAGCAAAGGACTGAAGTCCCATGAACTCTCCTTATAAATTTGTGAGTGAGTCTGTGTATCTTGAGATAGGAGGACAACAGAGGAGAGCAAGAAGAAACACTGTTTGTACACTGTTTTCCCCTCTTTTATTGCACAGACACTGCACAACCTGTCAATCTCTCTGCCACATACGGACTCCTGCTGCTCGACCAGAATTTACCACTCAATCCCTGCTCCTTCGGCTTGTTCAAAGTTTTGCACAGGACAGCTGCTGGATGATTTTGAAGCTTTGCCAAGTGAAACCCCGACATGGCTGTGCAAGCTCGGTAGGAGAAATGAGTGATGTAATCAGGTGGAAAAGGTCTGGAATGGGAATTTCAGGTTTGAACCTCCCTGGTGGTGAGTGGGTGGATAATATAGTCTTAGGCACCATATATTTTTTAGTATAAACTTTGTCATTTTTAGTTTATGATTTCTACATTATTGAGTCGGTACAAAAACATTTTAAATTAGTAAAGCATTAGTTTTCAAAATTAATTGTGACAAAGTCTCCAGAAGAACTGTGCCTGGTTCTGCAAGATGCTCAGTAAAACAGCTCATTTCCTTATAAAACCGCACAAATTGTACATGAAACTACTAATTTTATTTTTTTAAGCAAAGGGTCATTATACCAAGTATTGACTTTGTTTCAATTATTACTGTTTTTTTTTAATGTAGAAGCATTTAATTTCATTACTTTTGAAGCCATCTGTGCTGTACAGCATTTCTTTGCATGTGCCTAAGACTTTTGCACAGTACTGTGTGTATATATTAAATGTGCAGTACTTGCGCTATGATGTTCATAACAGGATTAACCAATTGGAATCATGTATTTTTCCCAGTAGATCTGTTTTTATAAGGTAAGATGTAACCTCCACTGTATTACTAGCATGTTATTTTAATCATTTTCTGTGTAACTTCATAACATGATTTTATTTCCCATGCCTATTAACATTATTACTATATCAATATTGGTTAATGGTAAATCATCCTTCAACTACTGTCTGGCATTGACCCAAAATATGAGCGATTCACACTTATCATGTTTACTGTGCGATCATACAAGATCAAACGATGGTTTAATTTTATTTTATTTCTGAATCCTTCCCAAAGTTCCAGGCAAAGAGTCCACTGGTCCCATTTAATCTTTCAGCTTCCTTTTTTTAAAATTTTTTTTTTAATGTTTGACATGCGTAGTAAGAGGAAGGTCTCTGCTGAGTACCGTAGTACTGTCGTAACCTCATTTCACCTAACAGCAGGGCATGCCACAGTGATGACTGTTTCCACGTAGCTGCAAGCAGACTTTTTTTTTATTTTCCTAGGTTCAACATCATGGGTCGTTTCACATGTACATAATGCAGGAGTCAGTGTATGGAAAAAGGGATAAAAATTCAACAGCAGTGATGTCTAGAAAGAGTTAGCCTTGGCTCAGATTGTGATGATTCATAAGATTTTGCATGGGTCAAGGGCCAAAACTGAAGAGAGCCCTCACACCTTTTCTTATGAATTCAATGCAAAATCCAACAAAATGATCAGTATGCTGGAATTTCAGTGAATTTTGAAGTGAGATGGAATCAGCTATTCCAAAACACACGTTCGTTTTGGTATTCTCTTACAATCCATGTGCATATAATTTTAACTGCCACTCAAAAAAAAAAAAAACTGTCTCAAAGCTGCCCCAGCACTTTCTTTGAACAAAGGTCATGTTTCATTTTACCGTGCATGTTTTCAGCTGAGTCCAATGCCACTACATTAATCAAACCTCATAGTGGTTTTAAAGCTCTGGTACCCTGCTCAGTACACTGATGACTGATTTACCCACTTCAGCAACCCTTTAATTTAAGAAAGGATGACAGCACGATCCATGACCCTTATTGTCATTATGCCCGGTGAGGCTTTTTATTAGTTTATTATATGCGGCTTTATTAGTGCCACATGAATGTCGCTCACCCTCTGATGCGGCTGCCATCATTTATGGTCACAGTTTAGGCATACAGCTGATGATATACTGCAGTTCACCATGTGGTCCAGTTTCCTGAATCTGAGAACTACTCTATGGATTATCCCTCTATCTTTTTTTGAGGGTGACATGTCTTTTCCTATGGCCTTTCTCCGATGCTATCTCAAGCAGCATGAAGATTAGCGAATTAAAATAATTCTGACATGGTGTTTGGTCTGCTTGTGCTAAAACTACTTTCCCAGAGCTGTGTCCTGCATTTCACTCCAGGGCTCTATTTATTTAAAGTCTTCTTTGTTATTTGTACAGTTTCCTAGGCCAAAGTGACAGACTTTGATAAAAAGGGGCGAGATGGACATCAGAATACACTGAGATATTTCCAAATTCTGGAACCTTTATTTTACCTGAGTAAAAAAAAAAACACACCAAAACAGTGCATGATTTTTAACATAGGACCCAAAACATGAGAATAATGCACTTGAGATATTCTTACCTTTTCCCCCTCTCAACAATTTTGAAGTCCCAATTTCATTAAGCAAAGCATAGCTATTAAAACCATGCCTGCAGTGCCGCATGCCTCAAAGGCAGCATGTAAAAAGATACACTCTGAGACCCTTTTATCAGCTCTCTTTCTCTCTTGCTCTTGCTTGTAATTCGGCACCAATGTCTCATTTATACTTTTCTTGCCTATGGCCCTGTGCATCTGTCTAGTTCACTAGAATATTCCTCCTGCATCATCTGTCAAGGCTTGATGGATTTTATAAACATCCCCTAAAAGTTCTGTGACAGATACCCAACCAGCACCATTATCTGCAAACTCGCCTTCAATAGAGAGAGCTTTTATCTGTGGCAGATGGGCTGGTGGAGAAGACCTGCTGCCACCTTTCATGTACTATCGAAGTCCTTTAGCCATCACTCTGCTGTTCCGAGCCTAAATGACAATGTTTCACTTTGACAGTGGTCAGAAATAGAACCCCCTCCACCCCAAGATGGTCTTGTTATAAAGTGTCACTACCTAGTGTGTGTGTCCATGCACAACATGACCACTGCTGTTTGTCTAGTGTCATTTTATGGCACATTACACTTTAGGCTCTCCAGCCTACTAGATTCCATTATTGTTTCTGGACATCGAATGTAGCTAATGTAGATGATAAAAATGTAAAATAATTATGATAAGGTGGAAAAAATTATTAATTGGCTTTTCTTCTGTGACAGCTGATCATGGGAGTGCTATCATTAACTCGCCCTTATTATTATACTTATAGAACAGGTTCTCATGGTATAGACATAGGCATAAAACTATTGCACATACATACAGAAACACACTTAATGAACAACAAAGGCACCAATGTGCATGCTTCCTATTTTTTTTTAAGTCAACGTTTTCATTGTCCTGTCTTACAAATAGCAAAATAATATATATGATATTTCAAGCAAAATAATTTCTCCCTTTGTGTAATTTGTACATTGAATCGACAACAAATGTTTGGCCTATTTACATCTAGGCATTTTGGGGAAAAAAAAACAATTGATGGAGAAAGTAATCCACCTTTATTCATTTTTTACATGTTGTGTATCAGCTGTTGTATTGTCAGTGAAGCAGGCATAAATAAATTAGCCCTAATGTCTGCTAAATCTAAAAGGTGTTTCACCATGTGAAATCATTTGATATTACTTTCACTGATAGGCTGCGTGAGTCTACAGTCTGGGCTACAAAGAAATCAGCCCCAGACATTATTTCACATGTTTTGTCTTATGACCTCTGGTGTTTTTTGCTAGGTTTTTGTGATTTCATCAAAGTATATATAAAAAAAATCCCCTTAAAGCCATTTGTTTACAGAAAATAAAACAATGTTTGCTGAACCTTATTTTTATTTTGTCTTTTTCTTGAAAGAGAGGGAAATTGAACCTTATTTTTATTTAATCTTTTTCTTAAAAGAGAGGGAGTGCTTAGCTTCTCTAGCCCATTTATTCCAGCTGGCCCTGGTTCCGATTATTACAGTATCTATTAAAATTAAGTACTTAGGCCAAATACTGTACTGAAGATTGATGTGTATAAAATATGGACATTGATGGCTTTGCTCTAGCAGAGTGCTCATTTCATGGCTCACTCACTACATTTACTAATATCCTTGATGCAGTGTTTTATGTAGTGGCTCTATTTTTTTTGCTCACATAAACAGAGTTCATTATGTATATCATTATGTATAATAAGTGTATTATTAAGCAGCTAGAGAAATAAACCTAGATACGTTACATCCTGCTTGGTCAGCAGTTAATATAGATAAATGAGGAGGAAATACCTGGGCACCGTGTACAACATTTCCTGTCGCTATGAAGGCTCGAACCAAGTAATGTCTTGTCACGCAGAACTACTGAAAGCAGAGGCAGAGAAGTGGATTTTGATTGGCAGCATGGCTCTGGTATACATAGGAAGAGAAATCTATTCGATAAGTACTTGCATGTAGAGACTCAGCAGTCTAGACATTAAGCATCTGCACTACATTTGTCTCTGTCTAGTCTTGGACATTTCCACACTAGCTGTGAGAAGCCTCATTTACAAAAAGATATTTTAACATGCGTAGTGGTATAAAGGGTATATGTTGAATTACTGTGGAATATGCAGGAGAACTTATACAAGAAGGAGGAGGATGATTTTAGGTGTGTCTAAAAACACCATTATGTCCCTTGAATGGTGGCCTTATGAGTTATTTTTTTTTCCATCCTCCTAGTGTACAAGTGTCAGACCTTGGCTCCTGAGTAGCATATCAAAGAACCATTCACCCTGTTGTTGGGAGATGACAAGTCCAAAACCTGATGATGCAACAGCCATTCATGTCCAGGAGCCACGGGTGCAAAATTGACCATACTCTCTGGGTGGGAGGGATGGCGTACTCTCTCTCTCTCTCTCTCTCTCTCTCTCTCTCTCTCTCTCTCTCTCTCTCTCTCGTCAATCACTAGCCAATCGTGGGTGTCTGTGAGTTAATATATATGGGAGAGGGCAGATAGCACTTTCCAAATGTGTTATGCTGCCCCATGAGCAGCAGTTCAAAAAGCCACGGTTGGCTGGCTTGACAATTCTCAGAGGAATCATGTGTTCACCCTCTACAGTTGACAGAGCTGTGGCACTGCGTGATGCATTTACAGCAAGCTTGGTAACCACCTGATCAGGATTGAGGTGACTTGAATTAAGCTACCAGTTTGTTTATATTTTGGGGAAAAAAGAACTATCTAAATTTGTTAGAAAATATTGCCATAGTAAACAAAAATAATAATTGTGCAAACTGGATTAAAACCAACAGTCCCACACACATCTTTAGTTGAGATCAATTATGAACTTGAATGATGTAGCTGAGGTCGAGGAACTGTCAGAAGCAGAATTTACAGGCAGTGCTGGCATTTCTACCCGTGTTATTTTTTTTTCAATGTTTTCCAGTATTTCCTGGGTCATAATTGTAGAGTTCAAATTAGAAACAAAAAAAACAGGCCCACTTTGGAGGTTTAAATCGAATACAGATACAAATATTTGGAGCAGTAAACAGAAATGGATCTCGATAGTGTCATTTATGTTACACCCCTAGTCAGCATGGTCACATAATTGCAAGTATATTAGAAAACCCATGACTTGCAATGGCCAAGAGATTTTATTAAACATAGCTTTTTTCAAGCTTTCAGAATCCAACAAATTCACAGTGGCATCTTTTTTATAAGTAATATTTTTTTTTTGTTTTTTTTTTTTGTTTTTTTGCTTGCTGTTGGTTTCAATTTCCAGTCTCTCATGTAGGTCTCCTCAATATTTAAAGAACTGCATGCTAGCCTAGACCATCAAATAACCATCTTTGCTGAAGAGGGTACATCTGAAAAGCTCACAAATGGAAGAGGAGGACATTGCTCAAATATACCTCATAACATGCAAAGGAAAGAGGTGCAGAGGAAATTGGTTAGCAACTAGAAGTTGTGATATTAAAGGACATGCCCCTGCACTCATCACTGACATTCATAGTTGAACCCATTTACTAGATATTACACTAGACATTAGTGGTAAAATAAAAGCACCACATGAGAAATTGTATCATAAATATGGTTTATAAAACCATTTTTTCTGCACACAGTATTGATTATTTCTGAGGACATGCAGGATCTGGTTGCTTTAGTGAGACTGGTATAAATTGCACTCAGTCCTATTTCATCATATTTCTTGGAAGCAGATCAAACAGCTTCTCGGAAGCAGACTGAAAACAGTAAAAATGAAAGTTAAGGTTGAATATTTCTTGCTTTAGTTTCAAGGATTCTGATCAATGTATTCTGAGAGATAATGACTGATCTCAGTCCAACAACACAAACACAAGACCCACAAGCCACAGTGAGCTGCGTATACAGATATACGGCGTATCTGCTGTAGCTATATTTAGCTTGAATTATTTGCTCCAAACTCCTAATCATATGTAGATTACTATCTAGCAGAGTCTATCAGACTGAGGCTAGACATGTGCTCACCTTAGCTAACCCTAGTATTGAATTGTCTTGATTTTTTAGGATGCCTTTTTACCTTCAACTTGTTATATTGCTTCCTGTACTTTTTTAGTTTTTGATTTTACACATTGCAGGTGAGGGGAGAGCTGAAAGGTAAATTGTTTTTCTCAGCAGTTGATCATGGTAATGCTTTTCTCACAAAAGGTCAGACTTATTTTCTCTGTGTAGGTTTAGCTTGTGAACTTTACTTAAAAAGGCCATTTAACATGCAGTGACTTGCTGCATATTGGGCAAGAATGGGCTATTTTTGTTAATTTACTGGTAATCAGATAGGCCAAACATTTTTTGAAAGATAATGGCCTGGTTTAAGGTTCATCAGGTGAACCAAGTCTGACTACAAAAGGAAACCATTTTAAGGACGATTTTCAATGCTAGTGCCATTCAGTTGAGTACAGTTGCAAACTTGAGTTCTTAATGTTTTTTTTTTTTTCCTAATTTGTATTTTTTGAAAGTAAAATACTATTGCATTACAAGATTCTAACCAGAATAGGAAACGTAGTGGGTGAAATAAATGCTTTATTGCAGAATTATAGTTATATGGAGAAGATTTCATGACAGAGCAAAAGCAATCACACTGGTGAAATGCAATACACAAATATTTCTTATAATTTGTAACATGTGAATAAATGTGCCAACACTGAAAATTAAAACATTAGCCGCATAGCCGTGATGTCACTTAATCTCTTTAATGGTCAGCAGGGGGATGCTTTTTAATAACTGAATGCTAAATTGGTATCAGGAATAAATGTGATCGAATTTTAAAATGTAATCCACACCACTGCATTGTATTTCAGTGAGCAATTCTGTTTAAGGTACAAAAGCAATCGCAGCAGAGAAGAATGTGGAATGCATTGCACAAATTATATTTCCTTTATTAGTGACATGTGGAAAAATGTTACACACTGAAAAGCAAAACCTTCATTGCATTGCTATGATTTCACTTCATCTCTTTAATGAAACATCATCGGGGGATTGTTTTTCAAAGAATTAAATGCTGACTTTGTGTCAGAAGTAAACGCAATTCCCCATTGCATCCATGTGTTGCAGTCATTCCACACTGAAAGCCATGCTTGGGGGCATGGATGTAATCAGAGATATATATAAAATTTCTTTTAAAGGTGTTAACATGAAAAACAATCCATGGAGTTCGCTCGCTGCTGCTGGGGGCCCCATATGGATGGCCTGAAGAACCACTTGGATTGCTGGGGATGGTGCTACCTGGGGGCTGTGGAGATGGCTTGGGGATCACATATGGGGAGCTGTACTCTAATGGCTTGGGACTGCGATTGCTGTAGTGGCTTTGGGGCTGTGGTTGCCACGAGCAGC
The DNA here is from genome assembly GCA_022985145.1 of Pangasius djambal. NCBI lineage: Eukaryota > Metazoa > Chordata > Actinopteri > Siluriformes > Pangasiidae > Pangasius > Pangasius djambal. The sequence continues at coordinate 6,633,447 of CM040981.1, read as the reverse complement.
TTCGTACTCAGGACTCCATCAGTGGACCATGGATAGATTTTAACCTAAAGGACTTCTTGCGGAAACTGTGCTGAATTTATTGGTTGCACAATTGCACTATTTGTCCTTATAGCGCACAATAATAGAAGGGATTTATTTATTTAATCGCACTATCTGTGGCACCCAGATGAGGATGGGTTCCCATTTGAGCCTGGTTCCTCTCAAGGTTTCTTCATCATCTCAGGGAGTTTTTCCTTGCCACCGTTGCCACCGTCGCCACTGGCTTGCTCATTAGGGATAAATTCACAGTGATAAATTCAAATATTTATAATATATTTTCTGTTAATCCATTTATTTCTGTAAAGCTGCTTTGTGACAATGTCCATTGTTAAAAGCGCTATACAAATAAAACTGAATTGAATTGAATTTATGCATGTGTCTAGAGGCATAGAGAGAGAGAGAGGAGGAGAAAGTGTGTGTATATTCCTATTAACTGTACTTTTTATCTCGGATATATTTCTTGATTTACATACGTATGCTCATTTTCTTGTGGCTCTACAATATTGTGCTCCACTATTTACCCAGATGAACCCTGATAAGCTGGAAGTCTGGCAGTTGGTTTGTTTATCTCCTGACAAGTGGTAGTTACATAGGCTAAATAAATATCATAGGCTGTCAACCCACAAGTCCTAAAAACCACAGATTTATTTAGCCTATTTCCCAACCTATTTCAGATTTCGAGTACAGCTAACAGGAAAAACAAAGAAACAAACAAAAACATAAATACATATGTGTTTTTTTTTTTTTTTTTTTTTTTAACTGTAGTTCTGCGACATTCCTTGCCGAGTAACAGTAGCAAAGATGTCACCTTGTAACCGTGACCCCACGTGGGTAGCCTATAAAATGTCCCTGCTAGATCAGATTTATAATTGTATTATAGTCCTGATTCTGTGATGGACTGACATGCCATCCCTGCCTTACTCTGAGTGTTCCAGGATAGACTCCAGATCCATTGCAACCCAGACCAGGATAAAATAGTTACAGAAGGTAAATGAATGAATGTAATTCATTCATCTTCAGTTGGGCACTGAACTTTTATAGACTTTTAATTATTTGAAAATTGAAGGAAAAAAAAACATTGCCTGGTCCAATCATTTCCAACTTTTCCACTCACGAAAGTTGTAAAGAGTGTTTTTTTGAATTACGGTAGCCTTCCTGTCAGCTGGACCTCTCTAATCAACAACACATTTCCAGCTGCAGAACTGCTGCTTACTGCTGGTTTTTCACACCATTCTGTATAAACTCTATTTGTTCTATTGGTTTTGAGTGAAATCCCAGGAGAGAAACAATTCCTGGAATAATCAAACTAGCCCTTGCCATGACCAAAATCACTGAGGTTCCATTTTCCCATATTCTGATGTTTAATGTGAGCAAGCTCTTGACCTTTATCTGGATGATTTTATGCATTGAGCAGCTGCTTCTTGATTGGCTGATTGGAAAATTGCATTAATGAGGTGTACAGTTGTTCCTAATAAAGTGGATGGTGAGTGTAGTTCACAGTACTGAACGATGAAATGATGTTAATATAAAGTTACAGCACTACAAAGAGATGGTGGCAGGTGTGAGAGAGTCACTCCGTCCTGCTCCACTTACTGTCATTGTGGCCTTCAGCAAGGCACCCAAGTGTGATAACTTCCACCTGTGTGCTTCTGATGGTGATGTAGGGATTAATGACTAACTGCAGTATACTAAGGACATAGATGGAAAAGAAAGGCTTTCAATTCCCAATACAATGAGAAATAACTAAATATTCTCTAACTGCAGTGCTTTGATATGCAATGCAGTTAGCTAGTATTTCAACTTGTTCTTATGAGAAATTCATCAGTATTTGAGCAAAATAGGGGGATATGTTTGCATTTTGTTTCATTTTAAACAAATAAAATGCATAACTTGTCATAGAATCTGCTACTATTTGTAAGTATGAGGGCATGTTGTTTATAGTACCATGATTATCACGGTTATCAGTATTTTCAATTATAGCTCAAGAACAAAATGTCCTTTTTTTAGTAAATTATTGTGATCTCCACTGTAAACCGTGTATGATGTAGGATGTAAGCTGTCTTATTTTGTTGGTTAAGGCAAGACACTATAAATGCAAAGAACAATTTTTCAATAGATGTCACAATCAGTGTTTACTAGTTGATTGCTGATATTCTTATTTTTTTGTATTTGATCATATTTTTTATATTGGAACTTTTTTTTTTTTTTTTTAAATCTAGATTTATTTGTGTAAATGAGGCTTATCCTAATTAAATATGTGTAAATTAGAGTACTTAAACCAAAAATCTAGTCTTTCTAGAATTTAAATATTAAAGTTTATTAAAAAGTTTGAATCCAAAAAAAAAAAGGACAACAAATCCAACAAAAATCTAAATTTTGGGAAATTTCATGAATGCAGGTCATCTAGAAACTGAGATTTTTGGTTCTGAAACAGAACCAAAAAAAAAAAAAACCTTTGAAAATGCAATGAGGTTTAATGTGTTTCCACTCTAGTTAGTGTGATTTATGAGGCTTATAAAGGAAATTGTTATGTATATCATAATGATGCATACATTTATAATAAATTCACTATATGGCCAAAAATATGTGGACACCTGGCCATCACACCCATATGTGCTTGTTACATCCTGTTCTGGATTTAGTCCCCCCTTTGCTGTTATAATAAATTCCACCCTTCTGGGAAGGTTTTATAGTTCTTCCGCACCAACCTTGGCAAGCCATGTCTTTATCTACCCACATATGGGTCTGATGGTCAGGCATCCACATACTTTTGGCCATATGGTGTATGTAATTTTTATCTATAATTGCTCATGAAATTCGGTGCAGTCTCAATTTGGGTAAATTGCAAGTCAAGTTGCATAACTTGATATGAATTCTGGCTTTGTTTTGGCTGTGGAAGGGAAGTACAATAACTTGATGACCAAACAGCTCTGTTCCTGCAAGGTTTGGAATAAGCTTAAGAGTTACTGTTGGCAGTCTTGTTTGGCGAGTCAACAATCTTATAATTGTTTTAAATGACAGAATGCGCTACAGTAAGCATGCTTGCCTCTAATCCCACTCCAGGCAGCTCTGGTGCGTTGGGCGGGAGACAGTGAGGCATCGGCAAGCCGCTGATTTGCTCACTTGTTTGTGTTTAGGGCTCTGAAACCTGTCGAGAATCCGTCGGAACGAAGGGTTGAATAGCTGAAAATACATGAGTGCTCAGTGCTCTCCAAGCACAATGCTTAGTCAGTGAAAGGGGGCTTTTTGTGTACTTCATGGAAGTTTCTGCACTTTCTGCAAATCTTCTTCTCCTTCTCCTTTTTCTTATCTCTGTCTGTTAGCAGCTCAGGGAAGGAAGAGTGTGAGAGGATTCATCCTGAAACTGTGTAAGCCTTTATCAGTTTTACTCCACTGATTATCACTGTGCATTTCAACCTAAGCAGGGGCAGCCACAAGTCAATCATTTACGCAAAAATCTCACTCATAGTCCCTTGTGTTGTTCTGCTAAGTAATATAAAAAAGCTAGACAAAAATGAGAAGCACCACATGATAAGCATTCAACTCAATTCAATTTTATTTGTATCGCATTTTTAACAATAGACATTGACACAAGGTAGCTTTACAGAAGCCAGAGGTGACAGCGGCGAGAGGAAAAAAAAAAAAAAAGAAACCTTGAAAGGATCCAGACTCAAAAGGGAACCCCTCCTGTTCTGGGTATTTCATAATTGGATTCTGAATCATTATATTCTAAAGTTGTAAAGAGAAAAGGCGAACAGTTCTAAGTGCGAAACAACGTTTGTATGATCATAATGTCAATTAGGGTCCTGGCATGAGCACAGGATAATCAGCAGTTCTTAGAAGGTACAAGTCTGAGGTGCTGCGCAGTGCGTTTACTGCATTCATTCATGCATCTTCAGTATCTGCTCAGTGTTGCTGTAATTTCGATGACTTACTTCTTTATAATATAGACATATTATATAGACATTATAAAATAGACGTGGGTGGCTACAAATAAGAATAACTGAGGAGCTGGTGGGATTAGTCAATAGTCCTGCTCAGACTTCCGCATAGCATGGTTTTTGGTATGGATACAGCTTTTCTATCTTCAAAATACAATATGTTTAAAAGAGACTTCACACAGGTAGCTGTTAATAAGATTATTAGAACAATATACAGAGATATACAAAAGTCTCTGTTTTTTTAAAATTTTCTTTTTTTTTTACTGTTTTTAAAATCTTGCAATTATTTTAAAAAATATTATTTAAAAAAGTGGCACGTCTGCAAATATTTTGTGCAATACCAGTACACCAAGATGCCCCTAACTCAAATACACCCACCCATCCATGTATCCATCCATCCATTTTCCATACTGCTTATCCTACACAGGGAGGCTGGAGCCTATCCCAGGGAACTCAAGGCACAAGGCGGGGGACAGGGTGCCAACTCATCCCAAGGGGCAATCGCACACCGGAACTAAACCGGAGTGCCCGGAGGAAACCCCTGAAGCTTGGGAAGAACATGCAAACTCCCCGCACACAGGGCAGAGGCAGGATTCGAACCCCCAACCCCAGAGGTGCGTGGCAAACGTGCTAACCACTAATAATAATAATAATGTGGACAGTCATTTGCTTAAAGTTTCTGCATCATCAAACTCTGCCATTGTTATTCTGTCATCAGTATGTCATCAGTTGATGTGAGCTCAAAAGAAGTGAAGTTCCTGAAAAACAGATAACAAAAACAACAAATAAATGCCTTTTGTCACATTTTTTCCACATAAGAATGTTGCTTGTTATATGACAGATGTCTTAGTCACCACTTATTTTTAGGGAAGAAAATAGTGCATGATTGTGGCTCTTTAGCTGCAGGCCTGTTATCTGCATGCATCACTGCTGATAAACACATGCCATTTAGGAAAATGTCATCATGGGGACTCACTGCAGGTTTGGGAAATTTTCATGACTCTCCCCATTGCTGCTCTGTCCACTCCCTCACAGCTGTCTTGTTGGCTGCGATGGATGAACTGCAAGCGTATGAGTTAGGCCAGGGACTGCCCAGTACTCTCAATTAATAATGCAGCAATGGGAATGCTCATAATCACTGCACTATCTGCCTAATCATGAGGGCAATTGGCTCTGCAAAGCCAGAGTCAGATGGTTAGGACCCAGTCTATCACAAGGGAATTGAGTTGCTGATTCATCCTGCAATATGTTTTTCCCTTTTTATGATTGTAATAGGGCAAGGGAACTCAAGTTTGGCCAAGGCAAACATGATGGAGTAATGTGTTGCCCCTGTTTAGTTCCTTACAACCGTCTAAATGTACTGTTAAGTTAAATGTATATTTATAGTGAGAAACATCTTTCAAGTTTGTATTAGATTAACTGAATATGAATACATTATTCAGAATGAACAGATAACATATTCTAGATGGATTCAAATACAGGATAGAAATAGGAGCTGCACTATAATTTAATTTTTTTTTTTTTAGGATACTTGCCAGAAAAGGGCATATATTCTACTTGAGTCTAGAGGTGTGCATTGGGGCTGGGATCCCGCAGGGCACAACAAAAAAGTGACATAAGCTGGAAATGTTTTACTTTCATACAGGTGCAAGACCAAATTCATTCATTATTCTGTAGTAACTGCATTAATCAGGGTTGCAGTGGTTAAAATTAGGCTACTACTTTGTTTAAATTATGGGAAATAGAACCTAAATTTATATTACAATACAGATAGAGGCAATGCATTACCCTGCTTTATTATAAATGTACAGACAAACAAAGAATGTATTAGCCCTAGGTGCTACCAAATGTCTTATTAGACTTTTAAAACCTAATAAATTAATAAATTAACTTCATGAATCACAACAGCCTGTTTCACGCTTCTATGATGATGATGATGATGATTAGTATTTAGTATCTATACATTGTTAGCTATTATTTATAATAATAATATATACTAATGGTGTGTAACTTAATAATGGTAATTTATAATGAATTAATTATTAAAATTGTGCAGTTTGCACAGTTAATTTTCAGTAATTGCTTTATAGTGGTCAGGGTTGTGGTGCATCCAGAGCCTATCCCAGGAACACTGGGCATGCGGTAGGAATACACCCTGAATGAGACACCAGTCCATCGCAAAAAAGCACCATGCACACACTTGCACACCCTCATTCACACCTAGGCCAATTTAGAGCAGAGCCAATCTACCTATCTGCATGTTTTTGGGAAGTTGGAGGAAACTGGACAACCCGATGGAAAGCCATATGGACATGAGTAGAACTTGTGAAATTCCGTACAGACATTAATCTGAGCTCAGGATCGATGAAATAAATGATGAAATAAAATAAAGTTTTATTAGAACTAAGAAAAAAGAGGAACAACATGTAAAACCCTCTAAGCACTGCATGTTCTTTTCCATATCAGATAAACCTGCTCTTATGCTAATGTGGCTTTTACTCCTCTAACAAGGGCCTTAACATAACAATTTATAGTCAATATATTTGATTTAATGTATGTTTGCTTTGTTTGCTCCTTTAATATTGAAAACATGTCCTGTGTCTATTGCAGTGTTGAAAGGTGCTCTCAGCAGTAATGCGGCTCTTGTGTTATGATTAATAACTATATCTTGCATAAGCCATTTGCTCAAAATAAGTGTGGAATATTTCTGGCACTCGTGGCTGAATGGAAATTCATTACCTCTTTACTAAATTAGCAGTACAGCAAAATGAAACTCTTGCCTGTGTTTTTCCCAGCCACCATGATTGAGCACCAGCAGCCAGAACAGATTTATCAGCTGGATATTAAATTTCCATAGCAGTTTGACAATCTTTCCCCTATGTATCAAAGCTAGACCTTGCAATTACCCACTGACTACTCCCAAAGAGATCCTCCTACAGTTATTGTTGTCCTTTAAAGCTAAATAAAATTTAAATCGGATCCTTGCATTGTTGCAGATTGAATTCCATTGTGACCAGTACTGTGTAAAAGAGCGCTTTCCTAGCTACACGTTGGATATCACTATCCAGTTCCACATTTAGCTAGTTTAAAGTCAGATCATTGTTCAGGTCAGGTCAAAGAAAACAATCCGGAATAGTTACTGAGGCTGGAGTTAAAAGCTCCCAGATGCTACTGTAAACATTCTCTATCCAATGAAAGCTGGTCAGTGAGCAATAAAGAGAGCTCTGTAAATGGACATAAGCCTCTGTGTTCCACACTCTCCACTCCAGAATCAACAATTTCAACTAAGCCACCAGCATGTGTACATGAGTACATTTTGAGAATCTGGTACATCCTTACATTGAGTGCAATATTTTGCACATATAATTTGCCAGTTTTTGGTGGACAACCATTTCCATATCCTGCTCGGAGAGATAAAGGCATGTTTGTTCAAAGTTTCAGGTCTGTGTAATTTCTTAGAGTTAAAAGGCAAATTCACTCTCCCCAGGACATCATTCTTTTTTACATCTCAGACTTAGATTGGCTATAAAAACCTATGGGGTGCCCTGGGATAACCCAATTAGTTCACATCCAGTGACTAAATGGTTTATGCCACGTTCCTCCAAACAGTGCATGGTCTCATAGATTTACTGTATTTTGGTTGATGTGTCTTGCTCTACATTAACAATAACTTCTATATGGGAAAGAGAATTAAATTAGCTTGGATTTGATACTACCTGGAATACTATTTGGTCTAACTTAAACACACCTTCGAAAAATGTAGCTCATCAACTAATTAATTTTAAATGCATACATAGGGCATATTCTACACCATACTTAGGGCTCCTTACTGTACCATAAGCTAATGTTACTGGAGCTTACTTGCATATGTAAAATCAACCAATTTTGGGAACATGTATTGTTGGTATTGTCAGATCTGATAAGAACACTCTTAGGGAAAAATCCCCATCTATGTTTATTACATGATGAGAGCTCTTTTATGTTTACATGGGCTCAGACGCGGATAGTTTTCACCGGCATAACAGCTGCAAAAAAGACTATTTAACACAAATCGTAGAATTCAGGTATAAATAAGCTTATGACTTTTATTTTATTAGGACACACAGTTTCATTAGAACAAACTACTGCTGTGATTAAGATGGCCAAGCATTGCATTGATTCTTAAGGACCCAAAAAGTGAAGACTGAAATAATCTTTGTAAACCACCTGGTATGCTGTATTTTGTTTTTTTTTCTATTTTCTATTTGGTGTGATGTCTTTTTGTGATTGCTGTTACTGTAATCCATGGACACTATCCATGGACACATCCTCAGCCAGCTGCTTAGAGGATTCCGTGTTTGTTGAGTGTTAGCACAGGATTTGAAGAGTCAGTGAATTTTTTTACACTCTGGAATTGTTATTCCTAATGACAATTCTTGACCTGCCTAACAAGTTCGAACTGTGCATTAACATTTGTAGATTTTAAAAAAATATATTTATTTAGTTAGTTTTTATCATTTGCTGCAGAGGGCATGCTTACTTCCTTTCACTTCCAAAAAAAAAAAAAAAAGAAAGACTTAGTAATGGGCGCCCAAGCTTTTGCATACAACTGTAAATCATAATCTATACTAGGAACAGAAAGGCGATGCTCTCCATATGGTTCTGGATCAGCTTTAGATTCCTACAGCTCTGACCATGATAGCACTATTAAAGGGAAGCTGTGGAAATCCTGATTAGCAATTTAGTTCTGTAATTTATTCATCACAAGTTAACTGCTCAGCACATGGCACAATAGCCCAGCCCTAATTAAAGTTGCACCTACAAAGCTTTCAAAATCTTTCTAATATGGCAAATTAAATGGAAAGCAAATATGACTCCTGTCAGCTAAATAGAGGCACACATTTAAGCATCAGATCATACATCATGGCTTAAATACAACGTTTTCCATTTTTCCCTTTATAATCCATGACCGAACTGAAGTATCTTTTTAAAATGGTTTTAATCTAAAGGTTTGAGATACGTATTTTCTATTTTCACTTTTTTTTTTTTTTTTTTTTTTTAAAGCCTTCTGATTATAGAAGTAGAGTGAAAAACGTGCTCATGGGGTTAAGTATTAAGGTGTGCAAACAATCTGGGTTACATTACTGTATGTCACATCATACATGTTTCATCCAAGTTTGTGAAATATCAATTTCAAATGTTACAAATAATTTTAAACCGGAGTAAATTTCAACCCCTTTACCCAAACATAACTTTCTTTAAAAGTAATACTCTTGTAGGTTAGGGGACATCAACTGTTCTGATCAGTAAATTGAGTAAAGTCATTTTTTTTAAATGTTGTTGACAAAAACAGGCTAACAATTTGCCAGAAAAGTATGCTTTCATTCTCTGCTTCAAGTTCAAAACTGGCTCATCTGTTCAGAATCTATGGAGCTCATCAAAAACGGTAATGCGAAGCACCAGTATGAAACAAAACATAACCACTTTGAATTGTTTATTTATAGCCATAAACTAATCACTAATGGTTAAGTTTTGAAAGGTAACTGTTGCTTATCCAGATATTATGTAACTGGACCATTACATTTTTTTGAATACCCCTGATATAGGTAGTAGAAGTGCTAGATGAAAATAAAGATACTTATTGTTCAGCTCTAGGCTTGAATAAGGTTTGAGACAATGTTCAGGCTGTCAACCTACACTTCAGCTAGTAATGGCACTATTACTCTTACTGCCATGCTTAATCAGGCGCTCTCTCGCTCTCTCGCTCTCTCTCTCTCTCTCTCTCTCTCTCTCTGTGTCTGTCTGTGTGTCTGTCTCTGTCTGTCTGTCTGTCTTCTTGTCTTTCAAAGCTGATTAGGATTTTGCCTTCTAATTTGTTCAGGCACCCAGCTGCTTTCTGTGTTTTGTGTAATTGACGCTGCTGTAAGAGCCCAGTGAACAATGGAGGAGTGGAGCTATAGTAGTGTTTGAGGAGGAGATATATTTCCTACAGTATATTTCATCACAGCCTGGTTCATTCATTCACATGGCTTTTGCAGCTTGTCTAATGTGATACTCCAATATTTCCCTAGCACTTTCATGAGGTATGAAGACTTTTCTAATATAGCCAGTATCAGAATTTTAACTCGATATAAATCACATTGCTGTTGTCTGAATGTAGTTGATTTACATCGGAAAATAGGGCATGCTCTAGATTTATTCAAAATTGATTACATTTTAAATCTGGAAACACATTGCAACCCTGAAAACATAATTTAGGAATCAGGCTTTTAAGACTTTAAAGTATCTTATGATCCCTACATTTATAATTGATTAAAATGGTATTCATTACTACTGTCTGAAATGATTAAAGTCACCCAGAGCTGAAGTTTTTGAAGATTATCATTTTTTCCATACTGAATAATAGATTGGTTGCCAAGGCAGTTCCACAAAACATCACTAGACAGTTGAAAAGGGCTCAGAAGCACCTACACATTTACCTTTGTGAAGTCCAGACTGTAAATCCAGACTGATACCCTCCCAACCCTACACACATTTTTATTTTGAAAAACGAGACATGAGGCATCTGTATACCTTGTTTTCAATCTCCCCAAGTTCTCAGACATCACTGAATTGTTGCCTCTCCTCCGTCTGCTTCCTGTAGCTGCCTGTATCAGATTTAAAATACTGATGATTTTCTATAAAGCCAAAACTTCACCTACCTGAAGGCACTCTGCACCACATTCAGGTAGAGCCTCTAGTATGGCTCAACTCGGCCCATCATCCTTCGATATACAAGGAAGACAATACATCAGGACACTTCTCTATCCTGGCACCCAAGTGGTGGAATGAACTTCCCCTGGGTGTCAACTGAAAACCCTCCTTTTTAGTAAACACTTAAATAAAGTATCTAATAATAAGAAATAGACATCTAATAGGAGTCTAGTATATTGGCAATATATTTCTGCATGAATAGTTCTAATTATAATTATCAAATTAATCACTGTCAACTTGCTTTGGTTTTAAGCTTCCACCATTATTATTATTTGGCAGTAAACTAGCATTTCCTATTATTTTGCGATTTATTTATTTATTTATTTATTTAGTTAGTAAGTATCTTGCACTGACAGTTACATGCACACAGTTTAATGGAGCCAGGAGATACTAAATCTAGTTCATGAAATCGTAATGTGTGAGTTGCTATGTTGAGTTGTCAAATTACTAAAACAATGCCAGTGTTTTCATTGTGTCAGTGTCAGTGTTCATTCAATGTGCTTTGTTGTTCATTAAAAAAAAATTCAAAGCAAAACCAAAAAAAAAAAATTTGTGGACTTTAAAGGAACTAGCAATACTAGTAATTAATTAAAAGTGTAATATTTGTTTTTAACATTGGCCTCAAATGATATTCCATTTTGTGCATGTATTTACAGCTCAGAATATACATTTCAGCATGACGTTTTTTTGGTAACATCAAACTGGCTTTGGCCTTAATACTGCTCCTTGCTCGAGCTGATCTCACCTTGATCTCACCTCATATGCATTTGCATATTAGAACATTAAAGGCTATTTGACGACAAAATAAAACTTGCCTGTCACATATTTAGTACTAAGTCAAATTTTGCAATGAGACTTTCAGCTCACTGTTTCTTAAAAGACAGCAGCAAAAGTGCTGCAGTGACCATTTTCACACTTGTGACCAGTGTGAAGCCTCAAATTAATTTCCCCTAAACGATTTAATTATTAAAAAAGTATAAAATTTAGGGTGACATTAAACTGTTAAACCCACAGCAGGATTTCATTTCCACATTTCTATTAACATTAGTGTCTCTGAGAGTTTTATTCAGTAGATGTTGAGTGTTTAAATGGTGTACCACATCGATAAGAAAATCGGTTGAATTGATATTTACTTCTTATAGCCTGGGAAGTTGAAGGTTCAGGGGTATAATTTCTTTAAGTGACTAAAGATCCTCTACTGGAGAGTTAGTTGATCAATCAGAAGGTAAGCTCCTCTAATGAGGCCGATAGAGTTATGGGTTGGTGGACTGAACTATTCATTTAATGGAAACCAGTCAAGAGTATAAGGAAGTAGGACTGAGTCTATTTATTTAAGTTGTTCCAAAAAGCCACTGTCATAATCCATAGCAGGGATCAATGTATTGACAGTTCCATATTGATAACATCTACATAATGCTAATGGTAACCAACCGCAAATTTAAAAAAATTCTCTCAAGCCAAACCATACGAAATGCTATATACTTAAATAAAATGTTTTATATAACATATATGCTACTATTTTATACTCTATATAAATGTTAGGGACAGTGGAAATAGCGGTCATAAATTTATAATAAGTTGTAGTAAATGCTGTCAAATGCATCTTGTTCATTAGAATTTTTGCACATTTTGTGAAGGACTAGGATGATTTTACAGCAAACCAAGTACTTGAAAAAAGAAAAAGGAATAAATAATTATTTATCCTCTCTGGTATGATTAGCAACCTGGCAATATGACTCATTAAAAAAAAATCAAGGACAAAAAAAAAACAATGTTTAAAAATAATCGAACGAAAAATATTTAAGAAATCTAAAAGTATTTATTCTCATTTATTCTCCCTGCATGTCTCATCCATCTGAGGTGCTAGTCAAAAGTAAGAAGTTGAAGTGCCACAGTCAAACAAATGACAACCGCTGCAAATCGTCTTATTTATTGTCATAAACTAATGATAAATGGTAAAGCATTAAAAGGTGACTGTTGTTGGCATTCAGTCATGATAGTTGCTTAAGGAATTCTAGGTAAGTGTACATTTACAAAATGTAGTTGAATAACCCTGAGAGACAATCAGGTCAAAACACAGAAATGCATGTGGGAAAAAAAATGAGATAATTAAACGAAAAAACAAGGAAAATGGAATCCACTTGCTTAGAAATACAGGGTACAGCTGCATGACACCGTATGCACAGGCTAATGAGACACAACGAGCCTAATTAAATAAGAACAGGTGCTGGTGTAGGAATGAGGAAAAAAGCAAGATTCAAATCGAGTCCACAATAACACGGGTTTTGAAAATGCTTTTTTTTTTTTTGCCCACACTAGCATTTCAATCCATTTTCCAAAAGTTTCCCAGCCATAATACATCATGAAAATGATAGAAAACAACACGCTAGACATTTGCACTATGGTAGCTGACCCATGACCTTCGTGTAATTTCTATAATTTTTGTTTGTTTCGACAACATGAACAACAAAACAGTTTAAAAAAAAACAAAACAGTTGCTTGCGTACTTTACATAATTTACGTAATTTACATTCGTAACCACGATCTATATCTGTCTTTACTGTGAATGCACCTGTCCCCAGAAAAGCCCACACACGTCAGAATTTTGGGCAAGTATCAAGCACTTGTTTTTGGTAAGTTCCTTCCAGTTTAGCTTGAATCGATTCCTCAAATATCAAGTAAAAAAAAATCACCAAGTTCCTCATCCTTCTTCTGAATTCATTCACTGCAGTTGCTGTCCTTTTTCTGTTGTTTTGCTACGCTGTTAACGCTAGATGACGACGACGATAAATGTATACGCATACACGTTGGAAAAAAGCCACATAAATTCATTCACGTTGACGACAACGTGATCCAAGTCCACGTTTGAAAATGACTCCGGTCTGGGGGGAAAAAAAATAAAAATCTGATTTCTGTATCCACAGAGTACCTGAAAAAATCAGTCGCAAATCTGTCACATTAAGGCACAAAATTATAATATGTAATATGTAAAATGGCATCACAATGGATTCTGGCATCATGGAATGGTGAAGATGACGATTATACGCCAGTGTTTTCAGATTTCTCCACTTTTGAGAGCGGATTTGAAATTTTTTTTTGAGGTCAGAATTATAGCTAGGCTCCAGCACTCAGAAAGAATCATGTTCTCTCAGGTTATGATCCCTGCCACTTGCATCAGTGGGTCAGATGGTGGCAGGTGGGCGGCATAAAGTTCCCCCCATCTCTCAGCAATAAAAGAGTTTCGCTAATGACTGCAATTACCCTGGTTATATTTCCTTTGTCTCGGTAGCACACAGAGTTGATCTCAGTTGGACTAATGTCAGGGCCTGTCAGTTAGAGGAGGGCTTGGCTCTGACAGCTTGACAATGTGAATTGACAAGACGGCCACTTCCATGCTGTTATTTGAGCAAACAACACTTTTTTTTTTTGTATCCTTTTTTTCCTTCTTTCCTTTCTGACACGAAGATGTCGTTAACACTGATACTGAAACCTAAGGTCAACTTGATGTGCTGTTAATATTAAAGATAGACTTACTCTTTTATTTAAAAAAAAAATATATATATATATATATAAAGACAAAAATACAGCAACAGCTCATGGGGGTCGTTTTATCAGTTTATTGTACATTGTGAGGCTGGCGGTTAATTGGACGTGACATTTTTATTTTAATTTGAAAAAATGGAAAAAAAAATTATAAATTAACTGTAGTCTATTACAATTGCTATGCAAGAGAGACTCCCATTTTAGCCTGGAGTGATAATACAAAACAAATCCATTCTGTTGGCTTATAGCCTAATGATGTCTCTTTCCATTTCAAAATTTTAATACACTTTATCAAAACCTCTGCTTTAACATTCATTACACATACTATAAATTGCAACAATTACTAATTTCTGACAGGTGCAATTAAATGTTAATGGCCAAGACATACAGCTTAGTTTTACAATTTATTATAAAATAATTCTGATAACTACTTAAAAAACACTAACCTTAAGGAGAAAGAAGAGGAAAAACAGGAGATGGTATTAGCTCCCATTAAATGTTCTAGGCTGGAAAATATGAAAATATTCAGTCACCTTGAAAATAAAGAAGGCAAAATCAAAAGCTATTTTTTCCACGTTTCAATTAGTGACAGAAGTGGAAATGGTGTCAGAAATGTAGTTCTTCCCATCTGTGAAGTAGAGCAGTGGTTGACCTGGAGTGATGCTCAGCTGTACTTAGAAACACACCGGAGAGACAAATCAGCTAATTAATGCTCTATCTGCTCCAGTGGCCACACACTTCCACCTCTCAGACAAAGCCTTCTGGCTAGACTCACAATGGTGCTTTTTTCCGTAAAGATAGAGAAATTGAATATTTATATGAATAAGTACGCTGTTAAAAATGTCATTTATTTCTGTCTGGAACATTTTATTTACATTTCTTTTAAAGCCATCATTGCATATGCTTCATAGAGAGCCATATAATAAATTAAATGTCTCAATTTATATACAGTGCTAGGTCAAGATCTTTTTTCATTCCTGCCAGCAAATATTGAGTTTAGTAAATAAACAAACAAACAAACAAACAAACAAAACCAGAAAAATCAGCAAAGGTGTCTAACAGCAGCTTTAGCTATATCTTAAAATCTTTTCTAAGCCTACACACTGGGGAAAAAAAAGAGAACAATACCATTAGGAGTTCGGAGTTCCTTTTGTCAACCTTAATACTCCAGGACTGTTCCACATTATTCTTTTCAGCCCAGGCCCCTTGAGGGCCACATCCACTCTGGGGCCCTGGATAGCCACTTCCACTTCCACTATTCCCTCCACTGTGAGGCCCTCAACTTCAGGAACAGTGATGCAGTAAGTCTACTGGGTATGTGCTATATTAAGCTAGTTCTGACGCATAAAATTAGGTGAATCCTATATAAAGTGTACGAATCAGGCCAATGAATGAAAAATTAAATGAGACATGAATGAATAAAACTATGAAGAATATAACAACAATAAAGACTAAAACAACTAAACTAATAAAAAAAAAAAGAAAAAAAAATAGCTAGAAACATAACACATACAGGTTTTCTCACAAGGCCAAGCTAAATCATGAACTTGAACAGCAACATTATGATTTATACAGCTTTGAGAAGCTTTTCTAGTACAATTGTAGCTGATTTGAACATATTTCCTCCTGTCACTCTGTCTTTTGACAACATGCCAAAAAGAACCACCAATAGCTCCATTTAGATATTTATCCTGTCAAATCTAACAACACAATACAACAAAGGCATATGGATAGTCTGCATGTATTCGTCCAAAGACTGACAATTTATCATGACAAAAATCAGTGAATTCTTAAAAACCAACAAGCAGAGGGGAGAGGAGATAAAGAGGAGCTGGAGGCCTTCCCTTCGTCTCTTTGTACTGTCTCATAAATCTGTCTCCCTGCCAAAGCTTGTCTAAAGGTGTGTCGAACTCTAGCATTAGCCCTCCCTAGAGGATGAGGTAAACAATCCTAAACCTGTAGAGGTGTGCAAAGCATACTTGACTGTCGACCTGAGTAAGCTGCTGTGCTTTTAGGCCTTTAAGATGAGGTGTTTAAATGTTGGCATGGTTGGTCTGTGTTATTGAATTAACAGAGGCAGGTTTGGTCACTTTGGCGCATTGGCCTGTATCCTATTAACTAGGGATACATCAGTACTTATACTGGTACTCGTACTTGTAAAAAAATTTCTCTGTTCCCAACATCCACTACCATGTGATACTATTTGATGTAAGCCTTGTGGCACTAATGAACAAATGGCACTAAATGACAGTGATCTGGACATATTTCCCAATTAATGACAATAACACAGCAGACTGCAAACTGTGTTCTGAAAAAAATATCATGAACAGCTACTACACGGTATCCTACAATACAAGTAACCTGATAAAACATTATAGCATTTAAATATTTTCTTAAATAGAACGCACAAGTGTGAGCAAGCTGAGTGTGCAGAGCAGTATCAGCAATAGAATTTGGTGAGTGTGGAGCAGAGAAGTGAGTGAACAGGGAAAAGAAGGTGCATTAGTGCACTTCAGTTATGCGAGCACTGAGCACTGAGACACTTAGACCCTCATTAGACCCTCCCTCAAAGAAGCAATTCACAGAACAGGTTGGCCTTCCTCAAACGCCTTCTTAAAAATACTCTTTAAATAAGGTAACATCTTGGCCATAAAACTAGGCACAAGGAATCCATCACTAACAGCACACCAACATAAACAGAGTTAATAAAATGTTCTGTGTACTTGTACTCACACTCTGTCTGAAAAAAATGGTATCGATCTATCCCTACTTTTAGCTCCAGCATTTGAGACAAAATATGAAACTAACTGGCAAGAAGTTATCCAAAAAAATTAGATCAGCCATTTTCAGACGGATTTTTGTAGGCACTAGGCCTAGTTTTACACCAGTATTTTCAATAGGCTAAAGAAAATAAAGGTGATATAATTTCAACCTGCAAAATATAATACTGTATTGTAGACTATGTGGTTCTTTCATCTACCTTTGTATACAGTAGCTCTGATATTTAAAAAAAAAAAAAAAAAAAAAAAAAAAATTAAAAAAA